>VDFB02058242.1:455951027-455995384 GCA_007258455.2 Sequoia sempervirens
AACAACTTCATCATGTGAAGATGTCGAAAGGAGAGACCGTGATCGCCTACTTCATGAGGATTGCAAAATTGAGAGATCAACTCTCTACAATTGGTCATATGGTTGAAGATAAAGACTTGACAATGCTTGCACTCAACGGTTTGCCATTATCTTGGGAGTCCTATATTCAAGGAATTAGTGCAAGGTCTAAACTTCCGAAGTTTGATCGTTTGAGGGCTGACTGCATCCAAGAGGAATCAAGGTTGATGGCTAGAGGTGTTGGCCCAAGTTCTTCTAATCAAGAAATCCATGTTCTTGTAGCCCAAGCTTTGAAGAAGAAAGGAAAAGGCGGAAAGAAGGGTCACTTCAAAAGGAATCGTGATAAAGGAAATGATGATGCTTCCCCTCCCAAGAAGAAGCAACATTTGTCTAAAATTCAATGCTTTAGGTGTGATAAGTTTGGTCATTTTGCTAAACACTGCCCTGACAGACCTAAGCATCAAGCCTCCGTTGCAGATGTAGAGAATGTTTCTCCTCAGAAGGATGAATATCTGTTTTGCTCAGCCTTGTCAAGCAATGTTGCCACTGACACCAACACATGGTTGATTGACAGTGGTGCTTCTCGTCACATCACTGGGTTCAAGGAGCACTTATCAAGCTTGGTGAAGAAAGACTCTTTGGAACAAGTTATCATTGGAGATGATGCTAGCTACACCGTGAAAGGGATTGGGACCTCTACTCTCCATTTGGATTCAGGTATTACACTTCAATTGAGCAATGTTCTTTATGTTCCGGGGATCAAGCGCAATCTCATCTCTATTTCAGCCCTAGAAGATAAAGGATATCAAATTGCCTTCTCAAAAGGCAAAGTTCTTGTATGGATGGAGAACTCTAGTTTCAAAGATTGTCAAGTTATTGGAGTGAGATATGAAAGTATTTACAGGGTTTGCACTCGTCCTCTACAAGCTTTGGTTCATGATACTTCTTCTCTATGTGATCTTTGGCATCGAAGACTGGCACATCTACACTTTCATGCCTTGCCCATTATTGAAAAGATGGTGACAGGTCTACCCAAGTTCGACAAGGAGCATGAAGGCACTTGCAAGGGTTGCGCTCTAGGTAAGAATGTAAAAGCCTCTTTTCATAGTAGTGAAAGTAGATCTAAGAGTATTTTAGATCTCATCCATTTAGATTTATGTGGTCCTATGTATGTTCCGTCTTCAAGCGGATTTTTGTATTATGTACTGTTTATTGATGATCACTCTAGGAAAACTTGGATTTATTTCTTGAGGTCTAAAGAGTCTGAGGAAGTATTAGCTAGATTTAAGGAGTTTAAAGCCTTAGTAGAAAACCTTTCTGGTAAAAGAATTAAGGTCCTTAGATCTGACAATGGTGGTGAATACACCTCTAGTAGTTTTCTAGACTTTTGTACAGATGCAGGGATTAAGAGGGAGTTCTGTGTTCCCTATAATCCTCAGCAGAATGGTGTTGCAGAAAGAAAGAACAGGACAATCATGGAAGCAGCAAAGGCCATGATTCATGATCAAGATTTGCAGACTTTCTTATGGGCAGAAGCCTCCAGGACAGCTGTATATGTGCAGAACAGAAGTCCTCACAAGGTCTTGGAGAATATAACTCCGGAAGAAGCCTTCATAGGGAAGAAGCCAGAAGTTAGTCACTTAAGAATCTTTGGATGTCCTGTTTATATCCATGTTCCAAAGGAGAAGAGAACTAATTTGGAGCCCTCTGGAAAGAAGGGCATCTTTGTGGGCTACAGCGAGACATCTAAAGCCTACAGAATTTACATTCCAGGACAAAAGTTGATTGAGATCAGTAGGGATGTTACTTTTGAGGAAGACATTGCATTTAGAAGATCCAAGGGCACTCACTTGGAGATCAGTAATGAAGAGTCTCCTCAGGATATGGAAGTTGACCATACTCCTGAGATTCAAAGGGAGACTGTTGAACCAAAAAAAGATACTGATCCTGTTGAACCCTTGGAGCCTACTGATGGGCCTACTAACATTGTCATTGGAAGAAAGAGACCTCTATGGGCCAGGCGCACTATGCAAGAGGCAGAAAGCTTTGCAACTCCTAGAGGCACATTCAGAGAAAGTAAAAGGCCTCATAAGTTCTTCAATTATGTTGCCTTGATGAGTCAGATTATTGATTCAAAACCTTCATGTGTTGAAGAAGCATTCAGTCATCAGGTTTGGAGAGATGCAATGGCAGAGGAGTATCAATCAATTCTGAAGAATGATGTTTGGGACATTGTTCCTAGACCTAAGAGCAAATCAGTGGTATCTTCGAAATGGCTCTTCAAAATTAAGCATGCTGCAGATGGGAGCATTGAGAAGTACAAGGCAAGATTTGTAGCTCGAGGGTTTTCTCAAAAAGAGGGAGTTGATTACAAAGAAACATTTTCTCCTGTTACCCGTTACACTTCTGTCAGAACCATCATTGCCATTGCTGCATCGAGAGGATGGAAGATTCATCAGATGGACGTGAAGACAGCTTTTCTCAATGGCGTAATTGAGGAAGAAGTTTACATTGAGCAACCTGATGAATTTGAAGTTCATGAGAAGGAGTCACATGTGTGTAAGCTGAAGAAGGCCTTGTATGGTCTTAAGCAGGCTCCTCGTGCTTGGTACGAAAGGATTGATCAGTACCTATCTAGTTTGGGCTTCCTGAATAATGATGTTGATTCAAATCTCTATTTCAAGGTAATCAATGGTGATGCACTAATATTGGTTTTATATGTTGATGATTTGATCCTTACTGGAGAAGATCACCTGATTCTAGAATGCAAGAAGGAGTTGACTTCAGAATTTGAGATGAAGGACCTTGGGCTCATGCATTACTTCCTTGGTCTAGAAGTCTGGCAGAAACCAGATGAGATGATTCTAAGTCAAGGAGGCTGCAGCCAATTCAGACTTGGTGGATCCTACGTTGTATAGACAGTTGATTGGGTCCTTGATGTATCTGGTTAACACTAGACCTGATATTTGCTATGCAGTGAGTGCACTTAGCCAGTTTATGTGTGATCCAAGACAGATACATCTTGTTGCTAAACATATCTGAGATACTTGCGTGGCCGTTGGATATGGGTTGAGGTATACTTGATCAGACTTGGAGTTACATGGTTTCTGATTCGATTGGTAGTGTGTCACAGATCGGAAGAGCACCTCGGTTGTTGCTTCAGTTTGGGTTACGCTATGATTTCCTAGTGCAGCGGCGATCATGCAGCATTAGATACGGCCGAGGCCGAGTACATTGCAGCTTGTATGGCAACTCGAGAAGGTGTGGCTTTGTAAGCTCCTTTCAGGATTGTTTGGACAATCAATGGAGCCTACCATCATCCATTGTGATAATCAGAGTTGCGTGAAGCTTTCTGTCAATCCTGTGTTTCATGACAGAACAAAGCATGTCGAAATCAAGTACCACTACATCAGAGATATGGTACTACGAAAGGCTGTACAGTTGAAGTACATCAGCACTGATGAGCAGACGGCAGATATTCTCACCAAGCCTCTCTCCAGGATAAAGTTTGTATACTTTCGAGATAAGCTTGGTATGGTGGAGAATATAGCCTTGACTGAGAAAGAGTCTCAGTATCAGTGAGCCTTTCTATCTTTTACCATAGTATGGTTGTAGCCATTATGGTAGATATTGTGTTGAGGCGATATCCGATATCATGTGAGGTGATATTTATCTTTTACCATAGTATGGTTGTAGCCATTATGGTAGATATCATGTTGAGGCGATATCTGATATCACGTGAGGTGATATTAATCTTTTACCATAGTATGGTTGTAGCCATTATGGTAGATATTGTGTTGAGGCGATATCCGATATCACGTGAGGTGATATTTATCTTTTACCATAGTATGGTTGTAGCTATTATGGTAGATATCGTGTTGAGGCGATATCCGATATCACGTGAAGTGATATTCATCTTATGCCATAGTATGGTTGTAGCCATTATGGTAGATATCGTGTTGAGGCGATATCCAATATCACGTTGAGGTGATATTTCTTTATTCACCATAGCATGGTTGTAGCCATTATGGTTGATATCGTATTGAGGCGATATCAAACATCACAATGAGGTGATATGTCTTAAACAGCTGAAAGTATCCTCCCTAGCTGAGAGGGAGTGTTGAAGATCATGGCAGCTTCAGGCGAATACTTTCCAGCACAATACGCATGAAGACAATAATTAAATATAGCCTTTGACTATTTAATTATTTTATGCGACTTAATGAAGAGACATTTCTTTTGATAACATATGCATTTAAAGATATACGAGTTCAATAATGAAGTGGCAATTTTTTAAGTGGCTGACTTCTTGATAATGTTTTGCATGAGGCCGACTTTGCAATATGAAAGGTCACATCCTTTGAGATATTTCTTTTGTTGGCTATATATATTGAGTTCGCTACTTCACAATCAATATATTATTTTTAGTTCGATTTATTCCCTCATTCAAGTGCGAATTCCTTTGAGAGCAGATTGTGAATTCTCTAAGTGCAGTTTCAGATTACTAGGAAGAGCAGTGTATCTTCTATTATTGCATCTAGAGTTGATGCTGATTATTGGCTTTGTTTTGGCCTCATTGTAAAGAGAATTACTGCCTTACTTATATATATAAAAGAGAGATCTTTGTTGCTGGGTTTTTCTCCCTCAAGAGGAGGGTTTTCCCAGGGTATATGCTGTGTTTCTGTATCTGATTTTAAATTAATTTTCTGTGCACTAATCTGATCACTAATTTAACACCAACAAGGATTATTGGTGTCCAGAGTCATGATCTCACAAGGATCTCTCTCTCCTATTGATTGTCCGTACAGGGAAACGAAATCAAATTTTCGATGACGAAAGGTCCAACAAATTACAAATCCTCAATTTTTTTAACAAGAGATTTCAATCATTTTTCAAGTTGCTTGTGTTTTATGCAAAAAGCTCCCTTAAGATTACATTGGAATACCACACTGAACATTACTAAATATTTCTTCTTATACCGTGGCTATAAGATTTGTTTCTTATCGTCTTAAAGAAATGTTGGCCCTCTGTGTTCCACCTTATTCAACTTGATTAAACATATCTTTTCTTAAACCTTAACTTTAAGATTTGCTTCATATCATCTCTAACAAGTTGAAATCTAAGAAAGTCTGCATTCATTTAGGTCAAAAACAATTCTTCCAAATCTTTTTTCAATTTTATACTCTTAAATTGCTATTTATTTTGATTTTTTAATTTTGTTAGATTTTACAGGTTTTATATACAAAGTTAACAAATTATCAATGAGAATCATTGTACTATAGCATCAAGGAAAATTTACAAAGCCTATCGGGATATTAGCCACTAAAGCTGTCCCTAAGATTTCTTATAAAAGACAAGGTTTAGAGCATTCAAAAAGCCCTGTCTGTGAGACATGCTAATAAGTTTAACTCTTTAATTGCACTACAATTAAGCTCACTGGTATGTTAACATCATGTAAGATTTTTATATAATAAATGCACATCATTAAAATCAAAACCATTTGATGAATAATTTAGCTTTCAACATGTTCTTGGTCAGTTCTGATCAAATTGTGACTGTCACCAGGAATATGATTACATTCATTCATATGATTTATGATAGTATTCCACAAAAAGAATAGAGACTGGTCAATTTCTTTATCTTCTGGATCATACGTCTTAGGACATACGTACTTCAGATTTTGATTAGTTCTCAACTTGTATTCGCTATCATCTATAAAGAGTGTGTTTTCTGGTCCATATTGTGGATAAGCCTGCCAAACACTTTTCAAATCTTTCAGAAAAATTGGCCTAATATTTCCACATGAAGTGTTCTCATGCCCTTCTACTGTACATCTGCTCTGATCCCAGATAAAAAGCAATCTATCCATCCTTTGTTCCCCAATTGACTTTCTGAGAATAATCTTAATATTATCCATTTTAAGACAGGACCATATCCCAATTTCAAATGATTCAAGACATTTATCAATAAAATGTGACAATTTAGGCCGAAAATATATCTGTTTGTACTTCAAACGCATCGATGGTCCCTTAGGAACATTAATTGTCTGCTGTCGAGGACATGTCCTGACCAAAACTCCATTCAAATCTAGAATTATTAATTGTTTGAAAGCTTGATCTCTTTGAATCACATTTCCTGTAACAACAATAGCCCAAGTCAATGCAACCTTAGTTCCACATGCATCCCACTGTCAAAATTCTAAAACCCTCAGATGTGCAATTCCTTGAACATGATACACTCATTAGAATCATATTCTCAATATATTTACAAGATGAGCCACTCATTGGAATCATACTCTCAATGTGGAAAAGACTGCAAATATATGTTCACCAAAGTTTATAGACAATAATGAACATTTATCATGGATATTGGCATGCATAAAAAATCAAGAAACCGAAAAAAATAATGTCACATATGATATTGTTCTAAAAGAAAGCATAGGCATCACGTACACATTTTGAGGGTTGTATGACATTATAATAAGTTAACAAATCTATGTACTGTAAGACATGATATTGATGCTACGAAATATCCAGTTGTTAGAAATAGACCAAAAGGAGCACAATGGATTGCTTCAAGCTTAAGAAATCATATTATAATGGTTTCTGTACTATCAATCTATGTTCTATTAGAGGTACTGTAATAATAAAGAAATTTGACAAACCAAGAACACACAGCCCACCTCAATGTCATTGCATCAATTGAAGAGAGACCAATTTCTCTCAAACCAAGGAATAAAGAAATTGGGGCCAGTCAACAAAAGACTCGCCAGAATAGAAAATTTGATTTCAATTCATAAATATCTCCCATATAGCTGCTACTATTAACAAAATATCTTTTGAGTAGTATGACGGCCAACACATCAGAAAGCGAAATTCATGAAATATGACAAACAAATAAGAATGACCATCAATATAATAAACGAGATAGAATTGATTTATAAAATTCGTAAGCCTTCTTTTTTTCATTTTTTGACCACCCCTGGTAATTTGTAGCAATCAGAAACTTATTTAAAAGTTGGGCATCGGTCTAAACGAGCAAGATATCCTTTTCCCACACATGTATTTGGCTTGCTTGCATCACTTACCCCTAATAGGGCCAGTACACTTGCAAGCAACCTTTGGACTACACTATATTCATTAATGGATCCCAAGCTAAACTGATACACCTTTCCACCTGTAAACTGATGGACAATCTGAGGAGGTGAATTGAATATTGTCACAATCATAGCAGCAAAAATCGATTGGGGAAAATCAGCAAAATCAAATGACAGATTTTTTTCAAAAATTGAGATTCAAAATTCAAATGACAAAGAACCAGAAAACACAACAAAATACAAAAAAAGGGAGAAAAAACTGTTGTTTTTTAACTTTAAAGGCATTTTAATAGCATGGAGATATAGAGTGCAAAAATGAAACAAAGAACTTCAAAGTTTATTTGATATTTACAAAAGACAGAAATGAAATGCATGTACAATATAATTTGAAGGCAAACATTTCCTACCCAATGTCCATAGTTTACATTTTCTTTATGAGACGTAGAAACAAGTTTCAGTTCCTTGCATGGATCAAGGTTACCATTTGTACAAATCGAACTTTAAAATCTCTGTGCAGACTAACAAACTATTAATTCTAACGTTTGAAAGATTTATAGGGGTGGATTTCAAAATTTTGAGAAAATTCAAGAAAGAATACATTGGGATACAAACTAATAGCAGTCATTCTTAACTTAAAGCATTCCAATAAAATGGCCTTGCTAGCTATTGGAGAACCATGTTTATTGGAGAACAATATACTCTGTTACCTTAAATTGGCAAGGTCCAAGTGGAAATGATGGGGGTAACAATTTCACTTTAGCTTTGCCTGGGCCAGTGCCAGAGGTTGTGCTTCAGGATACAAGGAAAGATAACAAGGTTGTGCCTGTTTTGGGGTTGCAGCAAAAGAATTTTAAAAAGGGGGGATCTAAGAAGTCTTCCAAGTTGGGGTGGAAGAATGATATGGATAAATTCAAACTTACGAGGGAGAATATGGTGGAGTCAGGTTCAATCAGGACTATTGACTCCCATTTTGGCGGCTCTCATAAATGATTGTTCTTTGTTGGAATGCAAGGGGGTTGAACAGCATCCCTAGACAAAAGATTGTTCGAGATTTAATTAAGGTCCAATCTCCTAACATTTTATTTATTCAGGAAACGAACTTATATGTGGAAGGTATGCTCAAAGTGGCTACCAAGGTGTGGTTTAGAGGTCACTGCCATGCATTGGGGCTCTGGGCAGTGCTGGTGGAATTGCCTGTCTTTGGGACCCACGCAAGATCTCTCCTCTTTGGTGGATTTCGAGTAGAAATTCTTTATCCATGGTTGCCTCGAGTTTTGAATCCGATGAAATCGTCTTGTGCACTAATGTGTATGCTTCGATCGATCAGCATGGTAAGTGTTGCCTTTGGGCCCACATTGGACATGTGCACTCTTTAGCTCCACTGTATCCTTGGATTTTGGCTAGGGATTTTAATGCTATCTCCAACTTGGAGGAAAAGAAAGGGGGAATAGACAGGTTGGAGCCTTCCTCTTTGATCTTTAGAGATGATATAGCTTTGCTTAACTTGACTGATATAAAGCCAGAAAACGGTATGTTCACCTAGAGTAATAGGAGGTGTGGTGAAGGTTATATCTCTGAAAGATTGGATAGGTTTTTGGTCTCTAGCTTTTGGGTTGGTAGTAATTGGATTATCGGCTCGGGGATTTTATATTGGAGAGGCTCAAAGCATTGGGCTATCAAATTATCTGTGCAAGTGAAAAAAGGGGTGCTTCTAAGAACCTGTCTTTCAAATTCCAACTCATGTGGCTGCAGGAGCCGTCTCTACAGGATTTAATGAGGGAGTGGTGGATTAAAGGCTTGCCAGAGCACGGTACAGCTATGTACACCTTTGTTAAGAGACTCCAATATGTGAAGTATCAGCTTAAGAAGTGGAATAGGCAAAGTTTTGGGAATATCTTTTTGGCAAAATCAGCTGCCCAACACCGTTTGGATACCATCACTCGGCAGAATAGGGATCAAGGGCCTACCTTGGACTCCCTTAGAAAGGAAGCAGAAGCCATGAAGGAGCTAAGTGAATGGGAACTAAGGGAAGAGACTTTTTGGAAACAAAAGTCTAGGATTGACTGATTGCAAGAGGGAGATAGAAATACAGCCTTTTTCTTTAACTCTGCCAAAGCCAAAAGGCATGGTAACTTGGTTTCCTCATTGGTGTCCTCTCAGGGGCAGCAAGTTTCTTCATTTAGGGACATTTTTCAAGAGGTTATCCAATTTTATTCTTCTTTGTTCAAGGAGGATTCTCCTGATGTTGGGTTGGATGAGAATCTTATTTTGGAGTATATTCCTTTAGTTGTGCCCAATGAGGCGAATGTGGCACTTTGTAGTCCAATCCTGCTAGAGGAAGTGGAGGTGGTGTTTAAGATGAAGAAAGGAAAAGCCCCTGGGCCTGATGGATTCTCGATAGAATTTTTCCAAGAGTTCAGGGAGATTATTAAATTTCATCTGTTGGTTGTGGTCCAAGAATCACAAAGCAACAGGTAGAGATGTTGAGGGCAATGAATTCCACCTTTTTGGTGCTTATCCCTAAGCGGGAGGGTGCGAATTCGCTTGACTTGTAAAGGCCAATTGCCTTGTGCAATGTGGTCTACAAGATCATATCTAAGCTTATTGTGGAGAGACTTAGGTCGTGGCTCAGCAAAGTTATCTCAAATGAGCAGGGAGGTTTTGTGACAAGCAGGCAGATTCTTGGCAGAGTAGTTATTGTGGCTGAAGCTATTCACTCTATGAACCTATCCAAGGAAAAGGCTATGCTCATCAAGTTGGATATGGCCAAAGCTTATGATCGGGTTAGATGGACCTTCCTCCAAAAAGTGCTCATAGCCTTTGGTTTTGGCAAGGGTTGGATCAGTTGAGTGATGACAACATCATTCTCAGTACTAATTAATGGTGAGCCTTCTGCTCTCTTTGGGGCTTCTAGAGGCCTTAGGTAGGGTGATCCCCTATCACCTTATCTCTTTATTATTATGGTTGAAGGCTTCGGGAGAATTTTGAAATCCCACAAGAGACAGGGTTTGATTCATGGATGGCACTAGGGTGATGGTTTGCTTCCTCAGTCTCATTTACAATTCGTGTATGATACTACTCTTTTGGGGGTTGCCAAAATTAGGGAGGTGACTAACTTCAGGCCTGTTCTAGATATCTATCTTGCTGCTTCAGGCCAAAGGATCAATGAAGCTAAGTCCTCTATTTTCTTTTTCAATACTCCCACTATTCAATTAAGAATTGCTCAGATATTGAGATTTCAGATTGGTACGCTTCCTTTTGTGTACTTGGATATTCCCCTCTGTATTGGCCCACTGCCAAGGGGAACTTGGAAAAATGTGTTGGACAAGTTTTGTGAGCGGTTCAGCCATTGGACCTATAGATGGTTGTCCTATGCAGGAAGAGTTTTGTTATTAAAATATGTGGTTCAGGCGCTTCCCCTTTATAGGTGTATGGTGCAACCGGTGCCAGCTAGTTTTGTTAAGGAGCTGGATGCTTTAGCTAAACAATTCCTATGAGTTGGTAGCCTTTCCTTCTCCAAGTGGAGTATGGTTAAGTGGGAGAACATCTATAGACCAAAAAAATTTGGGGGATTGGGATTGCAGCAAGCTGCCCTCACGGGTCAAGCTTTGGCTGCCAAGCTTGATTAGCGGTGGTGCACTAATCAAGATCAAGCTTGGGCTCAAATCCTTTCTTCAAAATATTTGAGGGGAATTGATAGGAAAGATGTGCCTAGGGTCTCTTTGGTTGGTAAAGGGTCTATGACATGGGACACTCTTAAAAGGGGTGATAGCTTAATCAAGCAGGGTCTATTTTGGATTTGCAATAGAGGATCGGATGCTCTTCTCTAGTTTGACTCAATGGTCACCCACCAATCATAAGCTCGTATCCGCAATTACCAAATCTTTGTCACACATTTTTGGAGGCTGGCTGGTCTCGTGTGGAAGACTTCAAAGATGTTAAGAGTTTGGGGCAAGTTGAAGTCTGCAAGTGGAAGGATTCTCAAGCTTGGCGGCTTGGAGGTTATGTGGAGGACCGGGAAGAGTTATCTCACATTTTGACTGGTAGAGCTTCTAGTTCTTTGCCAAGGAATGATACCTTGGCTTGGAGTCTTGATCCTAGAGGGAAGTATTGAGTGGTTGTGGGGTACCAGGATCTTGATAGACAGAAATATGGTGGGGAGGAGGTTCCTTGGTGGAAGTGGGTGTGGAATAAGTATGCATGGCCTAAATGTAACTTTTCCCTATGGTTAGTTGCTCACAACAAGTATCTCACTTGGGATAATCTTCAAAAGAGAGGGTCTTGGGCCATCTAGGTGCACTATATGTGGGAGTAGTGAGGAATCTTCATCGCATTTGTTATTTCAATGCACATATTCTAGGATCATTTGGCATTACTGATGGGTGGTTTGGAATCAGGCATGTGTCCATGACTCGTCTCTAGTCGAGTTTTTGAGGACTTTGGGCAAGCCCCCCTGCAAATGCTTTTTATCTCCAAGGAGCATAGGGCCATCCTGCATTCTTTGGCAAATCTGGTTGGAAAGGGACCATAGAATTTTCAAGGGGGAGGGATTGGCTGCTCTTCAAGTATGGCATAGGATATTGGGCATGGTTTAGGAAACTATCCAGGCAAAGTGTGAGGTGGATATCCCTCTTGGGGCTGATGAGTTGATGGTGATGAAGAGGTTGGGTTTAGTAGGAGGTGGCTCAAGACAGGGTTGTTCTAGAGGAAGGAGTCCTCCCAGTAGGAAGATTTAACGTGATGGCAAATGGTCGGCACCCCCTGCTGGTGTCTTGAAGCTAAACTCTAATGGTTCCTCTAGAGGTAATCTTGGCTTTTTTGGAGTTGGCAAAATTGGTAGGGATAGTTCTAGAAATGCTATTTTCTTCTTCTCCATTTTTTAGGGGTACCATTCTAATAATCTCATGGAGGCTCATGCTATCCTTATTGCCTTGGAGAGGGGAAGTGTTCTTGGATGGCTTAAGTTCATTTGTGAGTCAGATTTTCAAGTTCTAGTTTCTATGTTGAATAGTTGTAACTTGGAAGGGGCAAATTGGCAATTGCTCTCGGTGGTTCAACAGATTCACCAAATTAGTAATTCTCTAGACTCGGTTTCTTTCTCTCATATCCCTAGGGAGTGGAACAATGTTGCGGATTGTCTAGCTAAGTGGACCTCTAGGAGGAGGGGTAATTGGCATGTAGATGGTTGGGGGCATCTTCCCTTGGAATATTCCCAAAGGTTGAAGATGTTGATTCAAGAGGACAATATTGGAGCTGGCAAGGTGGTTGATGGGGGCTAATTGGTTTGGTTCCTGGTTGTTGTGGGGTTGTGTGGGCCTGGTGGGCCTTGTTGTTCGGACTCTTGGTCTTTGGATGTAATGTTGATTTTCTAATGGAATAAATGTTTACCCTCTTTTTAAAAAAAAAACAACACAAATCTTTATTGATTCTCAACATCAACTACATCCAACATAACCACATATCAAAAATTTTGAGATAATATGATTTTCATAAGTTAGAATTTTTTCTAGAGCAAGCAATGATTATGAACATTTCACAAATGCATACTTATACACATCAAGTGGCTTAACAAGGCTATTACAATCTGCAAAGATAGGGACAACCTTCTCAAAATGGCACTAAAATTTAAAATTAACTACTCAACAAGATCAAACAAATCTGCATTCATTGAGACATGCTAGAACACTAGCTAAGATCCAAGGATTCTATTATTACAAGCCCCAAATAATGGTGCAAAAGTTAAGCTTTTCACATTTGAATTCATGAATTAAACTAAGAGCTCAAAAATAAGTTGCAATCAATTGACAAACCTTCATACATTCCCCAAGGACCTAAAAAGATAGGAACATGTAAATAAAATCATTGAAGCACCAGTTGACCATGGAAGATGAGACACTATCAAGCCACCATTGCACTATACAAACTATCAACTCATGGAGAAGAACAATGTAGGGTGCTTGCTTAAAAATAATACAGTAAATGTAAGCTTTTGAATTGCAAGCCAGAATAATGTTTGCAATGATCAAATTTCCACAAAGTAATTCCAGATAATAGCCGACAGATTTATTGCCCTCAGAAAGCGAATTACAATTAATAACCTTCAGATTTGGATAACAAAGCATACATTACAATCTCATCCCAAATTCATTGAACTATGGTAAAGCCAGATCACACATGTGGTAACAAGCACTATACATTATTACTTGGAAAAGATGACCGCCAACAAGCAAAAGGAACAAATAGCGATCTCCAGGTAGACCCAATCGCGTCTCACAGTCCAAGCATTTTAATCGATATTGAGCTCTGCCTTCAGTATGGCATCGCTCCCACCACAATGATATGTCGATATATTCTAAACCTCCCAATGCTACCGAATGAGTATGAGAGAAGCGCCTGCAGAATGTGAGTCACCTGATCCGCACTGAATTAGAATTGGTTCCGCGTTATTTCCTGAAGCCAGCTAACTTGTGGAGACCTGTTGTTGACTCCGATCTAAACTTTCGTTTTCTTCTTGTCACGCAATGAGTTTGGCCAGAGCCAAGGGCTTGGCCTGATCGCCCTCAATCTTCCTTCACCTGGTGCGCCCTACAAGTGTTTTGAGATCTGATGTAAGTGACTGGACTGCAATTGAATGTTGACACAAATCTTCCAGGACTGCAACTACGTTGAGTACCTGGATGCCTCGCATGAGTAGCTACGCTCTCATCAATAATAGGCAGGCTCCAAACCAAATTCGTGATGATCCCAAAATGCAAGCCCCTCAATATAAATACTACCTAGACCCGCCAAACCAACAGGTCAGCCAGAGGAGAAATTAAAAAGAAAACAAATTCAAATTTCAAAAACTGGCACCACTCAAGTGAGTCAGCCCCCATATTACATTTATTATTTATTTTATTAATTAGTGTTATAAAACACTATTTTTTTTTTGTAATTTCCCAGCTGGGTCAGCCCAGCTCAGTTGGGAACGTTACAAACAAAAGAACTCTCTATGGATAAGTGCAACAACACCACCATAGCCAAATCCCATTGCCCTACGGAGAGCCAACTAAGAGCCATCTAGGTCATCCAAGAGAAGGCACACACTTGAACTTGTCAAACACTAAGAGAAACCTGCAAAACAAAGAAAGCAAAATGGTTTTTACTTGTTGCAAGAGTGTTGATGGACTGGGAATGCTCCTATATTAGACACCCCATGTAGGAAGTGCTCACAAATAAACATTGGATGGCAGAAACACTCTTTCAACTAGCAATCCAACCTTAGTGCACCCTTAACACATGAATAGACTTCAAGAAAGAAGTCAGTGCTTCTTCATTTGCCTCTTGCAACTCCAAGAATAAGAATTGGGAAGTGTTTTGACCTCCTCTGCCAAGTTATAGGTTTGTATGCCATGTTGGATGCAGTCTATGTTGAGAATCAAAAAAGATCTATGTTGTTTTCTATTTTGTCTTTGTGTTACTACATTTTTGTGTATATATTCCTCAAGCTGCTTAGATTGATACTTCTTAATACCACTCTCAAACCTTCCCTTGCATCACAATTGAGGATAAGAAAAAACCCATTGCTATACCCTCAAATTGTAATAGATTTCATCTTTAAAACTAAAGAATGCTGAATTGAGACACAAGTCAAACCAATCTTGTAGTGTTCTTGTCAATAATCCAAGCAATGTTTCTCTAACTTCCTCAATCAAGACTTCCATGAAAAGTGACATGACAATGAAGCTGATTAACAATTCCTTTGTTCTCCAGGTTTTGTTCCTTTATGAAGTCAATGAATGATCATAAGTCCTTAATATAGGACGAGAAATTTCCCACCAATGGTCTAACCTTTTCTACAAGAAAGGAAGCTAATTGATGTGTAATTGAATTGATAGTATCAAGAATCAGTCTCATTGGAGCAGCTTTCTTGTGCATCTTTGGCTGACCATAGATCCTACAAATTATTTCTAATTTTGGTAGGAGTTGTGATACACCCTTAATCCTATAGTGTGCATATGTTTATGAGTAGTTGACTTGTGCCTTTATTAAATTATATGATGATTATTATATTCTCATTTATATTTTAAGGTCATCCTAGCTGTTATATTTGGGTATCTAAGTCAGCCTAGGTGACATCCAAGGTATAAGCAAGGTATATATAGGAGCCATTGGTTAGTTTATTATCATATTGCAATTTGTGCTCTTCTTGGAGACTTTTGAAGCTCTCCCCCCTCAAAGTGGCTTATTATTCTCAAGTGTTTTCAAGTAATTACATAATATTTCCCCTTTTGTGCAATTTGCTTCATTACAAACTAAGTTGCCACTTCTAGTTTAGATCCCGGTTCTAGTTTGCAGAGTAATTTTGTGGATTTGGGAAAAAAAGGGGGGGGCTTGGGTTTGTTTTGCATTTGTCCATAAAAAAGACATGTAAAAATCATAATTATATATATATGCAACCTAAAAGTAGGAATTATGTGTAGAATACCACATAGCATCATATGATCAGCAAAACCACCATAAACTCAAATATCATTTAAATTTTAAGACAAACATGTTCATTGTTTGAGCTTCAAGTTTAATATAAAGTTCAACAATCAATTTTCAATGTCATTCAAATGGAATTTTTAAATCATCAACATCATAGACATTAGATGATGCAGGAACATTTGAAGAACCACAAGCAATGCCACTCATTGGTGTTCTTTCTGTATTAACCCCTAACCCTAAGGTTCTTACCAAGATGCAGATAAACATGACCAGTTTATCAAACAGTAAGATACCTATCCTCAAACCAGGGGTTGAAAAGGCCAAAGAACAAGAGGAATATAAACCTCTTCTGCACTTTGAGCCCTACCAACTCAAGAGAGTAATCCCAAAGATCTTTAAGGATATGACAAACAAAACCTAGAATAAATCCTTAGCTTCAGCAACTGTTTTTAATGGAGGATTCTCAACATGTAATTCATTGATCTCTCCTTTAGGAAACTAGGTCAATGATGTAACTTAAAATAAAACTTGCTCACAATCCCTAATTATATATTCTTTGTTAATTGCTTACAACACCATTAACCCAATAACATACAGTATGCAACAATCCGTTAAGGATTTTATCATTCACAAGCTCACAACAATTATAGCAGAAATTTACAACAATTGGTTGTGCACAATGGCAGAACAAATAAATTTAAAATAAATAGAGTTTTAAAAAATGACTTTATTGATTTATAATGAATGTGAATGGTCAGCCTTCTACCATCAAATTGGTGCTTAATCCTAGAACACGGAGTCTAATTTAAATGAAATCCTAACAATGTTGCAAACCCTAACTTTCAGATGAATTTAACTTACTTGGCTCTGTCTTGCAAAGCTCAAACCCTCAAATGGCCCCTCAATAATGCAATCTCTACTCAATTATTCATTAACTATTTTTGAGTTTCACATACCAGTTTGAAAGGTCTTCACATGGCATACATATGCACAAAATGAAATATTTTACTACAGCCTTTAGATGCAAACTAACAAAGCTCTGATACAAAATACAACAAACGTGTACCTAGGGTTTCCCTGAATCCCCTATAACTCTAAAAATTTATGGAGACAAGCTGCACAACTAAAAAAATGTGATGGTCTTATATCAATTTTATAAATAAGTTTACATTACCATTACAGATTACATTCAAACTCAAAAGTCAGAGTTACAGTCATATACACAAGTAATACATGAAAAATCAGCTCAACCCAAATGAGCTTTTCCCCTACAGATGCAAAAAACCCAACCCTTTAAAATAAAAATCAAATGCTCTTCCATAGACCTGCAATAATGGCACAAAAGACATGGCTGATAGTATGTGCTGGAGAGAACCATGCAGTTCACATCACGCACTACATCCTCCAGTCTCAAAAATGCCATCTGAAGGTAAAGGAACACGCCATCAGTCATCAAAATCTTCCCTAAGGCAGTAAGAAAATCTGTTTCCTAAAAGATTTGATCTACTGCAATAAATTTGGCATGGCCATAGCACCATTCTCTTTCGAATCCATGCTTTCTAGGCATAAAACAAATGTTTTTTGGGTGTTACCTAGTAGGTACAGGGTGTTATCCACTATTGAAACCACTTGAAATGCGCACCAAAACCATGCCTGGCAAGAGCAAAGAATTGTGTATTTTTAAGGATCCTAAAGGTCAAAGTATTTGTTTGATAAGAAGGCCGCCAATGCTAGAAAGTTTCAAGTTGGAGAATTGGTCCTACTATGGAACACAAAAGCACAAGACGAAGGAAAACATGGAAAGTTTGACTCCATATGGCTCAAGCCATACATCATAGAAAATATGTATGGTGAAGATTCTTTCTTCATCAAGAGTTTAAATGGTAAGTTTTAAGAAATGCCAATGCAAGGACAGTTCTTGAAACAATATTTTTCTTAGACTTTGGCCTACTTCTCTTTCCATGCACAGTTGTACTTTTTGTTTTGTGTGCCTTGTACAGCCATGAATTTGTTTGTGAATCATGGTGAACTGTTTGTGTGTTGTTGCCATCCTTGTGCAGTCTAACACTTGTTGGTCAAGCTGAAGTGTGTTTATACCACCAATTTTTGGCTTCCTTTTGGTCTGCTCACCTAGAGATAACATGGGATCTCGCTATGCTTGCAAGAGACACATGTCCCAACTAGAGCTAGTGTTAGAGCCTAGCCATACATGTCCATATAAATTGTAGATTTAGTTGTGTTTGCCTATGTACTACATTGGCTTTGTGTGAGCCCACCTTTTGTAACCAATCTGAGAAAATATAAGCGGGTTTTCTCTTTGTCAAGCATTCATTTAAATCTATCATGTATTGTCCCCTATGTGCTCATCATGCTTCAAAGTCTACAAAAGTCTACAAAATTCTAAGTGTTGCAGATGTATGGGTCAATTACTTAATGTCTATGAGTTGTCGGAGTTTCAGACTTTCACGATTGTCCATTCCGGTATGTCATCCTTGCCATCCACAGTTTCCCTTCATCTATTGGATTGCCAAACTTCATTTTCACAATTGCAATGTCCCCAGTTGGGATATTCCTAGATTTTGCCCTAAAAGCACAATTAGAATTCAAGAAAGAAATGTAATGCACTTAAGATTGTAAATTACCAATTGAAATGCCTTTACAAGATATAAATCCTGGTTTAGGTTCTGCACACAATATTAGTCTGTAATGTCCCCTGTTGAGGGAGTACCTAGTTTTTGCCCAAAATTAACAAATCCAATAATACAATTTATTTACAAGAGTATTCTTTCACTAAATTACACAATAGCAATTGAATTTAGGAAAATAACCATCAAACAAAATGATAATGTAACATGCACACTATAGCCAACCATATTAGGAACTTGAGGGGAAAAGCACAATGGAGCTCCAGGAGACTGTCCTACACAACTAAGCCCAAGAGCACCTAACAACCAACCAAGTCAATCCGACACCTTGGCCCACAAGCAATCCAACTCAATGGGTGGTCTACTTATGAGGGAACCTGTACTCCTGCACCTCCCTATTACGTTTCCTTGACCATTCCTAATATGATTGCTTTATGAAAACCAAATGAATAATTACTAATCCTCGGATTCTTGATGAATTAGCAAGTTAATTAAATAAATAAATATGTTCTTTACTAAATTCACAAACTAATAAATATTGGATTCAAATATGTGGCATACCAATTACTTTCTAATATTCAGATGGGTGTTTTTTTTATCAGAATTCTTATTCCAAATCAGACTTGATTTATTTATTCCTTGATGCCTTTTGCAAATGATTTGACTTCATTTATATACCCTCATGTCTTCATAAAAGGAGGCATCCTTTGGAATAGACATCTCCTTTTCCAAAGGTTATGTCTTTTTGTTCCCCTTAATGTTATTTAATTTTCTTTTCAACTGCTGTGCTTTAAATATCATCAATTATTAATTACTGAAATCTTTTTCCAATTGATGCCTTAATTCCTTTAAAACACTATTAATTATGGAATCACTGGAAGTAATAAAGGGATCACTGGGTATAAAGGCATCGCTGGAATATCTGGGTGTCACCATTTTTTTCCCATTGCCCATGTTATATTTTAAGGGCTGTGATTCAAAGAATGCTACGATCTCTAAAACTTAGTGGGGCATGACAGTGCATTTAATTAAAGTCTTAACTATGCTTTCATCGACCCCCTTTGGAAGCGATTATTTTATCATTTCTGTGCAGGCTGCGATCAGGGACATGACAGCGATATACTTTTCCATATGATCTTGACAATCCAGCCTAAAAGATTGTAAAATACTCAATCTTTGAACTCATGGCATTGTTGTGAAAGACCCTAATAGTCTATGTTTCCAATGTCAATTGCTGCTCTAATGGTTGTTGCTTCAATTGTGAACTTATGTTCTACGGTTGTAATTTAAGGAAACTCGCCACCAGAATTCCACGGCCATGTGAGCAATGAGGGTTAACCTTTAGTATTGAATTCTCCAAGAGATCTTACAATCTTGAAAATAGTCTTATGGCAAAAGTTATGGAGCACATTTTGTTCCAAGTTATATTTTAGTATTTACAGTTGATCAGACACCTAAAATACCTAACCTGGCCTTCACATTGCCCATAAGACTGATTATCTTAACTAAGGCGTACATTGACCAAGCTTTCTACCCTATATTAAGACCAGCTATAAGGAAATGTAAGTCTTAGGAGAGAAGACTTATTGTATCTTTGTAAATGTGTAGTGGCATATAAACATGATTTATGTTTTGAGGTGAAATTAAGTTAACTTGTAGACACCAAAGATGGCTTTCAGATGACCAGTAAATTAATATGGTTTATCTACAATTTAGGTTAGAAAAAATGAGAAATGAATGGTTCTCTAGGAAAAATTGTAATGTCTGGTGCATGAAGGGTTGAATCCCTGCAGATGTAACCCGTCGTGCTGGCAGGCGTGTACTTGATAGCCAGATGGTGGGGCTCCACAACCACGTGTCCGCTGTGCTTGTGGCTTTGGTCCCTTCAACTTTGAGGCTAGTGGGATGCAAACCTCACCCTTAACACCCTGGGTTGCTGCCCTCACTACTAGGCCGGTCTTTTGGTGTAGTGGTTGGGCCTTTGTGGTATCAAAGCCAAGGTCTCAAGGTCAAGCCTCGCGGAGCATGGTGGGTTGTAATGTCCCGTGCGTGAAGGGCTGAACCCCAACTTATGTAACTCGTCATGCTAGCAAGCGTGTACCTAATAACCAAATGGTGGGGCTCCACAACCACGTGTCCAAAGGCCCAACCACTACACCAAAAGAAAAGCCTAGTAGTGAGGGCAGCTACCCAGGGTGTTAAGGGTGAGGTTTGCGTCTCACCAGCCTTAGAGATGAAGGCACAAAAGCCACGAGCACAACGGACGCGTGGTCGTGGAGCCCCATCATCTGGTTATCAGGTAGACGCCTACCAACACGACGGGTTACATCTGTCGGGGTTCAACCCTTCACACACGAGACATTACAGCCCACCACACTCCGCAGGGCTTGACCTCAAGACTTTGGCTCTGCTACCACAAAGGCCCAACCACTACACCAAAAGACCGGCCTAGCAGTGAGCGTGGCTACCCAGGGTGTTAAGGGTGACGTTTGCGTCTCACCAACGTCAAAGGTGAAGGCACAAAATCAATGAGCACAGCGGACACGTGGTCGTGGAGCCCCACCATCTGGTTATTGGGTACACACCTGCCAGCACAACGGGTTACATTTGTCGGGGTTCAACCCTTCATGCACGGGACATTACAAAAACTAAAATAAGTGATAACCATACTCTTTTATCCGAGATTGTATGAATAATTGACATAAAGATAGATTGAAATTTGAAGTCCTTTATGATTAAATCTTTTTGAATGGTCAAGGTAAAAAATAGATTGCAGGTTGTCAAAAGAAGTGAGATCACATTGATAAATCGTCAGGGCTTCTATTGTGTTAAACGATATATGTATTGTCATGGTGAAATTTATATACTCATGCCATTTCTATTAAAATAATGTTTATTATTTATTTATTAATGCTCAATATTGTAATTTAGTGTAAATTATAGATAAGATCGGCTCTGATCTTATCTGGAGTTTCTTTTTAGAAACTTCCCGTTTTTTGTAAATCTTGTAAACTATTTATTGAGCACATTGCTCTTGTTAATAATATCAAATATTTTACCAATTACTTGCGTAATATGGTATCAGAGCTCAGACATTAAAAAAAAAAAATTCTAAAAAATTTTGTTTTTGAAATTTTTCAAGAATTTGAATAACATTTTTTTTCGAGATCCTTGTGCTTCGAAAATTTGAGGGTTTGTGTCTGAAATTTTTGTGAGTTCTTTGTCATAAAATTTCGATCCTCTTGTTGGCAAATTTGGGCGTCGTTTTTAGGGCCGCATTCTTGTTCTGGTCACCATTTTTTTTTCCTCTCTCAGTTCGCGCGACCTACAACCAGTGTTTCTGGTAAGACGTGAAACCTCTTGCTCGCGTTTATTCCTTTTGTCTGCGTGTGGGGGTTTTTTTTTTTTTGGCTGCCATTTTTCATTGGACGTGTTTTAAAAGATTTTCTAAGCCACAATCTTCTTATCGAGCTTTCTGGAAATGTGTTAGCACGCGGATTTTCTTCTGCATGCGTTCTTTTTCCTCAACTTAGAGCTGCGATTTTAATTTTTGAAGGTCTTCCAACCCACATTTTCTTGTTTCTTTGATTGCATTTTCAAGATGTGAATCTCTGGTCGCATTTTTGTAATTGGCACGCGATTTCGTGTTTCTTTTGGTTGTCTTTGCCTTCATCAGCGATGCCTAGGGTTCTGCCTTCTATTTGCCACGATTTCATGCAGATTCGAGCTGGTTTCTGCAACTTTTTGGAGTTTTCATGGCGGCTAGGGTTTCCAAAATGTTCGTCTAAGGATTTGACTCATTTTTTCAAGGCGAAAAAAATTTTGATTACAGATCCTTGGTGGGTTTTTCGAGATCTCAACTGGGTTGGTCTCCGATTTTTCTAGGTGCAATGTTTTTCATGCCTCGAATTTTGTGCCAACGGATTTGCATTGTTTTTTGTGCCTGAACCTGCCTCCTTGTTTTGAAACTCGTGCCTCAAGTTTTGCGCATCAGCCTCTTCTTAGTTTCTCATTTTTCATGCCTCAAAAAGTGTGAAGATGGCCAGTTTAAATAATCTTATGCTAGAGGGCAGTCAGAGATTCAAGGGCAAAAATTACAACACCTAGAAGCAGCGGATGATGACAATCTTTGAATACCATTGCCTTGATCAGATGATCCTTGGCAAAGCTACTCATCCCACATCAACGGGTAAGGATCAGGAGAAGTTTGATGAGCAAAATCGTGAAGCAATAATGCTTATTAAGCTTTTTGTCACGAATCATCAGCTCCCTCAGATTCCGCTTGGAAAATCAGCAACGGAGATTTGGGATCATTTGAAGGGTTTGCATGAAACTTCCAACAAACACTGTGTGTTTTTCCTGAAGAATATGTTGTTTTCTATCATGATGGATGAGAAGACAACTTTGCAAGCGCACCTAAACAAAATCCAGGAGATCAAAGATCAACTGGAGGCGATTGGTCAAAAAATGGAGGAAGACATGGTCGTGATCACCCTGAAGAGTCTACCTAAGTCCTATGAACACTTCATAGAGACTCTCAACATTACATCTGCTAATTTTGACCTCAAGTTTCCAAAACTTTGCACTATCCTCTTGCAGCAAGATCGTTGGAGACAACAGTTCGGTAGCAGTGCATCATCATCCTCCACGGAGCAAGCCTTTGCAGCTAAAACTCAACCCAAGCACAAAGGGAAAGGTCAGCCTTCACAACAAAAAGGCTCTAGTGAAACCCCAACCTGCCCTAAGAAGAATATTTAGTGCAACTACTGTCATAAATTTGGCCACATAAAGAAGGATTGTCATGCACGTTTGGCTTCTGAACAAAAGAAGCAGGGAGGGTCTCAGCAAAAAGCGAATGTCACCGAGCACTCCGAGCAGAAGGAATCTGCCTTTTATGCACTTATGGCAAAAAGTCCTGCAAACCATGTCAAATCCTCTGCTTGGTACATTGATTTTGGTGCCTCGCGTCATTTCACTCATCGGCATGACTGGTTTACAAATTTTTCCCCTTGCATTGACTCAGTGATTTTTGGAGGAGGCGAAGAATACACAATTGTCAATATAGGCACTGTTCAAGTTCAGTCTGGCAGGAGGGATCTCATATTCCTCAACGTGTATCATGTACCTGATATGGAGCTCAACCTTCTCTTAGTTAGTCAGATAATGTGGCATTCTCCTTAGATGGATGTGGTGTTCAACTCACACAAATGTTCTATTGTAGATCGGGAGACTCGCACAACGGTGGCCGTTGGTATAGAGGTTCATGGCCCCTACAGGTTTCTGGACATAGGTGATTCACCAAAATTAGCCATGGCAGCCAAGAATTCAGCTATCACCAGTCTTTGGCACCAGCGGTATGGGCACTTGAACATGCACTATCTCTCTCAACTTGCTCGGGAGGGACTTGTAGCTGGCTTACCTAACATTCAGACTCAACATCAGGACGTTTGTGGTGCTTGTCAGGCCAGGAAACAGCATTGGACACCATTCACAGATGGAGACTCTTGGCGAGCTTCTAAGGTACTTCAATCAATTCATGCTAATATTTGTGGGCCTATGTCTACTCCTATAACTGGTTTAATAGGACTTAGGTAGACTCTTCAGGGTGATCACGACCATGTCTTATCTTCAGTCAAGATGTTGTCTTTGATGAGGAACAAGGACCATTTCACCTTTCCTCACCTGTTCAGCATTCAGAGGATCAGCCCCTGCAGGCTCCTGATGTGGGTGTCCGACTTTCGTTAGGTTCACCTAATGGGAGGGATGATGAAGACTCAATCTTTGATGATGCTCAACCTGATTTTCCTCCAGATAGTGAAAATCCCCCTGCTGAACCTGCTCCAGATTCACAACCAATTCCAGCTCCTCTTGTTACATCTAATGTTGGCAGTTCTTCTCTCCAGCCGAAATGGTGGCTTACGACTATCAGTGATCTTCGATAGGATGAGCTCATTGAGGGTAGATCATCTAGAAATAAGAGCAAACAGTAGCCTACAGTCAATTTTGCTCTTATGGCCAACATCCACATTGTCTATGAGCCTCAGACATATTCAGAGGCTAAAGGAATTCCTGAGTGGGAAAAGGCGATGGAATCTGAATACCAGAGTCTTCAGAAGAATCACACTTGGGTCCTTTCTGATCTTCCTCCAAGGAAGAAGCCCATTAGCTACAAATGGGTGTATAAGGTGAAATACAAAGCTAACGAAACCCTTGACAAGTACAAAGCTTGTCTGGTTGCACGGGGGTTCTCACAAAAAGAAGGCATTGACTATGAGGAGACCTTTGCTCCTACAGCCAAAATGAGTACCATACAGCTCGTCCTTGCCTTGGCAGCCCAATTTGGTTGGAAGGTCCATCAAATGGACGTCAAGAGTGTTTTCCTCAACGGTGAGTTGAAGGAAGAAATCTACATGACGCAGCCTCTAGGTTTCAAAGTTGTTGATCAAGAACAGAAGGTGTGCAGATTGGTCAAAGCACTCTATGGCCTGAAGCAGGCTCCTCGGGCTTGGTACATCAAGAATGATAAGTACCTCACTGAACATGGCTTTCAGAGGAGTCCATCTGACTCTAACCTGTATGTCAAACAAATTGGTAGTGATATACTTATTGTTGTTGTCTATGTGGATGACCTGATCATTACTGGTTGCTCAACACATTTGATCGACGAGATCAAACAGGATTTGTGCAACACTTTTAACATAACAGATTTGGGACTTTTGCATTACTGTTTAGGTGTTGAAGTTTGTCAAACCGAGAGCAACATCTTCATCTTCCAGTCCAAGTATGCTTGAAGTCTTCTGGATAAGTTTCGAATGCAGGATTGCAAACTTGCCTCCACAAACATGGAAAAAGGGCTTAAGTTGTTAGCTAAGTCCGACTCACCTGTGGTAGATGAATCATTGTTCAGGCAACTAGTGGGCAGCCTCATCTATCTCACTACCACAAGGCCTGACCTCAGTTTTGCAGTGAGCTACATATCACGCTTCATGACAGCCCCCAAGGCTGATCATTGGGTAGCAGCGAAGCGTGTGCTGCGTTATGTGAAGGGCACTTCTGATTTTGGTTCTGATTTTGGACTCTTGTACACTCAGAGTCACGATCCTAAACTCAATGGTTTCACAGATTCAGATTGGGCAGGTTCAGTTGATGACAGGAAATCAACATCTGGGTATGTGTTCAGTTTGGGATCTGGTGCAGTCACATGGACTAGTAAGAAGCAACAAGCAGTGGCTCTCTCCTCGACAGAAGCAGAGTATCGGGGAGCAGTAAAAGCAACATGTAAGACAGTTTGGCTTCGTTGGATGCTTGCGGATATGCAAATATCTCAAGCAAGTCTAACTCCCTTATTCTATGATAATCAGGGGCTTCTCAAATTTGCCAAGAATCTGATCTTCCATGAAAGAACCAAGCATGTGGAAACTCATTGTCATTTCATTCGGAAGCTGGTTGAAAACGAATCAATTCAGTTGTTGTATGTTCTGACAGAGGAGCAAACAACAGACATTCTCACCAAGTCGCTCAGTCCAAATAAGTTTGTAAACTTCAGAGGGCATTTTGGTGTAGTTGACAGATTGAGCATTTAAGGGAGGGTATTAAAATAATGTTTATTATTTATTTATTAATGCTCAATATTGTAATTTAGTGTAAATTATAAATAAGATCGGCTCTGATCTTATCTGGAGTTTCTTTTAGAAACTTCCCGTTTTTTGTAAAATCTTGTAAACTATTTATTGAGCACATTGCTCTTGTTAATAATATCAAATATTTTACCAATTACTTGCGTAATAATTTCCTATTTAGTTTTTTTTGCTTGTTTTGGTAAGAGTGTTTTGATTCATAGATATATTGAAAAATGGTATAATTTTGTGCAAAGTCAGGTCCCTTGCCCTATGTTACCCACACTTATCCCTATGCATTTATCTCCTACATAATTCTTATCTAGGGCTCATTTTCCTATACACCTACCCTTATTATATCCTTGATTTCACATTATAATACACATTCACCTTATCTATGCCCTAATCACATTTAACTATGCAGTATGCACACATTGCCATAAATATGTTTCCCACTTTAATTTAGCCCCTTTCATGTTACATGACATATTGAGGAGTTGGATTCTTGGAATGATTTCCATGGCTGACTTCCACAACTACACTAAAGAAAAGGATTTGTGAAAGACTGCATATGGAAATATTGATCAGTGGGAAGTAGAACATCATTCCTTGGGACCTTTGCTTGCACCTTCAACCTCATTGATTCAGCAAGTTAACTCAGTTCAATTACTTGTCAAGGGAATGGGCAAACTTGATTTTGTCTAATTGTGGAACCATCAAGTCAACTCAGCTCAATTTGATAAAATAATCAAAACTGAACCATTTTATGTGCTGTTAAATATGCTGAATTTTTTGCTCCGGGTTTGCTGATTGACAGCTTGTTGACGTGGTTTTTGAGACCGCCCCAACATAGAACAAAGTTTCCAAACGGACACCCTATTCTCTCTTGAACAAAGTATTCAACGTGCTAAGATTGCGAGTGAGATCACGCTTTCAACTCCAAGGTTCCTTTAATGCAAATAGACCCAGTTTGGTTGATGTGTATTTGTTGTGTTATCACGAGGGGACTTACGTAATTGTTCAAAATGCGTGTAGTAACAACCAATATATGCTTTTGAAAGGGATTTTTGCGTGAATGATTCGGCTTTAGAGTGCAAGTTTCCTAAAATTAATCAAAATTATGCGGAATTTGAATGGCTGCAGAGATTTCCAAAACCTAAAATCTAGTCTAAATGCAAAGGATGTTACGCTTCAACTTCAATGAACTTCAAACAAACCTTGCCTAGCCTCCTATGGGACAGCTTCAACAAAGTAAGTGCAATCTTCAAAGGATAAAAATGATGTTCAAATCATGATTCAATAGTGCAACTACCATCACAACGATGCATAACTACACACGAACCTTGATTGAAGTTAAGTGCAAAATGTCCAGTTGACCACGCAAGACGAGCTTACCATCAGCAAGATCGTTAGTGGTATGGATAAAGAAGCTCACTTACATCAAACATAAACATCCATGTCTAACTATTAGCATGAAATTAAATCCTAGTTGAAGTCAAAGGAAGAAGAAACCTCACGAACTACTCAAAACAAAGTTTAAATCCACCATCAATGAAATGCTTTATTATGAATAGCTTTTGTGACAATCTCTTACAAAATCCTCAAAGGGAGAATTCCCCTTCTTCTTCAACAATGCAAATGAAAACTATTCTAACTCAAATTTCTACTCTCTATTCTGCTTCAAATCCACTATACTGACTATTGCTACTACTTCTGACTACTAGAGTACAAATGAGGGGGACTCCCCCTTATATAGCTGGCCAGTCCCAACCGACGGTCCAGATCGAATTACAATGGAGGGCTCAGATTGAGCCACCTCAGCCCTAGACGAGTTTGCCCCAAAAACTGATAGAAGGTGGAGGAGTGGCGTCATAAATGCTCCCAAAATAGCAGGTTCCTCCTTTGACCACCATGAGCAATTAATGCCCACTACCCTTCTAGAAGATTCTCGTCCATGACCCGGATTCCCTTGCTCTTCTCTCTGACCGCGTACGCTACGAATCGCGCCAGCACTGCGTCGACCTCTTCCTCAGAAATTGGAGTAAGATTCAGCTGATACTCCAAGATGGCCACCATTTGTTCATGCTTTTCACAAGACTTTCCCCAAGTCTCCATAGAATCTTGCGTACTCTGAATGATTGTTGAAAACGTAGAGATGTTTTCAAAATCCAGCTAGGAAAACGTTCTCATCTCAGAAAAGAATGGCTGCAACCTTGCTTTTAGTCCTTCTGTCTCTACCTCCTCATGAGTTAACCTCCTTGCAAACATTGCCTCCAACGTGTTGAGAATACTCTCGTGAATATTCCTCATAGCCTTTCTGATCCTGGAGGACTCCATAGCTACAGTGTCAAAGAAACTCTTTCCGGTGAAGGCTGCTAAATGCCACCCACGAAAGTCATACCTATCACCCGCCTGGATTACCCCTTCATTCACCAAAGTTTGCGTGGGCACACGCATCAAGACAGCAAGGCGAGGGATAGTTTTATCCTGAAAGATATGGGCATCTCCCCAAGCTTGCTCGACGTTATCTAGGCGTGAGAGAATACCAGATGCATTCTGAAATGCGGAGACGAGATCGGCCATGAATTTTTCTGCCTCAGTGCGGACACTGCCTATCCATTTGTCTCCTTCCCGTACAGCCCTCTTAACTTCTTCAAGGCCGCTGATCGGCTCTCGTGGCAACTCCGATGGAAGCTCCGCTGCTGGATTCCCTTGAACAACTGGATGTGCGAGATGTTGCACATACTCAACCAACGCTTTATGCTCTTTCTTCAATCTCTTGTACTTTCCTTCCTTCTTTACCAGCCTATCCTTCAATGCCTGAAATGAGCTTTCAGCTTCTTCCACCACCTGCGCTCCGGAAGGACGTCCCAACTCAACTGTGGTGACCATGTAGTTCTCCGGCATTGCATCACTCAAATCATGGTCTTCCCTTGGGACAGCAATATGAAGGCTGGGGGAACCTGCCTCATTAGTTTCCATCCTTGTATACTTTCTTGCCCTCTTCCTTTTTGGAGACTTGCTTGTTCTGTTTAAAAGTTCTTCCATTTCAACCCCCAAGTCAGCGTCATCATCCTGGTCCCTCCTGATCGCCTGTGATAGCCAATTACGCTGAATATCATAAATGATGAGAGGCTGCTCTTCGGTCGCCTCCACTTCACGGACTTCTTCTCAAGCAACATTTTGCTGAGGCTCAATGATTTCGACGTTTTGATCGCTCCCTTCACGAGCCCCAACGTCCTCCTCTCCGAAAGAAAAATCGAAGTGGGTATCTGTTTCCGTTTCTTCCCCTTCATCCAGTTCGTTGGCATCCTCAGGATCATTAACACTCTGAACATCCAATTCCCTCGGCATCGGTTGGTTAACTTCCCCAACTTTCGGTTCCTCATTTCTCTGAGCTCTTTGATCAGCAAACAATGAGACTTCACGCACGCTGGAAGAACGAGTCACCAGCTGAGTAGACGTTGTGTCCTCCGACCCTTGAGGCTCCGGCTGAGTGGGCTCCCTTTTAGATTTTGGACCTCGTGTGATCTGTTTCTTTCTCTTTGCTGACACCGGCGGTCTTTTATCACCCATGAGGTCGTATGTGAAAGCAACTGACCTCCTCCTTAGTCTATGAACACGTTCTTCCACCTAGGCTCTTGTGAAAGTCAAAACAGGAATAGACAAGGTGTCTAAATCCGTGATCTCTGGCTCGGCCCAATCTACCGATGGAAGTGGTGTGTTCTTTACTGCTTCGTAATCCGGGTGAGTTACCCTAGCATCTTCCTCAACTTGATCCGACACCTGGATCACCTCACATTCTCTGATTAACTTTAGAGGCAGCCTTGAAAACATTCTTTTTCTGATTTCATCCTCACTTCCAGCATTTTCCCAAAAATCTTCTAGGTGAGCTTTGTGCCTGTAATCTACGCCCTGTACTGTCCCAATCTTTCCCCGAGGATCGAAATCCTGCCAGCTGGTATGAAGAGTTAGCTTGTAGAACTTCAGCTCATCCTCAGCTTCCTTGGCTACCTGCAGAGTGGGGCATTCTTCAAGCGAGTTTCCCAATACAATGGGGAAATGCAAGCCTCCCTTCTTTCTCTTAATGATTTTGTCGTAGGCCACCAATTGCCTAGACAATTCTAGCAGTATCATTCTGTTAATTGGATACCTTGGCAATTTGTAAACATATGAATCGTATCCTGGCAGCCTCAAATAGGTAAACTTCGGGAATTGGACGAACCAAGACCCGTACTCTTCTATCAGCATCTGAGCTTCTTCGGATATCCTGTGTTGTAGCCTCTGTTGAAGGGTCCTTGTAATATACATCGTGAATGCATCATTCACTCTCTTGAAATCACCGGTATGAGTGAGGTGTAATTGTCTGCAAGACTCGTGAATTTTGAACTGGTTGTACCCACAGCCGATTGGTTCTTGATACGCCAAGCCCCTATACTTTGTCATTCGAGCCAGCATGTATATAACGTACGAGCTCATGTAAAATGTTCTCGTTCTCTTCAGGTTCCGGAACTGTTCATCAATATTATCGCTTATCATCTGTGCCCAGTTCACTGCCTCCTTCCCTTCAAGCACTACACTGATGTAAAAGAACATCCATGGCTCGAATATGAATGACTATGGGCTGCCATTAACTCTGCTGAGAAGCATAATGATGTCGCAATACTCTTGCTTCAATTCTTTTGAGATTATCTGTTTCGGCAGCCTGGCAGCAGGTGGCTTTGGCTTCCGCATCCACGTGGTATTGATTCTCTTCACACACTTGTCGAAGGACGTGGCGTACATTTTGTCAGCCTTCGCCTTGGATTTATATAACATATTGCCTGTAGCCAATATGCCAAACGCTTCGCCAATTGCATCGGGAGCGAAGTTGGCTAGTATCATACCATCTGGGGACACGATGGTCCGATCCTCCAAGCTATAAAAGTTGGCACATTCCAGGATCAACTCCGGACAACGAACCGCTGGTTGGAACCCTGCTGCTGCGTATAATCCACTCTTCACAATATTGCGCGATGCCTCAGTAGGAAGATTGCCACCCTGCCCATACATTCTGCGCATGAAGGCCTCGAGGTTAAAGGGCTCGAGGTTGGTGTCCGTCAGGTTTCCGAACTTTGACACGATCTTGGATTCTGGGATAAAGGACTTCTTCAGACCCTTGATAATCGCCTGCCTGGAGGTGTTCTCCTTGACAGCTTCGTTGTTTGCAGCCTTAGCTCCAGCCTTGCTAGTTCCAGCAACATCAGCCATCTGCAAGACAAAAGGCAAACATTACACTTCCGACTTTTTTCAAAATAACAACCACGTGGGATGGCTGGCGGCTGGAGTTGGCTGCAAAAATAAATACAAGTTAATAGCCTCAGCAGCCAACTTTGACTTCTCGATAATTTAAACCTCAACCTTCAACAACTTGCAACCGAAAGAAATATTCAACTCCCCGCAAGAAATTAACTCCAACAAATTTCAGCTTCGGAATATGCGTTAAGTTTCAGCAACATTTAAATCATCAACTTCGAAAGTTATACATCAGCAACTTCGAAGAATTTAAATCAGTGAATTCGAAAGTTATAAGTTGTCAAGTTTCAAATCAGTTTTTCGAAAAAATCAGCAACTTCAAAAATTTAAATCAAGAAGCTTGAAGTTGTAAATTATCAAGTTCAAATCAGCTCTTCGATAGTTATAAATCAGCAACTTCGAAGAGTTTAAATAAGTCTGAAAGTTTTAAACGAGCAAGTTCAAATCAGCAAGCCTCAACAATTTAAAACCAACTTTTCGAGAGTTATAAATCAGCAACTTCGAAAAGCAATCTCAAATCAGCACTTCGAAAATTATAAAACAGCAACTTCGAAGGCTTCGACAAATTTAAATTTGATTTGACTCTAACATTCAGCAACTTCCGAAAATTTAAAGCTCAATCAATTTCGAATTCTAACAATCTCGACCCTCAGCATAAATAAATGATTTCAGCCTTCTCAATTTTAAACTTCGAAAACATTTCAACATTCAGCAAAAATATAAAGTCTCAGCACTTCGAATACTTACCTCAGCAACGCAAAGAAATAAAAAAGAAATGCGTAACACTTCAAACTTTAAATCGCAACACTTCGCAACTCTGAATCTCAGCAACTCAAGAAATCAACCTTCAGCAACTTCAATCTCTTGCAAAAATCGAACTTAACACCTCACACTTTCAGCAACTCTCAAATTAAATCTCACAACTCAATAATCTTCTCTCAATTCACCAGCATAAATCTGTACTTCGAATTTTGTGAGATGAGAATGAAAATCTTCAGAGTTTATAGCCAAAAGCCGGTGCTAATTTTAGCAGATGCCTTTTATTCCCTTCATTATGACTGACGCATTTGCTAAAATTAAAAGGGAATATTCCAGTCGTCTGGCAGTTGTTATGACAATTTGCTATTCAAGGAGATTCTTTCCTCGATTTAAATTTAAAATTCCCTCCCGACTGCCAGTTACCTTCAGTAATTTCGAAAAATCAACTTTTTACTCTGATTTGAAGTAATCTCAACTGTCTTTAAAAATGGCATATTTAATTTATTAAAATTTTAATTTAAATGCCATTTTAATTTATTTCACCAGCACAATTTTAAAATTCGATATCAATACTTTAAATTGGTTAGGCGTAATTCATTTTCCAATCCATAATTAATCCAAAATAAATTCCCCATGATCAAAAGTCGTCCGAAATTTTAAAATTTCATGGGTTAAAATTAAAGGGGGAATTTAAATATTGACTTAGGAAAATAATTAATTAATTAAATTAATTAATTTCTCCGTCTTAAGCGAAATTTAAAATTAATTACCCGGAGAAATTATTATATCTTCCAACGCCTTTTAATTTCTTTCTTAAACGCCTTGGGAAAATTTTAAGTGCCTTCGATTTCACAAAATCTCCATTTGATTTTTTCCTTTATTTCAAATGCCCTTTAATTTATTTCTTTGATTTGGGCGTCAAGTCAAAAATAAATTTATTCATGACTTAGTGTAAAAAAAAATTCCGAATGACTTTAATGTTTTCGATTTTTCCTCTTCCAGTCTAGGCGTGGTTGAAAATCTTTTACACTTCCTTCACAACCCTAGGCGCATATCATTGTTCATGCTTTGAATTCCAAAAATTTGATGTCTTCTCCAGCTTTAAGGCGCATTTGCCACATTGAGCATTCAGTTTTAAACACTTTGGTGGATTTTTAAATCTTCCAACCCAAGGCGCATATCATTGGTGGAAGTTTCAAGGCGCAAATTTCATGTTGAAGTCTCAATTTCATCCAGCAACCTTCAATCTTAGTGGGCGCATATACATGGTGATACTTTCATTTCCCACGCCTCAGCATCTTTCAAGGTCTTGGGCGCGTTTGGATGGGGGAGCTTTCACTTTTAAATGACTTGGAATATACATTGAAGCCAGGCGCAAATGAAGGTGTGAGGTTTCGATTTAACTCTTACGCCATAGAATATTTTACAAGCTCATCTTCCTTGGGCGCATTTGACCCTTTCCTCTTTAAGTTCTTACGCCTTAGTAAATTTTTCACAAACTTCCCAACTTAGGCGCATTTGATGTCTTGCATTTCCTGTTGGGGGCGCATTTTACATGTTCAGCTTCCAATTAAGGTGACTTAGAAGATTTCACGTTTTTCCTTTAACTTGGAGGGCGCATTTGAGCCTTGTAGCTCTCAATCTTGTCATGGGCGCATTTAGAAGGGTCAACATCTAGTTTCATCATCTCAGGCGCATTTGATAGGGTCTCCATCCAGTTTGATCACCTCAGGCGCATATGGCATGGTGAACTTTTAATTTAATGCCTTAGAAACTTTTTGTTATCCCTCTTCAAGGTAAGGCGCATATGACCATGTCTACTTCCAATTTCGACACTTAAACTTTTTTACCTTGAACACCCAGGGGCGCATTTCAGAGGTGACACTTCCAATCTATGGCTTAGCAACTCTTAAGTTCATCTTGGGCGCATTTTGCACTTGCTACTTTCAATTTTGGACTTAGCCAAATTTCCAAGCTCCAAGGGCGCATATTGGACCACCTTCTTTCACTTTCACCATGGGCGCATTTGGCAGGTGCTACCTCAAGTTTAAGTGCCTTAGAAAATTTTACACCCTGTGGCTCCAAGGGCGCATATGAGGGGTTGAACATCCAATTTCCATGCCTTAGTGAAATTCTAAGTACCCCCTTTTTCTCCTTAGGCGCATTTTGACTAGGCTACTTCCAACTTTCCAGACTTAGTGAATTTTCGGCCTCCGTTTAGCTTCTCAAGGTGGATTTCGATGCTGGACCTGAAAATTTTATCCATTTTAGCAAATTTTATGCCCTTTGCCAGATTTAAGTTGATTTTTCCTCTGTTAACCCTAATTCACCCCGAGTTGCTATTTTTAGAAAGTTCTTTGAATTTCGCACCTTCGACTGAATTCTGACCTTGGAAAGCCTGATTTTTGCCCTGCTCTGAATTTCAACTGATTTGTTCCGTCAATACCTGATTCCTATTTGCGCCTGCTATTTTTAGCAACCTGCTAAAAATAGAAATTACTCAGAAAGTGCTCAAATTTCATGTGCTAGATGCCTGAAGCGTGGTGATCGCAACCGGATGCTGTTCTTGCGTAACTAACCCGTTCTGCCCTTGATTTTAGGAAACCCTAATTGACCTGCTAAAAATAGCAATTATCTGATTCTTCATTCTCTGTAACTCTATTTGCCTTGAAATTTGCGCCAAAGACTCTTCATCACATGTTTGTCTTGTATCCGTTGAGATCTGGTGTCAACCTGCCATTTATAGCTGCATCTGAAGTGACTTACTATTTATAGTAAGTGCTCATTTCTGAGACTTCCCTATCTCCGTTTGACTTGAAATTTGGACAGCGTGCTCTTCATTGGTGAGCTTGCCTGTCTGTGCCGGCGCCTAAGATTGACTTTCTATTTATAGCCTGCATTTGGAACACTTACTAAAAATAGCAAGTTCTCCGATTGCATTCAAATTTTGCCAGCAGATTCCTTGAAGGATACTGATCATGATGGATATTTCAGTTTTGAGCACCTTGTTGTCTGACTCCTCATTTTTAGCCCCGAAGCTCAAAACCCTAATTTCGTGCATGTTGCTCAGATGAGCTCCGTTTGACCTCGTTTCAGTTGCATGATGACCAGTTTGCAATTCTTAAGTGTTGAGCAGCTGCCCAAGTGATACCTGCTAAAAATAGAAAGTGGCCAAAAAAGTGACTGACCGACTGCCGGATGATTTCGCATGTCATACTGCCCGAAAAATCTCGGAAAACCCAGGAAAACCTCCAACATGCAAGCACTGGCTAAAAATAGTAAGTTTCCGAAAAGTGATCAGCTCCATTTGCATGTTACACTGTCGCGAAGCTCTTGGAAAACCCAGAAGGAAAATGCCGACATGCGCTGAAAACGTCTGCATGCAAACCCTAATACCGGCCTCTGAAGGCTGTGTTGAAAGTCATCGTCATGCTTTGCATGTCACATCACCGCGAAGGTCTCGAAAAACCCAGAAGGAATCTCTGGACATGCATCAGAACATGTAACATGAAGACCCTGGAATTTGCTCTGGAAGCTGGACTGCTAAAAATAGCAAGTCGTCCGTTTTTGCTTGAATTTTGCCAAAAGTGAACTTGAAGTATCCAGAATGCAATGAAGTTGCCGGAATGTGAAAATCTTGAGAAAATCAACCCTAAAATGACACCTACTAAAAATAGAAAGTTGGCAGAACTTAGTGAAAATTCAGGGGTTGCTTGCTGAAAGCATGGTGTTAGCACTGCTAGGCTCAAAAGCTGAATAACCAACTCAATTTGACCCCAAAGTGACCTAAAGATGTGAAACCCTAATTTCAGTACTTGGTCGAATCTTTGCGTTCAAGCTCGCTGACGGGAGCGTCCCGGGAAAGCAGATAGCGGAAAAGAAGCAGAACAAGAGAGAAAGACAAAAACCAAAGCCAAAAGACCAGAATGGAGCAAAAATTTAGGGGTCCCCATTTTGAATGGGGCGATGTGTGAAAAGGTCACAACACAGCTGAATCTTACTATTTGATTTGCTACATTGTCAAAGAGTTTCTTGCTTTACTTTAGATAATTAGCTGAAGTCTATTAAATATGACCAATGAATATGACTTTGATCATTTTGTAAAGCAAAAATACATTACATGGGAATATACTCTGGTTAGATCCCACTCAAATTCAAGTCAAATGATGACAATTACTAATAAGCAATGTCAACAAAAGCTGTCAAAAATAATTATAATCATGAAAACTTTCTGTCAATTGTGTGCAGTCTAGTAACATATTAGAAAGTCCATGCAGACACTAAGTAGCACAAACAAGCAGGCACGGCCACCAGGCAAACCTGTCTAAAATGGTTGTCACACTTAATTATGCAGGAAAACTGAGTTTGCTATTTGCCATATAAATATAAATCCAAACCCTTACTCATTTTTATATAATCCCCTATAAAAACAAATGCAATGCTCATCACAAAGCAGCAGAAAAATAACCAGAATTACAAGCTTATGTATGCATAACAATAACAACAAAAACCATTTAAAAACGATTCTGGTTTGAAGCTGTTTTCCTGTTAATCAACTCTATTAGTGAGCACTAAAAAAAGAGGGTTTGAGCATCCTCACCATGTCCCACTCCTACTACACTCTGAAATCATTGAGTTATATGAGGCCACATCTTTGTAAAGCATATTGTCAAAAACCTTCTGAGGCATGGGTATGTATTTCTATGGCTTCTAGGCTACCAGATGCACTAACAATAGTGGCAACAATAAAGTTGTCAATTTCCATGATTAACTGCAGCAATTTGCAAAATAGATAGAAAATTCACTCTATATTCATCTTGAGCAAAAATCCAGCTAGCACTGCAGTATATGAGACCACATCTGGCCACACCATTTCCTCAAATGCCTTCTGTGCCAATCTCATACTTCCATATTTGGCATGCATGGTAACAAGGGCATTCCCTACATAGAGGGCATTCCCCACATAGACATGCCTCTCGATTCCATTTATGATTACATGGGAATGCATCTGTCTCACTCATTACATGGCTCCATCGGTGCCAAAAGCTCTCATAACACTGGCATAAGTGAATTAATTTGGATTTTGATTTGCACTTCACATTTGAATAAAGAGCTTGAGAGCCTCCTTGCCATGCTCATGCTGGGCATTTCCAGCAGGCCTCAAAACCACATTTGGATTAGGCTATGTATCAAACACAATGAATGCATCCTCCATCCACCCATATTTTACATGCATTATTACAAGTGCATTAACCACGGAAACATCTTATGCAAGTCCAGCTTTGACAATGCAGCCGTGGACTTGTCTTCCCTGTCTACATTTCCTTAGTTGGAAATCATTGCAAGGGCACTAGCATGTGTAACAAGGTTTGGCTGCATGCCCATCCTCTCAGTTTATCCCATTGGGTTGAAGCAATTCTTCAGATTGGCTATCCTGAGCATATCCACAACCATTACAGACCATGGACCACATTTCATTCAGGTATTTTGTCGAACAGTTGCTGTTCATTCTCTAAACTTGCACATTTTTGCATACATATCAACAAGCACACTGCCCACAAAAACATCACTCAAGTAGCAATATAATAACATAACACATATTTCACAGTAACTAATTATTTTTGTACGTGAGTGTAAATAGAGAGAAAAATAAGTCATTGCTTCACAGTAATTATTAACAAGTTGATCAACTAACATGTGGTAACCCTTATTTTGTACAACAAACTTTTTATAAAATAAAATAAAAATTGTAGTACTAAATTTTAGCAATTACGAAGAAAGTTAAGTATATAATGGCCTAATTATGGAACGCACAAATCAAAACAATTTGGTGTAGTGGCAAGCCCGAAGAGCACCACAACAAGCAACTTTCATTTCCATTTTCATGGAATAATTGCATATTCTTTTTTGCTTGAAGATGTTTCAACTTTTTTAAACTCTCACAATTTATGACTGAGTAGTTCAACATTGACCCTCTTGACTGACTCTTTAATCAATAAATTCAATATAAAATAAGTTATTCCTGCTTGCAATAGACATGATAATATTTATATGTTTTTATAAATGTTGCCATTTTTCCTTCTTTTTATGGCTCAAAAGGTGTTTAACTTTTTTTGGTGGGAGTGGATTTGTTACTAGTTTAAATTCGTCTGGAAGTTATTTCACTGTTTTTTTGGTGACTCTCGTATTTCATCTTTTAAGATGGCTGCTATGTTAGATGATACAGCAGAATGAAATCTTCACCTGGTGTCAATATTATAGTTGCAGATATCTCTCTACACAGCCTTAATGACTATTTTAGCAAAAAATGGCAGTTTTTTGGCAATTAAAGAGGCAAACTGATTTTTGACGTTTTTTTAACCAAAAATCATGGTTATTCAATTAAATCACACTTTTTTGTTTAGGGTTTAGGGTTTCTGAGTGATTTTTTTCATTTCTGCAGCATTTTTTTCCAATTCTTTCTCGAACCCTAAACCATTTTTTTCTCGATTAATTGAAAAAATCCTGTGTTTTGGTTTGCCAAGTTAATCCCAAAATCTAGATTTTTGGTACTATGATAAACATTATTAATAGTGAATGGCATGCTCGAAAGACTACATCTCCACTTGAAAATCGCTACTTAGATAAATGATAAGGTATATTCATCTTATTCCTAAGAATGCAATGCTACAATATAAAATTAACCCATGAGATTTCTCATAAAACTACATTACGGGTTTCATGACTACATCTATTTTAGGAGTAATGAACCATTGCAACAACCACTAAACTGTAGGGCATTGCAACTGTAAGTAAATACCTGGTACAGGAGTCTCACATAAATCTAACGCACGCGATGATAGGCCAGTTGCTCGAATCTCCGTCCATATGGGTAACCTCAAATTTTTATTTTGTGAATATCCTGAGGCATTCAATCTAAGATTTTAAGAATTTAAAACAAAATTTATTACAATTGCAGATAGGTAACTTCAAATCTTTGTTTAGTGAATAGTGAATACCATGTGACATTTAAAGCTAGGATTCAGAATTTGGAAAGAAATGGATAAGAACTCGACGTGTGGGTAATCTGAAATCTTTATTTTGTGAATGAGCTGAGGCTTCTAGAGCTAAAATTTTAAGACTTGAGAACGAAATAGATAAAAATTAAAACAACAGGATAAAGAGTTTAGAATAAAATTACCACAATGGATAGGTCTTTGCAATGATAATGATAAATCATTCATTCGGCGGAAAATTTTAGGGCATGAATAAGAGTAACCAGCATTAGTCCGAGCACCATATCGCAGGCAGAATGGCGCGCAGGATCGGGAGAGAGAAGCTGAGAATACTCGGTCCATGGTTTACCAGATTCTTTCTCTAACGAGCTCTATAATCATATGATATTCTTTATTTGTGTTTGAAAATATCCCTCATACTGTCGGGCTTTAGTGAAGACTTGTGCTTACTGCAACTCCATGTTGGTTGGAATTTAATTTTTGGGGAAGGCAGGCTATGGTTCCATAACAGCATGGTCCCATCTAATTGTTTATTGTCCTAGGCTCCAGCAGTAAACCATAACAATCTTCCTTTTTAACAAAATAGGAGAGCTTTTATTTAGCGAAGGAGTCTAAAATTGAACTTTTTAAGTAATTTTAAGAACTGTTTGTTTTTGGTTGTCCAAAATCCTTTCGTTTTCCATTTAAATATTAGGTATTTTCTTCCAAATCAAAATATTATTTAGTTAAACAAAGTAAAATAATTGAAACATTGATAGGTATGATGGTGAGAGGTAGGGTTTTTTATATAGGCAATAAATTTTAGCTCTTAAGCCTATTTTGTGAAGGGGGAAACAAATATAAGAGGCATATAAAATTATGGTGGTGTTTTCAAGGAAATAAGAGAGTTAAGTATGAAGGTTGTGCAATTGTATAGTTGGTTGTATTGGATTTGATTGTGTTGGAGTTTTTACATCAACATTTCAAATCACACTCCAATACAATCGAATCTAAAAACAATATTGATCAACCCCACCTTTTTTGTACATGGCATCAAAGGCATCTTTGACTTAGGTGCATATTTCTCATCTCTATTTCTAATTTTATTAAGCTCAATCAAACTTTCAATTATGTTGTTTATGGATTTTGTTTGTGTTTGAATTTTTACATCAGCGTTTCGGATTAGACTCCATGATCCATCGTCAAGATGATAGAGAGCATAAGGAGATTAATAATGGTTAGTTGCAGCCCTGATTAGCTTAAAAGGAAGAAAGGTGAGAGGTCGAGAAGGGAGTTGGACACACAACCCAAGGAGAAAGAGAGATAAAAAGTTAATAAGTTAATTGAAAATTTGAGAACCAAAACCATATAATGAGAAGAGAAAAAAAAAGGAAACAAAGAAACTAAAGATGAAATCCCTATTTTAATATCAATTTAATTGAGCACTTAGGAAATAAAGGTTGAAAACTAATGACAATGAAAATAATCAGCAAAAGATAATTTTACGTAAGAATTAAGAAAAGAAAAGCTTAATATAAAAGTATCAAATTAACTAATAAATCTATGCAAAAGCTTGAAATAATATATCAATTGTATTTATGTAAGTGATAAGATTTGCAAATCATAAAAAAAATGAAATAAATAAATATATATATATAGTTTGCAATTTTATATATAAATTAATGATTAAGACATTAATTAAGTAATTAATTTTATATAAATATTAGTAATTAATGTATATATATATGTGTGTGTGTGTGTATGTATGTATATGTATATATTACAGATGCATGCATGCATGCATACATATATACTTACAAAAAATTACATATCTAAAAATGATTTTACTACTAAATTAACTACTAATAATGTAAGATATATATAATGTAATTTTTAGTTATGACTAACAAGGTAATGCTTACATTATTACATTATCTATATAATACTTACAACATATCACATTATATATAAATTAATAATGTAACTTATATACATATATATATAATGTAACGTATATATATATATATGAATTGCATATTAGTTACATAAGTTACATTATTTTTTTTTGCGTAAGAGTTTTATAAAATCATAAAAAATAAGGAACACAAGGCCAGCCAAGCCAAAAATAATGAAGAATAGAGAAACAATAAAATCTCAAGAGGAAAGAAGAAAGCCTAAGAAGAGCTATGAAGAGAAGGAGAAACACAGACCCCAGAAAGATTCTCTAGGGGACTTAGTTACAAAACTCACAAGGCATTAAGCCCAACCCTGAAATGACTAGACTTTCTTGCCATGTCGAGAGAGAAGAGCCTCCATAGTCTACTAAGAACCTTCTTCCACAACATCCATTCCTTCAATATGGAGTTTCTCAACATCCATTTTCTGCCCTTTCTTCCTTGCAGTCTCGTAATCAGGTTTGATTTTGCTGCAATCCATTTGAGCAATCTCAAGTTTCAATGGAGGAGCCAAAACTAAATCATGTTTGAAATGATCAAAATTTTCTTCCATATCCTCCATAAAAGGATAAGTTTCATCTGAATCAAAGCCATCCTCTACTGAAACAAAAGGAAAATCATCAGCATTGTTGATAACAGGAACTCCCAAAGAGGGGGAGATGTTAACCATAGGAGGCACAAGAGTAGACTCGGAGGTTGTGTTAGAGGAAGTGAACTTCCCATGATTCCTCTAGATAAAATTAGCATTTGGAACTCCAGAATTTTGCACCCATTTGTTGAGACTAGTATATCTCATGCCAGATAAGCACTTAGTAGTACAAGCTCAATTTTTTGTCCAAATTTATTACAGTGAAAACACCTAAAGGGAAGCCCTTCGAAATTCAAAAGTTGTGTCCAAGTACCCTTAAAAGAGTGGGTTGAGATGGATTGGGGGAGATTATGCAGATTGGGGGTGGAATATTATAAACCAACACAATTCAACACAATTTGATCTCCTCTCAAGCCTCAAGACTCCAACAATAGTGATTTGCACAATATCACTTGTCTTTAACTTCTAGGTCTCCAAACGCTTGTTTTCAAATATATCTTTTAGAGAAAGTCATTTCAACATAGGACCATCACCTTTTTAGATACCCATTAGGCCTAAATTTAACATATATCAGTTGTGGTTAGGGTTGTTATGGACCAAGTTTCTCAAACCAGATCTGCTACGCCAAACACAAGGCCAATTAGGCCACTTTTCCAAAGCACCTATATGAAATTCAAACACCAAACACAAAAAATCTTCACCAAAGGTCCTCACAGGTCACATAGGGTCCCATTCCACAAATTTCATCATCTACCAACACTTACAATTTGTTGACCTACAACTTCTCTACCCTACCTAAGCCTAATACATTGGGATGTTAAGCTAGGACTTGGACAAAAAACCCTGCAAAATCCATCCCCTACTCCAAAAGATAAATAAAACATTGAAATCAAACAAAAAACCTCCATTCCACTAAGTTTGGCCAGAATTCAACAGTGGAATGAATTTTTATTTACATTCTTTGACTTCAAACCCTTGAAATGAGGGTTTATAGGTGGTCTGCAATAAAACTACTCAAACTCCCTTATTTCTTTATTAAATTCAATGAAATCAAGATGAAAATGCAAGTGATTTAATGCTTCAACTAATTACATGAGTTTTAGATCATGAAACAGCTGTATGGGGCCGTACAGGACTAGTAAACTACAAAAAACACAAAGAAATTGCATAAAACAAAGTAAATTCTCCTTGTTTAGTCCTCCAAAAGCTTCAACAACCTTGCCTTGATGTGCTTGAGGCTATTTAAATATATTTCAACCAATTCCCAATGGTCTACAACTGAAATTCAATTAGATGACCGTTCATCCCCTTCACAATGCAAAATTGACAATGTTGCAAAGCAACTTTTACATATTTTAGCAACTTTTTACAAAACATAACTAAAGGACCCTACATGACACCAAAACATTGCAAATGGTCTTCAATCAACCTTATTACATAAAATGAGTGACAAAACACAAAACATCAACCTAGACACCTAAATGCATCAATTAAGCAAAATGGCCATGGTGCCCCTACACCATACACTTGGAGAGGAAAAATTCTCAGGTTCCACCTGAGATCAGCTCCTTAGCTGAGGTTCCATGCTTTTTAATATCTTCATCAGACATCAATGTTGCATCCTTAGGAGATAAGCCATTCCATTTGGAAAGATACTCATTGTAAACTTTATACCTGGGTAAGTGCACAAAGATGGTTCGCAAAAAGGGGGCTTAAGTAGCCACTTTTTTTCTGAAATCAGAAAATACTAACCTTGGACGTGAAATTGAGGATAGTTACACTCAAAATTTTGAGATGGAACAAAAAACAAGGATCGAAGTGCTTCGATTCTACTTTCTAAACTACTAATTTATTTTGAAAATGGTTGAGATTAAGGGGTTCAAATGAGGGACGTACACAAATTGGTGTTTTTGTCAAAAAACATAACATAGCAACTCTTGTATGACCCTAGCACTGTGAACTTTTTTTTAGTATTTTTAAAATCGCTATAGTCATAAGTTAGCTAACAGTATGTAGTTGATGCACAATTTTTTTGATAATTTTTTAATGAATATTTGATTTTTTGCTAATTTTTGAAGTGGACACTTCCTAAAAAACAAAATTTTGGTCGTGCTACCCCTACAAATTTTGGAAATTAATTGAATTTAAAAAAAAAAAAATTGTAGAATGGATTCTAGTTTCTAAAAATGTAATTTATTTGAAATTTCAATGAATGGTTAATTTCTAATGAAAAAAATACCAAACATTGCTTTTTGCCAAAAAAGAGACACAAAAAAAAAAAATTATGGATGAAAGGCTTAACATTGCTAGAAAGTGAAAAAAATTACATCTTTGGATAGCTAAGAGAGAACCTAACATTACCCAGATGTTCAATTTGTTTGATATTGAACCATGTGCAATCTTGATGGTAAGCACGAACCTGATTATGTGAAATATTATAGAATTTTCAAAAACACGTCTCTAGTCATTGGGAATTCCCTCCAAGCCTTTGGGTTGGTATTCCAAGGAAAATACCAATCCCAAGGCTTGGGGAATCCCAAAGCACTTGATATAACATGCTCGCGTTATATCTTAGTTTTGACATGGTTTTTTGCATTTGTGGGGAACATGTCTAGCAAGACATAACACAAGTGTGGTATAACGCACTCGCGTTATGTCTTGCTTTATGTTAAATTCTACTTTATTGAATGTATGTTTATATATTTGTATGTTTGTATGTACATATATGCTTGTATGTCATGTATGTATGTATGTATGTATGTATGTATGTATCAATGCATGTATATTGTATGTATGCCTATATGTATGTAATATTGCATCTACACATGTACATTTATGATTTTATGTATGTAGGATTGTATGTACATATGTATTATGCTTGTATGTATGTATTTATGTATGTCTTTAGAGGGAGGGAGAATTTTAAGAGAGAGAGAGAGAG
>VDFB02058242.1:456005470-456063694 GCA_007258455.2 Sequoia sempervirens
GTTCATGTTGCATATTTGTCAAAATGATGTAAAATTGCAAAAATTGAAAAGTTGATGTGAAAAAAGTGCAAAAAAATGTAAACTTGAAGAAGCGCAAGGGTCATAGGAATTCAAAGGGTAGTTAGAGTCTTCATAGGTTGGTTAAGGTTTAAATATGTTGGGAACTCGAAGAAAGAGGTTGTTGAAGGTTCTTGTGAAGGAAAAACAATAAAATCCCCTAATTTCTCTTGTAATTATGTGTATTTCATTGATTTTTTCTGTTGCAGACTATTATACTTGGTCATACAAAAGTATTATGTCCTAAAATATTTTCCAATTGGTAGAGATAGGTGTTAACTATGTTTTATCTTTGGAGTGACAAAAATTCATTGGGTTTTAAGAATTTTATTGTCAAATTACTGATTGCAAGTCTATATAGCTATCCATAAGGGTTTGAAGACTAAAAATGAATAAATGACTCATTCCACCTATTCTTTCTCTCTGTGGCTCAGTGGAATAAGTCCAAAATGGTAGGATTAGATGTAGGAATAATATTTAGGAATAGGGAAAATGTTTAGGAATGTTTTTGGTTTCCGTCCTAGAGGAAATTGGGTTAATTTTGGCTTAAAAATGGAGCTTAGATGTTGGGTTTTGGTGAAATTGTTTTAGTAAAGATTGAGAGATGATTGATTTGGAATGAGTAGGCATATATTAAAGTTTTTGAAGCTTTGAAAGGGCGGGGAAGGTGAGTTGAGTGCCTAGGCATGATGCCCTAATTGTCAAACTATGTATTTAGAGTGAAATTTGATGGTTAGAGGAGGAAAGTTGTAGAAAATTTTGGGGGCAGTAGATTTTGATGAACCTTAAAACATGTGTAGACATAACTAAAGGTGTTTGAGGCCTTGGTTGGTTGTGTAGAAGCCTAGAACAATGTTTTTCAATAAACCCCTTTAGAATGGCATAAAGTGAGGGTTTCATGTTTTGGTGTCATAGGAAGTGATTCTTTGATTAAAAGTTGTGGATTTACACTAAGCATGGTCCTCTTTCACACCCAAATATTCAGAATTACTCCGAGCTACGTTCAAATGACTCAATTCCTTAAGGGTTCAAAGTGCAAAAGGGAAACAATCTTTGACGGGGTATTACTCAGAAACTGTGACACTTACAAAATCTCTGTATGAACCTACGAGATCACATTAGACCCCTCTACAATAACCTCTCTCAGTTTTTGTTATCTCAGAGTGGTTTTCCCATGGTGTCTAGTTTACATTTGATGAAAAAAGTGTCAAATGCAAGCAATGCAAAGTTGCAAAGTGGTGCAAATTTCATTTTGTAACTTGTGTGACCAAAATAACTATTCCAATGCATTTGAATAGGTATGTTTATGCTAGGAATGATTCTCTTTTTCACCCAAACATGCAGAATCGCTCTGAGCTACGTTCAACCGGATCGATCCCTTAAGAGTCAAAAGTGCAAAATGGCTACAAAATTCAACATGATATTACTCGGATATCATGACACTTAGAAAATTCTTGTCTAATCCTATGGGATCGAGTTTGGCCCATTTACAATAACCTCTCTCAATTTTTCCTATGTCAGAGGCATTTTCCCATGGTGAAAAATTTTCACTTGGAAAAAGAACTCAAATGCAAGTAGTTGAAAGTTGCAAAGTGGTGCAACTTTTGTTCTGCAACTCATGTGACTAAATAGACTATTCCAACATGTTCAAATGTGTATTTTTATGCTAGATATGGTCCTCTTTCATACCCAAACATGCGGAATCACTCTGAGCTACGTTCAGGCAAATTGATCCCTTAAGAGTCCAAAGTGCAAAATGCCCACAAACTTCAACATGTTGTTACTCGGATACAATGATGCTTAAAAACTTCTTGTCTGATCCTATGGGATCATGTTGGGCCCCTCTAAAATTACCTCTCACAGTTTTCGCTATCTTAGAGGCATTTTTCCGTGGTGGCAAATTCACTTGGGAAAAAAGTTGTCAAATGCAAGTAGTTGAAAGTTGCAAAGTGGTGCAACTTTCATTTTGCAACTCATATGACCAAACAGATTGTTCCAATGCATCTGAATGGGTATTTTTACATTAGGAATTTCCCTCTTTTGCACCCAAATATGTAGAATCACTCCAAGCTACATTCAACCGGATTAATCCCTTAAGAGTCTAAAGTAGTTGTTAAATGCAAGTAGTTGTTAAATGCAAGTAGTTGAAAGTTGCAAAGTGGTGCAACTTTCGTTCTGCAACTCATGTGACAAAAAATACTATTCTAACGTGTCCAAATAGGTATGTTTATGCTAGGAATGATCCTCTTTTCACCCAAACACGTGGAATCACTCCGAATAATATTCAACCAGATCGATCCCTTAAGAGTCCAAAGTGCAAAATGGCTGCAAACTTTAGTATATTGTTACTCAAATACCGTGATGCTTAGAAAATTATTGTTTAATCCTATAGGATCATGTTGGACCCCTTTACAATAACCTCTCTCGGTTTTTGCTATCTCGGAAGCATTTTCTTGTGGTGGCAAATTTTCACTTAGGGAAAAAGTTGTCAAATGCAATTAGTTGAAAGTTGCAAAGTGGTGCAATTTTTATTCTACAACTCATGTTACCAAATGGACTATTCCAATGTGTTTGAAAAAGTATGTTTATGCTAGACATAGTCCTCTTTCACATCCAAACAGATGGAATCGCTCTGAGCTACGTTCAATCGGATCGATCCCTTAAGAGTTCAAAGTGTAAAATGGCTGCAAACTTCAGCATATTGTTACTTGGATACCGCAATGCTTAGAAATTTCTCGTTTGATCCTATAGAATTATGTTGGGCCCCTCTACAATAACTCTCTCGGTTTTCAATATCTCAAAGGCATTTTCTTGTGGTGGCAAATTTTAACTTGGGGAAGAAGTTGTCAAATGCAAGTAGTTGAAAGTTGCAAAGTGGTGAAACTTTCGTTCTACAGCTCGTGTGACTAAATAAACTATTCCAATGCATTTAAATAGGTATTTTTACGCTAGGAATGGTCCTTTTTTGCACCCAAACATGCAGAATTGCTACGAGTTATGTTCAACCTAATTGATCCCTTAAGGGTTCAACAAACAAAATGGCTGCAAACTTTAGCATGTTGTTACTTAGTTACTGTGATGCTTAGAAACTTCTCATCTAATCCTATAGGATCACGTTAAGCCCCTCTACAATAACCTCTCTCAATTTTCGCTATCTTGAAGACATTTTCCTGTGGTGGTGAATTTTCACTTGGGGAAAAAGCTGTCAAATGCAAGTAGTTGAAAGTTACAAAGTGGTGCAACTTTCGTTCTGCAATTCGCGTGACCAAACATACTGTTCTAATGCATCCAAATAGGTATGTTTATGCTAGACATGGTCCTCTTTCACACCCAAACACATGGAATCGCTTTGAGCTATGTTCAACCGGATCAATCCCTTAAGGGTCCAAAGTGCAAAAGGGATGCAATCTTTGATGGGCTATTACTCGAAAACCATAACACTTACGAACTCTCCATCTGAGCCTATGAGATCGCATTGGACACTTCTATAATAACCTCTTTCATTTTTTGTTATCTCAGAGTCATTTTCCCGTGGTGTCCAATTTTCACTTAATGGAAAAAATGTCAAATGCAAGCAATGTAGTGGCCCCTCTATTGAATATTGTTGTTGTAGAGTAGTTGCATGGCTTGTATGGCCTAATGGTGACTACAAATTGATTTGAATTATTGTTTCAGTGTCCTATCTATCATTTTGACTGAGTTTGAGGCGTTCCCGTTGGGGTTGTAGAATCTTATTGAGTTTTCCCTATAGGTAGGTCTGAAACTCTATTTTTAAGGTTTTGAAGACATAAAAATGTGATTATGGCCCATTCTACTGATTGTAACTCCTGTAGCTGAGTGTAACAGGTCCAATATGGTAGGATTTAGTTGATTTAATTATTTTGGGAGCAAGAGAGGTCATTTTGGGGTTTAGGCATGATGCCCTAGTTGTCAAATTTGAATGTTTTGAGTGAAATTTGATGGTTAAAGGTGGGTAGGTGAGGAAAACCTTGGGGAAGCAAATTTTAGTGATAAATTCAGCATTTTCAGGACATTTGAAGCATGTTTGATGCATTGATGAAGTGTAAAGAAGTTGGGAAGTGGGATTTTCAGTAAACCCCTTTATAACTTGCTAAAAATGAGGGTTTTGTATAAAAAAGACTTAGTGAGAAGTTCACTAGCTAAAAGTTGTAGATTTGGTGGTTTTATAGACTGGTAAATAAATTTCCATAGGTATTTTGGGTTGGCGGATTGTTTAGAGGAGAGTTGCTTTGTAAATTAGGCCTATTTGGCTTAAGGGGACAATGTAGAAGTATCAGTTTGAGGGATTTGTTCCAAAAGAGTTATATGAGTTTTTGAGATATATTTTGTTATGCCTTAAAGGGTGTCTAAAAATATAATTGGTTAATGGGTTTGAGAGTGGAGTTGTGAGATAGGTCCAAGAAACTCGGTTTGTAGACCTACAAGGCAAATAGTGAAGTTGTGAAGGGAATCACCCTAGTTAGGGTTTTTGAGATTGAAGGTTTGTTCAAGAAATCAGTTGAATTTGTGATTGGTAATTGAAGGCCTCCTTTCTTTGCATCACTTCCCTCCCATTGCAATTTTGGGTGGATTATTACTTTCAAAGTATTGGGAATGCTTTGCCTATTTTCTAGTTGGCAGTTGCCATTCTAGAAGGTTTGTCTCTTGATATATTTTATACTTATTCTTAATCAATTATCAAGTTAATAATCAGTACATTTATTTGCAGTTATTCTTTTCTTTTCAATTTGTGCAATTTTGGAATTTGTAACTATACTAATATTCCTAGAAATATTGAAGTTGTTTAGCATCGACTAATAAAGTTGTTTAGCATCAATTAATTAATATTCAAGAAAAACCATGAAGGACAACAATGATAAATGTTAGGGCTAACCAATTAATAAGTATACATGTGAATAAGTCAAGCATGTACATGTGAATAAGAGAAACACAAGTACTCAAAAACACGTAAGCCTTGAAGTATACACATGAATACATAGTATACACAAATTAATATAGAGTATATGCATGAATACAAGGTATATGCATGAAAACATGTAAGTCACAAAGTATACATTGGAATACACGTAAGTTGTAAAGTATACACTTGAATACATGCAACTCATATCTATTGAACCATAGATTTATAATGCAAATATGGACACCATCGATAAAAAAAAATTGTATTAACCAAATATCTATGTAGGCATACATCAATATATGTCGATATAAGTATAAAATATAGGCACAAAATAGCCATACAGGCTTACGAGAATGCCATATAGGCATACAATGTCAAATATATTCAATATAAAATATGTACAAAAATGCCATATAGGCATACAACAAAGGGCTCTAGAATCAAAAGTCATTGCTCTCCATGCTCTCGAAATAAACTCTTGCCCTTTGCTTGTCGATCAAACGGTGATATGTCTGTCACTCATTTATGCTGCGATTGAGGAGTGCTCCTGGTGCTCCTCCTAGGGTTTAGTTCTTGGTCAAGTCTTATCTGTTACAATAAGAAGTAAATACATTAATATATAAAAATTACATTAAAAAAATGATATATTTAACAAAATAATCACTTACTACCAACTGATGATCACTCTCCACGAGGGAAATATTCAAATGCCTATGCTGAGGCGTGTTGAAGCCTTGTATAAACCATCCAAATAGAAATTAAACTACGAATCAATAATGGTTTGATTTTTCACTAACTAACATTTATAACAATGAATATAAATTGAGATTTAGTAATTTGCCTCATACCTCCCCTGTCAAAGCCATCGAGGATTCTATAGTAGATGAAACACTGATGTCCATTGCCATCTGAACATTCAGAGATGTCTCCGCTTGCAACATTTGAAAATAAAATAACAAATTATTCAATCACGAAAACTACAATAGTGATCCACGCCATGACTTATAATGTATGATATAATGAACAAAATTTTGAGTACTTATTAAACTATATATTTATGACTATCATGCTTACTATTTTCCCTATCCATATCTTGTTTGAAAGCACGTGTTTAGAGGATTTTACCCATAGCAGCAAGCTAGTGAACTGTTTGATAAAATGCTTTCATAGACATGTATGATAACTGCGGTGGCATAGAGAAGGCAATGAATTGTTTGAAAAAATGCATCAAAGAAATGGGGTCTCATGGTGATGGAACACCATTACAAACAAATGCACATCACATGGAATTCCATCACCATAAGACCACATTTCTTTCAGGCATATTTTCAAATAGTTCATTGCCTTCTCTATGGTATTATTTCTTACTATTATGCTTTGATATAATTTTTTCCAAGCATCCATAGTTTGTTGGAAAGAACTTATTTTAGGCTTTTAGCCATAGCAGCAAGGAAGTGAGTAGTTTGATAAAATGCTTTGGTACACATGTATGGAAAATGTGGTATCATAGAAAAGGTGGTGAGTTGTTTGAAGAAATGCCTCAAAGAAATGTGGTCTCATGGTGATGGAATGGCTTTCCATCACCATGAGACCACATTTCTTCGAGGCATTTTTTCAAACTACTAACTACCTTGTCTATGCTATTGCTTACTATTATGCTTTGATAGATTTTTTCCAAGCATCCATAGTTTGTTAGAAAACACCTTTTTTAAGCTTTTAGCCATAGCAGTGAGGAAATGAACTGTTTGATAAAATGTTTTGGTAGACATGTATGGAAAATGTGGTAGCATAGAAAAGGCAGTGAGCTATTTGAAAAAGTGCCTCAAAGAAATTGGGTCTCATGGTGATGGACATGACCATGAGAGGTCGCATTTCTTTGAGGAATTTTTTTCAAACAACTCATTGCCTTGTCTATGCTATTGCTTACTATTATTCTTTCATATAATCCTTCCAAGCATCTGTAGCATAGACAAGGCAGTGAACTATTTGAAAAGATGCCTCAGTAAAAAGTGTTCTCATGGAATTCCATGACAAGAAAATGCAATTGGAAGCTAATCCTAGACATATTACTTATGCTATGCGAAGTAATTGCATCACTGCTTATGTTGACTTTCTAAACAACTATATTGTAGTTGAAATTTTGTCATCTATCAACATCTAGTTAGTTATGGAATGTGAAGTAATGCTTTGAGTTTGAAAGATGTGCAATGCAATGTAATTAACGATATGAATATAAACTACACAAATCTATTAAGTACAATTCATTAGTTAAACTCTTTATTCTATTACCTACGTGTAGGTTTGACTAAATCCACTGGTATTAGAAGGTGTTCCCTCAAAACCTCCAATATTCGCCTATTCAACATCCAAAATCACATATTAAAATACCATTCATAAAATAATGCTATTAACATGTAATAAATTTATAATTGTTTACTAGTTACATACCTCAACGGTAGGTGTAGTGAAGAAATAAGCAAGTGTGGGGCCGGTGTATCCAGTATCAACACTGTTACCCTGTAATTTTATTAAAATCATAAAACTAAATTAGTTAATCTTGCATTTCAAAATCAAAATTTAGTAAATTAAATTCAATGAACATGCTAACTTTTACCTAAGTATCAATGCCATAGGCCACATGCAAAATGCTAGTTGCCTTTGCCATCTCCATAGCTACAAACAGATCCTACGTAGCAGTGTCCTGAGTGTCGATGGAGTCATATGAGCAAGTCACCCTGCAAGATTGACACAAATGGGATCGAAGCCCACCACTTGAAGACTCCCCTGGATGGCACTACAGAATAGGGCTGGCATGTTGGATGACACTCTAGGTCAAAGAGTTGATGGCCTGCAAAGTCTCTATGTTAGTAGTCTCCTTTGCGATGAAAGGGATGAAGATGTGCTCATGAGGCGGCCTAGCAAGAGGTTGTCTCCCTTGTCGTGTAGGATCTTGTTGTTCACTGTGTCTATCTTGAGCCGACCCCCACCTCTCCCTTGGATGTCCCTCATATCAAAATAATTTGGTATTTTGTTCAAGATGAACTCACAACATAGTTTCCTAAGGAAATATTATGGGACTTCACAATTGTTGCATGGTAGGTCATCAAAAACCATGTACCACCTATCCCAAAAAAAATTCCTAATCTCTTGGTGGTGGCACCAATGAATAGGAAACCCCTTCACATTGAGGTTAAGATTTGCATTTTACCATGGGATAGTGAATAATGCACACAAATCACCTTTTGTAATTTTAAAATCTTTTACATCTTTATATGATAGTTTATCTTGGTAATAAGCCCTAGCTGCCTGCCTCCTATCCTTCCAACCAGTTAATTGTTTGTTGATTGAACCTACATGTTTTAACATTTCTTTTAGTGAAGTTCTCAGGGTCATTCTTTCTATGGTTGAACCATTTAGATTGTTCAACCTCTTGATTAAATCCTTAATTTGTTTTTTATTGTTCTCAATTTCCCTCATTAAGTTTTGTTGAGTGCCAAGAGGATGTTGAGGGATTGGTGGAGGAGATTGAGGTTGTGGTTGATTAACTTAAATATTTTGTTGTTGTTGTTGTTGTGCTTGTTCAGGATTTTGTTCCTCTTGTTGTTGTAGTGCTTCTTGAGGATTTTGAGGAGGGTTTGTAGGTTGATTAACATCTCCTACAAATTCAAAAAATAAATATAAAAAAAACCTAAAACTAACAAATTCAAAACAAAAAATAAACAATCCTTACCTCGCACACCTCCTTGTCGATGTGGTGGCATCCTTGTGATGAAAAAACAACTGTTGATGAATAATTTTGCAAAATAACTCCTCCCAGAACGCGAGCATGAAAAATTGGGGTTTTGGCCATGGGCAAGAGAAAAAATATAGTCAAATGTAAGAATGAATTTGATTATTTTTTTTTGGTTTTAATAGGTCATAACACAAGCACATTATAACACACTCATGCTATGGGCTCATTGTGGCTAAGCCTCAGGCTCGACACACCAAGCCATAACATGAGCACATTATAACGCACTCACGTAATGAGTTTTCAAAAAAAAAAAAAAAAAGTTGGCCATAAATTGGTTACGCATCTTCATGCACCCACCCACCTAGTCCTTTTCACCTCTTTTGTGTCCAATATTGCTTCAAGCTTCAATGGTTTAGAAGGAGGGAGGTCTCTAACCCATTATTCATCAAAAAAATCATCTACATTTGTACCTGCATCCACAAATCCCTTAAAAGGATAGAGATCAACAACATTAAATATAGGGGAGATAACAACTCCAAGAGAGAGCTCTATCTCATAAGCATTCGACCCAAATTTATAGACCACTTTGCAAGGCCCAATATTATTCATCAATAGCTTGGTGTACTTTACCTTGGGAAATATTTCCTTCTTCAAGTGTGCAAGAACCAAATCTACCACCTTGAAATGTACCTCTCTTCTCTGCAAATCTACTTGCTTTTTGTACTTCTCCACACTTTTCTGCAAGTTTTCCTTTACTTGATGATGAATCTCTTTCATAGCTTTTGCAAAAGCTTCACCTTCAACACTTATCTTCTCCATCCCTATCATATCCCTAAGCTCAAAGACTCCTCTTGGTTTCAACCCATACACCACTTCAAATGGACTTTTCCCTATGCTCCTATTAATGGAATCATTGTAAGCATATTCTGCTTGAGGAAGAACTAAGTCCCATTATTGCCTATGATCCTTTGTGAGACACCTCAAGAGGTTTCTAAGTGATCTATTGATCACCTTTGTCTTCCCATCCGTTTGTGGATGCTAGGCAATACTGAAAGTCAAATTGGTTCCAAGCTTTTTCCAAAGTATCCTCCAAAAGTGGCCAATGAACTTTGAGTCCTTGTCTGAAACAATTGTTAGTGGAAGACCATGAATCCTCATAATTTCCTTAAAGAATAGGCCTTCAATATGGAAATCATAATTTGTACACTTACAAGGAATTAAATTAGCCATTTTATTGAACGTATCAATCACAACAAATACACTATCATACCCCCTTTGAGTTCTTAGCAGTCCTTATAAAAAATCCATGCTTAAACTCTCCCATGGCCTATTAGGAATTGGTAGGGGCTGATATAGTCCTGCATTAGAAGTAGTTCCCTTGGCCCTTTGGAAAATTATACACCCTTCAACAAACTTCCTAAAATCTACTTGCATTCTTGGCCAAAAATAGAACCTTCTTACTTGATCCAATGTTTTGTCAATTCCAAAATGGCCTCTGATACTTCCACAATGTTTCTCCTTTATCATATTTTGTCTCATAGAGCACTTTGGTATACACAAATGAGTTTCTCTGAATAAAAAGCCACCTTGCAACAAAAATTCAGAATACTCATCATGGAAATTATCTTTAAATTGGTTACAAATAAAAAATACCTCCTTGAAGTCATCATCTTCAACATACATGTCCTTCAATGCATCTATGCCCACACTTTGAAGTTGTATCTCATGCACCAGCATTGACTGTTGGATTATGTGATTGTGTTGCTGATATGTGGTTGTCATTGATGTCAACACTATTAGCATTATTGTATTGAAGGTTGTATATGTCGAGGATATTGAAAAAATTGTAAAAGAAAGTATTACAGGTTCCTAGTGGAATTGTGAAGGTCATGAAGGTGTCTTGTTCTATACGTTGAAGATCAGTTGTTTTGGATTGAAGGATTTTCTATTGAGTGTATCTAGTCCATCCACTAGAAGTTTCAGAGGTCCACGTGAATATTTGGTTGTGCTATGAACAGTTGTGTTCTGACAGTATTTATGTGGTCTCTATTAGTGTTCTTGATTGAAGTTTATGTGTTTATGATAATTTTTGTTGCTGCAAATATTTCTCTATTAGTTCTTGTTGCTCACGGATGCTTCTAGATCATTCTCTATTCTTGTTGTACATCCGTGTTGATCAGTATGCTCGTGGTTGAAGATTTTTCTCGGTATGTTCAGTTTTTGTGTTCTTGGCCGACATGGTGGTTGTAGCATGTTGCGGATCTTTAAAGATTTAAAATTGAATGTTTGGTGGGCTCAAGGGTATTGTTTTGGGTCACATCATGGTATTGGCTAATGGTGTTTGATCCACATTGAAAATTTATTTGTAAATTTGCGCTGACATTGAAAATATTTTTTATATTTCTAGCTGACTAAGTTGTTGATGTAATTTCATGTTGCGGATATATAAGAGCAATTGTTTAAGAAAAGTTAGAGTGTGTATAAGAGAAAATGCATGCCATAGAAAGTGCAGATGTGTGAATAGCATTCTAATCATTTGATTGCAAAGCAGAGTGAGAAGAAGTTTGAGCAAAGTGTGAAGAAGGTTTTTTGTGCTTAACTGGAACTGTAATAAGGCTTGTGAAGAAGTTATTTCTTCAGTTCATACCGTGCAGATCTAATCTACATTGTTGTGTATCGTTGGGCAGTTAGTTCTCTTGTAATTGAGTAGTGAGCTCTAGGTAGTGTGCTTGAATGCATGTGCATTTCCATTATTTCTCATTATACTTTTAACAGGGTATAATATTGTGGACTAACATCCATTATGGTTTTTCCTCTAACAGGGTTTTCACATAAAAATCTTGGTGTTCTCTATGTTTCTGATGTGTTTTTTGTTCATGGTTTACTATTCATTCATTAGATATGAGATTAAGTTAAGTTTACAAAAGTTAAAATATTCTATTGCAACTCATTTCACCCCCCTCTTAGTTGTCTGTCCTTGATTTGCCAACATCGACCTCCGGCTAAGTGCATCAACAACCTTGTAAGCTTGGCCTTTCTTGTGCTTGATGTTGAATGTATAGCTCTACAAATATTCAACCCACTTTGCATGTTTCTGATTCAATTTGTTTTGACTATTAAGAAATTGCAAGGCATGATTATCAGTGAGCACTATGAATTCTTTTGGAAAAAGGTAGTGCCTCCACTTCTTAAGAGCCTGCACCATTGCATACAACTCAAGATCATATGATGAATACTTCCTCTTAGCTTCATTAAGATTTTCACTAAATAAAGCCACCGGTTTGCCTTCTTGGCTTAACATTGCACCTATTGCAAAACCACTTGCATCAGTTTCTATGGTGAAAACCTTATTGAAATTAGGGAGATCAAGTATTGGTTGTTGTGCCACTCTGGTTTTCAGATATTCAAAGCTCTTCTCTGCCTCATTAGTCCATTGAAATTTCTTTCTTTTGTCTCCCTTAATGGTTTCAATGATAGGTGAACAAATGTGACTAAAATTCTTGATGAATTTTCTATAGAAACTTGCAAGCCCATGAAAGCTTTTTACCTCTCCTATTGACCTTGGAGTTGGCCAACTGAGTATTGCCTCTACTTTGGTGGGATCCATCTTCAATGAACCCTTGAAGATCACAAAACCAAGATATGTTAGTTCTTCCTTCATAAATTCACACTTTTTGAGATTTAACATCAATTTCTCCTCTTGTAACCTCTGCAAAACCATGTCAAGGTGTTGCAAGTGTTCTTCCTTTGTTTTTCTAAACACAAGTATATCATCTAAATATACAACAAATTTACTAATAAAGGGCTTCAACACTTCATTCATAAGTCTCATAAAGGTACTCAGAGCATTTGATAGTCAAAAGGGCATCACCATCCATTCATATAGGCCTTCATTAGTTTTAAATGCAGTTTTCCATTCACCTCCTTCCCTTATCATAATATGATGATACACACTTTTCAAGTCAATCTTTGAGAAATAACATGCACCTCCCAAATAGTCCATTAGGTCCTCCATTCTAGGTATTGGAAACCTATATTTGATGGTTATTTTGTTTATAGCCCTAGAGTCCGTACACATCCTCCAATCCCCATCCTTTTTAGGTGCCAAAACTATTGGGACAACATAAGGGCTCAAAATTTCCCTAATGAGACCTTTATCCAATAATTCTTGAGCTTGTTTCCTTATTTCCTCATTTTGTTTAGGGGTTATTTTATATGCAACCTTATTTGGAAAAATAGAACCAAGGATTAGATCAATATGATGACTAGCATCTCTCATGGGAGGCAAAGAACTTGGCAATTCATCAACTGCAATATCTCTATACTTATTCAATAAGGCTTGAACTTCACTAGGTATGCCTTCCAACCTATTTGCTACTAAAACAGACTTGGACCTAGGTTTGATCACTAAGGAAAATCCTTGACCTCCTTCATCCTTCAAAGTTTTCAAAAGCTCCTTCTCCCCTACTACCATGACACTAGCACCAACTTGCTTATCAAACTCTTCATCTTGTATGGGTGTCAAAGTGTATGAGGTGTCATATTTATCTATCATATAGACATTCTTATGGCCATCATGCTTGGCCTTTCTGTCATACTGCCAAGGCCTTCCTAGTAGTAAGTGAAAAACATCCATGGGGATGATGTCACAAAGGATTTTGTCCTTATAACCCCCAATATTGAACTCTACCCATGATTGCTCATTGACTAAGACTTGTTGACCCTTGTTTAACCATGACACTTTGTAAGGTGTGGGATGAGGTATTCTTTTCAAATTCCAATTTTCAACCATTTCTAAAGACACCAAATTATTGGTAGACCCTGAATCTACAATTACTTTGCATACCTTTCCATGTGACTTGCATGTGGTCTTGAACAAGGACTTCCATTGTGAAGGCTCTTTGGTTGTAGGAACCTTGATAAGTGTTCTCATCATCAATGATTCACCTACCTTAGGGGAAACATGCTGAGATGGTGAATTTATACTTTCAGGATCCTCTTCATGCACAATTTGAGTCCTTCGCTTACCACCATGAGAGCTTGATGCTTGTTTGTCCGGGCACTTCCAAACTGGGTGTCCAAATTGATTGTAATTGTAACATCTACCTGAGAAGGTATTGGATCCTCTCCCTTTTCCACCAAACCTTCCTCTACCACCAAATCTCCTTCCTCTAAAGTTACCTCTACTACTTGACTCACCACTTTTCTGTCATTGGCTACTTGATTCCCCTTGTTGCTTTGGTGATTGCCCTCTTGCACCAAAGTTTCCTCTACCTCTGAATTTTTTTCCTCTTCCTCTTCCTTGCTACTCTTGTTTTATTTTGATTCCTTCCTCTACCTTGATTTCCAATTGGAAACACTCCTCAACTATCCTAGGAGTTGTGAGACCAATCTCATCTTGTATATTAAGTCTAAGGCCATTTAAGTACCTTGCAACCTTTTCTACCTCATCCTATGTGTTTCTGACCCTTAGTTTATGGAATTCCTCAGTATAGGTCATCACATCTAACTCCCTTTGTTTCAAATTTTGTAGCTTTCTAAAGGTTTTTATTGCATAATTTGTAGGCAAGAATTGTGTCTTCACTTTGGCTACCATCTGGTCCCATGAGTCTATCTTTGCCTTTCCCTTCTTGACTCTTTCTCCTTGGACATAGTTCCACCATGTTAGGGCAGTGCCCTTCAATTTTATTTTTTCAAATTTCACCTTCTTATCCTCTTGTACCTCTTCAAATTCAAAGAAGTTTCCTAAAGCATCAATCCAAGCCAAAAATTTCTCACTGTCCATCTTACCACCATACCTAGGCACTTCCTCTTTCACATTTGGAGTACCATGCCCTTTGACAGCCTTTAGCATCCTGACCATTCTCATTTCCTCAGGGTCCAATTTCCCCTCTTCATGGACTCTTACTGGAGGGTTCTCACTCTCACCCTCATCTTCCTTATCACTTTGGTCACCACCAAACATACCTCTTATTTGATTCTTCTCTAGGGTTACTATTCTAGAAAGGGTTGTTTCTTGAGACTCCTTATAGAGCCTCTCCTTCTGGAGGAAGTTCTCTTTCAATTCTTTAACCTTTTTGGCTGTTGGATTATTCTTTGGAGGCATCTTGCTTATGCCTAGTCTCATTCACTTTCCCACTTCCAATCAGAACCTATGCTTTGATTCCACTTAATGTAAAGAAGGGGTAGAATAGTCTAAACCAACACAATTCAACACAATTTTATCTTCTCTCAAGCCTCAAGACTCCAACAATAATGATCTGCACAATATCACTTGTCTTCAACTTCTAGGTCTCCAAACGATTGTTTTCAGACACATCTTTTAGATAAAGTAATTTCAACACAAGAACATCACCTTTTTAGATACCCATTAGGCCTAAATTCAATATATCTCATTTGTGGTTAGGGTTGTTTTGGACCAAGTTTCTCAAACCAGCTTTGCTATGCAAAACACAAGGTCAATTAGGCCACTTTTCCAAAGCACCTATATGAAATTCAAACACCAGACACAAAAAATATTCACCAAAGGTCCTCATAGGTCACATAAGCTCCCATTCCACAGATTTTATCATCCACCAACACTTACAATTTGTTGTCCTACAACTTCTCTACCCTACCTAAGCCTAACACATGGGGATGTTAGGCTAGGGCTTGGACAAAAACCCTACAAACTCCATCCCCTACTACAAAAGACAAATAACACATTGAAAGTAAACCAAAAACCTCCATTCCACCAAGTTTGGCCAGAATTTAATGGTGGAATGGAGTTTTATTTACATTCTTTGACTTCAAACCCTTGAAATGAGGGTTTACATTATGTCTGCAATAAAACTACTCAAACTCCCTTTTTTTAATGAAATTCAATGAAATCAAGAAAAAAATGCAAGTGATTCAATGCTCCAACTAATCACATGATTTTTAGATCATGAAACAATTGTATAGGGTCGTACAAGACTGGTAAACTACAAAAAACATAAAGAAATTGTAGAAAATAGAGTAAATTCTCATTGTTTAGTCCTCCAAAAGCTTCAAGAACCTTTCCTCGATGTGTTTGAGGTTATTTAAACATATTTCAACCAATTCCCAATGGTCTACAACTGAAATTCAATTAGGCGACTGTTCATCCCCTTCACAATGCAAAATTGACAATGTTGCAAAGCAACTTTTTACAAAACATAACTAAAGGACCCCGCATGACACTAAAACATTGCAAATGGTCTTCAATCAACCTTATGACATCAAATGAGTGAAAAAAAACATAAAACATCAACCTAGACACCTAAATACATTAATTAAGAAAAATGACCATGGTGCCCCTGCACCAGGAGAGGACTGGAAATGTCAACCAAAGCATAAGCCCTTGTATATCTGCGAGCAGAAGTAGACTTTGCCGAATCAATCTTGACAAAAACACCAACCTATTCAATCAAATTTTTAATGAGATCTAGAGTCCACATAACAAGAGGAAAATTGTAAAGCCTTATCCACAAAGGAATGTCTGTGACCATGGCAGTGGTCGAATCAAAGAAAGGGTTCCAAGCTGTCAGAAAAATGTCTAAATTTCCAAAAAACCATGGATCGTTCTTCACCACGAAATTGCAGTCTTCAATCGAATTGAATGAAAATAGGAAAAATCCAAAACCTAGAGATTCTACCATAGGAAGGGGGAGATTACTCCAAGAGTGTTTGGCCCAGGCTAAAACTAAGTCTAAAGATGGATGCCTACACATGAATCTTAGAATTAGAGAGTGGGATCCAATATCAGCAAATATCTCACTGATGCACTCATAAAAAATAAGGAGGTTTGTGTGATCATTCATGAAGACCACCTCTAAATTGCCAATGGTGCAGGAAATGTTGTTGGAATGCTACACATGCTCCACATTAGAAGTTGTAGCAAGGATCAGGGGCTATTTAGGAGGAGAAGGGCTAGGGTTAGCCCACCGAATTTGGTCGAAGTAGAATCTATTGCAACATGAAATGGATTTTCCCTATTTTTTCAATTCTCCAAGGACACTGGATTTGCAATAGCATCCACTTGAACCAAGCCCCTTCTAGCACCCAACGAATCAAACTTTGGGATGGGAGGCAAACAGGATGACTTACCCAGAGTTTCCTATGAACTTGTGGCAGACCGAAGGGAGTATTGATGCCTCCCATCCCCTTCCTTCACATTTCCAAACTTCTTCTTAACACTCAAGTTATTCTTTCCTTTAGAAACTCCCTTAAGCCTAGCACCAATCTACACCTTCCTGCCACCATCTCCTACGTTCGTACCCACCTTCACAACATCGCAAGGGCTAGCAGAGCCCTTGCACATGATCACCAAAATTAATAAGTTATTAACTCTTTAATAATTTCTTCTTGATTTATTAAATTACATAAGTTACATATTAGTACTCCCTCCTCGAGGCTACTAAGATTTTAATGCGAAATGCTGGATTTTGCTGAGTTTATGTGGTGGCTTTATTTTACCATTAGTACTAGCATTATACTCGCATGTTTTGTGGGTATAGCTTGGCTTGTTGGTTCTTAGTTGAATGCTTCTTTCTAGGGTTTTGTGCTACTAGTTTTTGTGAAGATGGGGGTGACTGAAGTATAATTAAGTGTTGTTCCTATACTAGTTTGAGGAAGAAGAAGAAAATTTGGAGGATCCTCAAAAATGGTAAATTTATACCTTTCCTAGAAAGGCTTCATGGAAATGATCCCACACTTCGATGGAATTTTTTTCATATTGGCACAATCGTAAGGTCCAGATCAAGGGAATGGTATTTGACATCAATGAGGAGCTTCTAGCTATTGTGACTGGGATGCCTATGGTTGGTCATAAATTCTTCAAAGACAAGAAGAGCAATGAGGAGACAATGGCTCAATTGTTTAAGGATGATGAATGAAAAAAACTCATCAAGCTGGAGTCTTGGGGCTATGAGTGAAAGTCTCTCAAGAAAATCTAGGTGTATATTGCATAAATTATCATGCAGTATGTGACTCTGGAAGGCAGGTTCACTACAATCCTAGGCCACCATTTTACTCTTTTAAATCATTTTAGGCATGGGCTATTTATTTCATTTCCTTTCTTTCTCCTATCCTCAATGGAGGTCTCTGTGTATGTGCATTTGAAAAATAGGAGGGCACCGATCCTGCACAAGGGCCTCATCTTGTTATTTATGGAGCATGTGAAAGCCCTAATTCCTGCCACCTCAATTAAGGGCAAGGAAAAGACTTTAATTGATGACTCTAGCTCATCTAGTTCAGATACCAACATGGCTGAGGAGGAGGAGTGGAATGAAGGAGAGGACAAGTCTCCCTCCCCTATGGTTTCCCCTTCTAAGAAGAGAAATAAGGGAAGCCCTAAAGGAAAACGAGCATCCAAGTGGCTTATTCTTCAGGATTCAAAGTCCCAGTCTATTGGCAACAACAAATAGGTGGGTTATGGAGATTCCAGGTCCAAGGAAAATGTTATGAATATTGTTCAAGTTGATGCTGAGGCAAGAGGAGGGTTTACAGGAGAATGTTGTGATCATGGAGACCAAGGAGAATCCTAGAAGCAATTCTAAGTGCATTTCCAAGATGAGGAACCAAGCCATAATTTTTTTTTAAAGGACACCACAGAGCATTGCAAGGAGAAGGATCTTGAGGAGAAGACTATTGAAATTGATGACTCCTCGGTTTGAAACACACCAAGTGTGGAACCTGTTGGTGAGAAACTTGCGTAGGAGGAGAAGGGTGTTAAGCAAAAGCATGGGAATTCAAAACCTCTTAAGGGTCACCCCCTGTCTAAGGACTTATCCTATCTTAATGATAACTCCACCTCAATGTTAAAACTCCTTGACATGGTGAGGTTAGGGGCCACTAGTACTTTCAAATTGGAAAAGTGGACTCTATAGGAATTCAACAGGGTTAACATCAAAATCAAGGGATTGAAACAGAATGTGTAGAATATTCCAAAAGGATGAACCTCGTATATTTTGATTGATAGAATTGTTGATCTTGAGTGTTCGTTCTCTAATTTCAAGTCCTTATGTGAATGCCTAGTTGATTTAGAGGCCAAGGTGTTGGATACCAACATGAACATCAAGAAACTACTCCATGCCTATCATATTTCTTTTAAGAATAATTCAGATTCATTGGAGGTCCTATTCGACAACATCAGTGAGCTTAGAGAAGACCACCTATATTTTTTTTAGCAGATGGAGAAGGATCAGGTGACTAAAGGAAAAGGGAAAAAAGTTGGAAAGGATGATGTTAAAGGTCTTGTTGCTAGAGGGATGGGTAATTGGAGGAAGACTTTTGAGGACAAGAGAAAATAATTGTTGGACATGATTGGCATTCATAGGAACCAAGAACTTGAGGTGGCCAACACCTTAAGAAACATGAAGTAGTGTCCAGTTCTATGTTTTTATTTGTTGTTGGGTTTTTTATTTCTTTCCTATTATTTTGTTGCTTTTTTACTGATGGCTACTATTGATAGTTTATTGTTACATCTTTAGAGCAACATTTGTATCTACAGTTGTAAAGGATTTCGGGTCCCTTCAAAACCTATTTTTCCCATATAATCAAAACAAATATGTAACTAATATGTAACTTATATATATGTAACTTCTATATAATGTAACTTATATGTATGTAACATGTATATGATGTAGGAGCATCCAGGGGTACCACAATCCTACATCCCTAAAACATATTTTATTTTAATTTTAATTTTTCTTTTGTGGTTTCTTGTTGCAGGAAACTTTTCAACACTTGATTTGGGCACTTTCAAAGTATTAAAAAGTTTATTTATTAAATTGTTTGGGTATATGAATGTTTAAATATTATCTTTGGGAAAAATTGGAGCCAAATAGTTGTAACCAATATTTTATTTAGGGCTCAAAATCTACAAATTTGTAAATTGTGAGTTGCACATTTAATGTGTTGGAAAATGCCAGAAAATTGGGAAATTGGAAAATCCAACACCCAAATTGGGAAATTTGTTTTTTTTTTTTTAATATTTGAAATGGTTTAGAAAGGAATCTTGGACCCATGCATAGCCTGGAACCAATTAGTGTGCCATGTTTATGACAGGGGGGTTACATGTAGAGTGATGTGCATCATGTGTTACATCTCATTTCATAGTTACCAAGTTACTTTTACCATTATGGGTGAAAATGTTGATAAATGTAAATTATGATTTTAATATTTTTGATTAGGTGAATGAAATATGTGAATATGCAATAAGATGTTAATGATTTCAAAAGAGTGAATATATTTTGAATTGATGGAATGCTATGTATTGCAATATGAACTTTCTTATGCTTTGTCGATAGAAATGTATTATGATGTAAATGGATTTATTATGAACATCTAACTACCTTGGAACATTCTAATGGTTAGTTGATAAAAATGTACTATTCATGAAAGGAAAAAATATCATCAATGAAATTGAAAAGGGAAGAATTATATATTCATGATCTTGAATTATCAAGGAACGTACATGCTTGGTAGCTAAGCATGTAATTCTTGTTGATATCTTTTGGAAGATAATATTGAGTCGACATAATCAAATAAGAATAATTATTCGAGCTAGTATAAATGCTCATCGAAAGAATGGATTGAGCTAAAAATAAGATTGCAACTTTGGGAAAAGATAATGGACAAAAGAAATCCAAGATATGGATGTCCTATGAGGAAGGAGTTTTTCTTTTTTGTCAATATTTAGATATTATATTTCAAGAATCGAATGTGGCATAAGCCCACGGAAGAGGTTTATACTTAGTCATGATGGACTATTATGAATTAGGAAAGAACTTATGTATCCAAAATTTTGGAAGATTAAAGAATGAAAAGATAAATAAATGGCTTAAATAGGTACCCAAGGGAATGACAAAAAAATTTGGATGAGAAACCACTATAATCTGGAAGGGGATAAAGTATAATGTTGCAACATAAGTAGCAAGTTGATGTCAAGAATGACAGAGGAGGATGATAAGATGTCATCATTGGCAGGGCTCGTATACTTCCATGGAATTCAGAGGGGAAGTGGTAGATCACAAGAATAGCTGATCTTTCTATGTCAATAGAATTGACATAATGTTATGGTGGATAGACTCACCAAGGTAACCAATTATGATTGGAAATTTTGATTTATAAGATATCAGTCCTAAACATCATATTGCGTAAAGTAGTTGCTTAATGTTCTTGAGAAGGTTATCTCATATGGGAACAAGCAAGAAATGTTAAGGTTTTGTATAAACCATGATTATCTTGTGAGGAATTCAATTATTTTAGCTAGTTAGGCAAATGGGATAAACCAAATCTTGGTGGATTTGTTGAACACATAACTTTTATCATTGAGGTTAGGTCCATTATATGGGAAGAAGGATTGAATCTTTATAAAAGTTGAGATAAGCTAAGAGATAGGATTAACCTTAGATTAGAAAGGTTGTCAAATGGCATAAAAGAACAAGAGGATCAAGGAAAACTTGTTGATATAAGCTTAAATTATGAAATAGTATAATTATGCTTAAGGTAGAAAGTTGTGTCAATGATGGACGATCTTGGCTTTTGTGTTGTCTGATGGCGTAAACTCCAAAAGAAAGGATGCGACCCATGTGTAGTGTACAATACACTAAAATTTCTTATCTATTTGGGTTACACTAAGGATAAAATCATTAGCCAATGAGAATGTGTTTTCCAGTCACTAAGGTATAGATGTCATATAGGATATGGTCACTGAGGTACTTGTTAAGCACAAAGGAGTTGATATGATTATGAAGTATAGCTCTTTAAGGGAAAGTATGTGTGAATGTACACAAGCTCTCCCTATATGTCAGTTGGGGCCTCTTGATGCAAAGTCCAGTATGGACGAGATTGCAAATGGTCATGCTCTGAGGGAAGAATGATTTGTTATTAATAGAATATGCTTATTTCTTACATGATGAGAAAAATTAAAGGTAGAACCTTTATTTGATTATATATCTCTATATATTTAAAATCATCGAGGATGATGATTCACAAGGGGGGAAGTATGTTACATCCCATTTCATAATTGCTGAGTTAATTTTACCATTATGGGTGAAAATGTTGATAAATGTAAATTGTGACTTTAATATGTTTGATTAGGTGAATAGAATATGTGGATATGCAATGAGATGTTAATGATTTCAAAAGAATGAATATGTTTTGAATTGATGGAATGCTATGTATTGCAATATGAATGTTCTAATGCTTTGTTGATAGAAATGTATTATGATGCAAATGGATTTATTATGAACGTCTAACTACCTTGGTGTTGAACTAAGTTGGATGCAGGGATAAATTCAATCCTTTGGAAGGGAGGGGAAGTATCACTCAGGAGAACTGATTGGTCACATAACCCTAAACAAGCCTAACTGAGCTTTTGCACACCCACTATTAAAATGGTTAGTCCATGATGCGAGTAAGTACCTTTGGTCATAGTCTTGACTTATTAGAATAATTGGGTAGTTGTCCTTGGGTTGATAGGGTGATTGCTATGATATCCTTTTGATAATTCTATCCATTAGGGTTTTGGTATTGAAACACACTTTTTGACAAAGGTTAATGCTTATGAACTTATATATGGGTAAGTGCATGCATATATGTGTTTGAGTTTGGATATTAAAGTAATGGTATATGTATATTAAAATATACATATATTAATGTATAAGTATATTACTACGTTCAAGTAAATGAAAATAGTTATATATTAGTATATGTATATATACATGTATATATAATTACTTATATATATATATATATATTTGAGTGGTTGTGATTTTAATCTCTAATTGTTTTGTCTTGAAGTAGGTTGTTATGTCTTCATGTAGAAAGTAAGTTATATATATATGTGTTATACATATATATTCGTGTGACTGATAAATGATTAAAATAAAAGAGTATATATCTATATATACATATAGAATATGTGATAGATGTTATACACATGCTAAATGGAATATATTTAGGAGTATATATATAATTTAAAAGTTATATCATATATATACTAATAGTATGTATATATATAATGATTATATTAAAAGAATTTTTACACATGATAAAGAATTCATATGTCCATTTATTGTGCGGCCTTTTTAAAGCCATTTACCATACAAAATAGTATACATAAGTATTAAATGCAGGTATGAGTTTATAAGCCAACACTTGGTGAATGAGTAAGTTGAAAATGCGTGAAGAGAAGACTTAGACCATGATTCATAATGTTGTGTTAAGCCACCAAGGATAGCACATAGGAAAATTAGCGTCTCATGAAGCTTTTAAAACAATGGAAGTAATACTTTGATAGCACATAAAGTGAGGATAAGGCACAACAAAACAAGCGCGCCATATGCAAGGCTATAGTCATCAATAACGAGTCGACCAATCTGCTGATGCAACACATTATGTTTGTAGACTCAGTCAAAATTTTAAAGAGGTATTTGAATGGAATTTAGTCACTGACTTAGTCCAAAAACAACAACACCAAAATGCACAATGGAATGAAATAGGTGGCACCAAAATATGAATCTGCATTATGATTAGAAGTTCAAATTTCTGAGTATTATTTAGAGATGAAAGACCAAGTAAAAGGTAGAATAAGTCATGTTTTTTCTATTATATTTGGAGTCAACCTATTTTTCTTTCACCTTGCATTTCTGAGATGAACTCTTGTTTTCTTTGTCTCTGTCGATTTGCTACTCTATTTAGATGAGTATTGTTTTTAAATTCTTCCACTAGTTGAAGTTAATTGCTAAGTCAAACAATCTAGCTAAGAAGTGTCAATATGAAAGGCTTGATTATAGGCAGAGAAGTCTCATAATTTTGTATAAATAGGGGTGTAGGATACTTCATTTGGGATGCATTTCTCCACTTGCATTCTATTGATTTCATTATGAGATATTCTTGAGTGAGATGAGAGTTGTTATGAGGAGAGTTTAGTGAGATTTTGTGAAGTATTTTTGAGTGTGGTATGGAGAATTCTCTAAGGATTCTTGGAGTTGATTGAGCTTGAAAGTCAGTTTATTTATTTTGGAATTAGCATTTAACAGGCATGTTACTTTTCCCTCTTATATTCTTTATGTTTTGAATAGATTGAATGTTGTTGATATTTTATGTGGAAAGAGCATTGATTTGTTAGATTAGGAAAGATTATGATATTGAAAAAGTCTTATTATATTTTACTTCTTATGTACCTTACTTGAGTCTTTGTACATACTCCATAAGAAGGAGTGATTGTGTTATTATTATATACTATGGAGAGAAGAAGCTTAGAATAAGCTTATGGAGTATTTGTCTTCAAGTTATTATGTATTCTGAACTATAGAAAGTTCATAGATTTCCTTGGAATTAGATTATCCACTGAAAGACGTAACTTGTATTTGATAGTATATTATGCTAGGTAAACCCTAGTGGTTAATGAGGGTAGTAATAAAAACAAAACTGATGGCATAAGAGACATGTCATGGTTGATAGGTTGTAATGTTAATGCAAACCAAATTGTTAGTAAACACTTGATCGGTCACTTGATTGTTGTTTTACTTGATTATTGATTCGAACCCTAGGTTGAGAATAACCTACATGATCATTACTTTGATGACTTTATCCTAGGATTAGGGTAAACTAAGGATGGAATTACCTATGTGATTAAGTTGATCGCTTGAATTTGTGAATTATTATTGATTGGAGCCATAGGTGGGTATTCCCTATTGAGTGGGATTGTTACTTGAATGGTTGTTTTACACTCTTGACATGAAATATTTTTATTGATGAAAATATACTTTTTGGATAATCTTTTATTGATGAGAATACACTCTTGAATAGAGTCTTTTATTGTTGAAACTATACTTCTGAATGAGTCATTTATTGATATAATTATTCTTTTGATTGAGGTCATTTATTGATAAGATTATATTTTGAGTGAAGTCATTTTGTGATGAAGATTGTACTCTTAATTTGAGGTTATTTATTGCTACTTTTAAATAGGTCATTTAATGTTGAGATAAACCATTGATTGGGAACTTTTATAGTTTGGATTGTGCCTTTGGAACTAGAGTCATTCAATGATATGATGTTATGTTATTTGGTTACTTGATAAGTAGGAGTTACTTGAATTACTTAATAGGAATTTTATAGTTAGGTGATCCTACAATACTGGTTTACGATTTGTAGGAGATCCTAATTTTTGCTAAAATCACATATTTTTAGAAAATATAATGATTTAAGCCTTGAAAAGTTCCATTTAAAGAATTCCAATTGAAGAGGGTTTGATCAAACCACCTTGGATCAAACCCCCTTGGATAGAACCCTGCTAGGTTTAAACCATACCTATAATGAAGTCTCCTTTACACCTATCAAAATGCTAATAAAAAACCACTTTTGATTTACCTTTTGGGGAATCAAATGAATTCATTTAAAATTTATTTTTTTGTATGTCGTCCTTATTATAAGCTCCCAAAAAGTATAATTTTAAATAAATTTAATTTAATTATTATATTTATTTTAATTTCTTGTGAATGTAGGTTTTTCACCGAAATCAATCTCTTTGTTCTGCACATGTGAAAAAATAGCAGATTATCAATTTTTTTTTGAAAAATATCAGTACACTAGATATTTATGTCCCTAATCCAACAAAAAAAATAAAAGTGAATTTCGATACATACAAAAACATTGGGATTTTTATAGTTTGGATCATACCTTTGGAACTAGAGTCATTCAATGATATGATGTTATGTTATTGTTGTCAAACAGATTGCACTCGAATGCTTGAATGGTTAAACTCAACAATCTGTTGAAACATGGGAACTATCTTCAGGTTGTGGGTATTCCTATGGCGAAGATAGACCTCCAGATTCTAGGTTGGTTCCTATATGATTCTCAAATTGATAATTGGGTAACTTGTGTTGGAAAAGGGATATAAGGATTGTAATAAATGCATGTAAAACCATAAATTGACGATGATACACCTGATTGATAAAGACTTGAAACTATGATTCACAATGAACTTCATCAAAAACTATCCACAAAAGTCAATTTGACAGTTTGACCACAAAAATGATTCTAAGGAAGGCTTGAAAAACCACTTTTGAAGGAAAACAAAGTTTTCTCAACAAATATGAATAGATTATTCTCTTACACAACCTTAGACCTGTGATTTTCACTATTTTGAATGCATGCAAATATAAATGAGACAATAATTTTAAAGTTTTTGATATTAAACATGGTAAAACTTCATCAAATCATTCATAAAAACGTCATAATGATAAGACAAACTTTTGATTTCATTGAAATTGAAAGAATCTTTACAAAATGACACAAAATAAACCTGTAAACCTGCTGCTGTATTAATCTGAAAACTGAAAAAACTGAGTTACATGATATTTCTCTTTACAAAATGCAAAGGGTCAAAATTTTTAGAAATTACATGCTTTCACACCAACTCAAGGGTGATCCCACAAAGCTGGTTTGCAATTTCTGGGAGGATCTTATTTTTGCTAAAATCACATATTTTTACAAAATATAATGATTTAAGCCTTAAAAAGTTCCATTTAAAGCATTCCAATTGAATAGGGTTTGATCAAACTACCTTAAATCAAACCCCCTTGGATAGAACCCCTCTAGTTTTAAACCATACCTATAATGGAGTCTCCTTTACACCTATCAAAATGCTGATAAAAACCCACTTTTGATTTACCTTTTGGGGGATGAAATGAATTCATTTAAAAATTATTTTTTTGTAAGTATGTAGAACTTATTATAAGCTTCCCAAAAAGTATAATTTTAAATAAATTTTATTTTATTATTATATTTATTTTTTATTTCTCGTGAATGTAGGTTTTTCACCGAAAATCAGGCTCTTTGTTCTTCACATGTGGAAAAATAGTAGATTATCAAAAAAAAATCTAAAAAATATGAGTGCACCAAATATTGAAGTCCTTGATCCAAAAAAGAGAAAAAAATTGAATTTTAATATATACAAAAAAAGTTACGCGTTATACCGTCGCACTATGTCTAAATTATAATTGGTTTGATTTTAAAACTTCATTCAAGAAAAAATATTCAATAAAAAACCATCTAACCAAGTGGAAGCACTAGATATCAGAGTCACAAATCTAAATTTGAAAGAATTAGAATTTTATCCTTCATGGAAAAAAAGTTGTGTTATACGGTGAGCATCACTTTTTTAAAATGTTGTTTTCTGAAAAAAATTAGTTTTCAATGGAGATGGAAAAAGAAGTGCAATCTGATTCCAAATTTTTTGAAAAAAATATATTTAGAATCTGTAGACAAAATTTCATGAAACTCTAGTTTGCATCATCTTCAAATTCCTCACGATTTAGCCGCTATAGGTGCTCGAAAGTGAAGATTTAGTTACAAAGAATTATTTCAGTGTCTAGTTTGGCCAAAAATTATAAACCACTATTGTGGGATCACCCTCAAGCTTATTTCCAAGATCGGCCCATTGAAATATCTCTTATCTAAAGCAACTCTCACTGGGTGAATGGCCAAATGGGTAATTATCTTGACTGAATTTGATATAGAGTATGTGGAGCACAAGACTATCAAAGTACAAGTTATTACAAACCAACTAGTTGAAGCACCCATTTATGTAGAGAATCCTTTGATATCTGAATTTCCTCACGAACCAGTGTTTCTCCTCAATATAGAATGAATCAATGGAAAATGTACTTTCATGGATTGTATAGCCAACATGGATCAGGGGCGGGTATTCTCTTTATCACCCCTCAAGGTGATTATATTCCAAAGTCATACTGGTTATCATTCCCATGTATTAACAATATTGCTAAGTATGAAGCTCTAATAATAGGTCTAAGAATAGCAATCCAAAGGTAGATACAAGAGTTAAAAGTCTACGGGGACTCATAACTGATTTTTAACGAAGTCAATGATGACTACCAAACCAAGGATAATAAACTCACTCCTTATAAGAAGATGGGAGAAAGTTTGAAGGACTTTTTCATTGATATAACCTTTGAGAAAATACCTCATTTGAACAATTGAGCAGCAGATGCCATGCCAAAAATTGGGTCTTTGTTAGACATGCCACACAACGTCCTTCGATGCGAATTCTTGGTAGAACAACTTCTCATACTGGCTTTCAAAATTCCTAAATTTGAATTTGTGTGCGTAATCATTGGTCCTAGTTCTACAAACAAGACCATTCTAAAAATCTTAAAGAAAATGGTCCATGAAGTTGGTCGTGACTACCATTTGTAGTTAAATCTCACCCTATGGTCCTATAGAACCAATATCTACATGCCTATAGGTGTAACCCTCTTCTCCTCGGTCTACAAATCAGAATCCATTCTACCTATTGAGGTTGAGCTTCCTTCATTGCAAGTGTCACTATAAAATCTGATCATTGTTGAAGAGTATAGAGTATCTCAGTTGAATGAGTTAGAATTCCTAGATAAGTGTCATCTTGATGCCCTCAATCATTTACAAGCATATCAAAACCTATTGAAACAAAGCTATAACAAGAAGATCAAGAGTCGATCTTTCTAGATAATGGATCTTGTCCTAAAGTAGAATTAGAAGAACATTCCAGATTAGGACAGTAAAGGAAAGTTTGAGCCTAATTGGTTAGGCTCATTTGTTGTCACAACAAGCTATGGATAAGGAGCCTACCAATTTTCAACACCTGATGATGAACCCTTGCAGGAGCCAATCAATAGTCTACATCTCAAACAGTTTTATGCCTGGGCTTGAAGGGTGTAAATTTCAAAAAAACAATCAAAAAATGATAAAAATCCAAAAAAATAAGACAAAGGATTGAAAATAGTAAAGAAAAAAATTTACCTCTAATGAAAACCACTTTGGTGGCACTTTGGACAAGTACCTTGGTGAAAAATTTGCAAACAGGCACCTTCCATAAATAAGCACCTCCATCTATCTTTGGCTTATCATGCTTCACATCGCATCCATCCATTGCATCATTCATCCTATTTATTCCATCACCCATATGCATCTATACCATAGCTTGATATTGCAAAGTATCATATTCCCCTTTAGTACTACTTGGCATATTCCTAAGGTCAATTTGTCTTGCCTATATCGAAGTCGTCTATTACATCGCACTGGGGGTAATTTGTTATGCTTGTATTGGATTGGGTTCTTGTATATCTTAAGGTTATTGGAAATCTAAGTGAAAAATCCCAAAAACATTCATAAAACCTCATCAAAATCAAAAAACACTTGCAAAATTAAAAAAAATCAAAAACATCAAAATCCTGTATAGCTAAAATCCAAAAACAAATGTCAAAACACATCAAAATCCCTAAACGTGTCAAAACATCGAAAAATAAAAAACATTACATTGTCGAACTATGTTGTCTTTGAGCTTGAATGTAGGCAAGGCCATCACTGATGTGCCCTCAAGACACTTTAGGTTAGGAGTTCATCATAATAAACTGACAGTCCATCAAGTGTTCATTTATCGTCATTAATAAGTCAAAGTCAGTCAAACTATGTGGTCTTTGTGTGTATAACGTAGGAAAGGCTCATTTTTTATAAGCCCCCAAGACCCCTAGGATAGTCTTTTAGGTTAGATCCTTGGTCAAAAACTTAGGAAACCCCAAAACATTTGAAAATTTTGAAAATACAAAATATTAGAAAACTTAGAGAAAACCCTAAAAAAACCAAACCTCAAATATCAAAAACCAAAACATTCGCATAAACTTTCAAAAATACCAAAAACAACCTCAAAACATTAGAAAATACTAAAAACATTTAAATATTCTAGAAAATACCAAAACCATCCATCCCATTTCACTTTTACCCACAATAACTCAATTGTCATCTTCAAACTTTGGTAAAACAAATAAAAAAATAAGTTTCGCAAGTTGTGAAGTAAGAACTTAAATGTCAAAATCTAAAGTCTAGATCATAGGTAAATGAGTCAATGGAATTTGTATCAATGGCTTATCACACACTTAGTCTTAGTCAAAACTTTTGATAAACATTGCCTAAGGATGCATACTTTCGACAATGGGCATCAACATCAGAAATAACCTTAGCTATGTTACGTTGGCAAGAGATATAGATAACATTGACTGTTTGTTTTTTATCTTTTCTTATTATTTATCTTGTTGACCCATTCAGAGGACCTCTTAATGATGTCTCAATGATTTAGAGAGAAAATAATGGGGCATCGATCATTATATTTTATTTTCTATGCTTGTGGGTATTCTTGTAAAACAATCTTAGCGCATACTTGCTTAGTTGTGTGTAGGGAGGTCGTTTGGAGTAGATTGTTGACTATTGTGTATGCTTTGGTCCGATATATTCTAGACTTATAAACTACATTCCAATGAGGTTTTTGTATGTCAAGATGTGAACAAGGATTATCCTATCTATTTGCAAAGTCAAATTCCATTGCGCTAGATACAATGCCATCCTAGTTTTCAATACCATGATGCACTATGTCTATGTGTTTTATCAAACATAAGAAATGATGAAAAGTCCCAATCCTGAATATGAGAAAAATCATCCATCTCATCACCATAATCTAATAAAGTCTTGATGCATTATGGAATTGTTAGACTTTTAAATCAATCTCAAAATCAATGGTCAATTCATGCATCTCATTCTTCTATCTTCTTTCCACACTAACATGGTATCATGACAGTCAACCGAAATCATAAATGCATTCATCCTACATCCACAAACTATTAGAATACATACATCTTGCATAAGCACATCATATCATCTGCATATCATAAATAATGACATCATCATATGTGAAACATGGAAACGAAAAGCATATCCATCTCATAGCATGCCATAGAAAGATACTATGGAAATTCCCTCCATTGGGTAATTGTTAACCCCAAGAACAACCTATCTCTTTTATAATATACAATAAATAGGAAATTCCCTCTGTTGGGTAATTGTTAACCCCAAGAACAACCTATGACTATAAAATTCCTACTAAGTAATTCAAGTAACTCCTACTTATCAAGTAACCAAATAATTGTTACCTATTTTTCACTACAAGCTCAAATAGGTGGAGCTGAATTGAATTCACCATTGAGAGGTACATATAATTTCAATTTTTGCTGCTAAGTATGTGTCATCATGTAAAAATTAGATTACATTTTATTTTCAATTTTATTATGTAAAGTATTTGTAACAGAAAATTAGACATTTGCATAACAAATATTGTTTTATTCATATTGTAAAGATCAAGGTCCCACACAAGTTGTGGTAGTAGCTTAGTTTGATTTACATAATCAAATGATAGGTACAAGAACAAATTGTAAACTATATAACTGTAGACAATATAAACACAAAAAGGAGGGTGGTTCATCATTGCCTGTAATAATGAAGCCATTAATACTTGATATCTTTGATTGGTGTTGTTGAAGCTTTCCAAGTTCCCCGACTCAAGTCTTCTTAAGCTGTCCTGCAGGATGGATAGAAATGATGTTAGAGATTGACTCTAAGCAATGATGAACCAAGATCAATCCTATGCCTACATTGCCAACAGGAATATAATCTACATCTATTCAAGCATATATCAAATGATTAGGTTATCAAAGAGCAAGGATCATTGGAATCTTTTAGCTTCGTTATGTTTTGCTAATACATTTGCTTCCTGTACAGATACATGTATAATCAGATTATATTACCAACATATATTGTTATGAGTGGTAAGAAATGTGGCTCCCACAAGGGTTGAGCCTTGCTCATAAACAATGACATGGGATAGTAGTATGGAATAAAAATAATCATCATTTTCCATGAATGAACAGTTGATCAAGCATCATCATCTAGTGAACATGCATACATATTTCAAGTGCCAAGTCATCTCAAAAAGAAGCAATTCTTTGACAAGGAGTGACATTGATGGCAGACTTAAAACAACATAGTGCCCACTATCATCAAAAGGACAGTAGTCAAGTCGTATAAATAGATTTAAGATCCCAAGAATAAAGCAATCAAGAATATTTGCTTTGAGATAGTCAATATTACTCACAAAAGGAGTAATTAAAACATGAATGTGATGCTTTGAGGAAAACAAAAGATACTTAATTAGGCCATGCTCTTGTCTCAAGGGTGTCATGTTGTTAATCAAAACTCCACATAGTAAAGGGATGCAAGAAATCAGTGCTTTCCAAGTGACAATGATAAAGGAAGCATAAACAATGATACTTGTACATTGAAAGTGCCATGAAATTTATCTAGAATAATTCCTTAGGCATGTTTCAGTTGTGCTGTCTTAATAGGAAAATCACAACATTAGAGTTGATAGTAATTTCAATGTATCTCAAATTTCAATGGTACATAGGCTCTAAACTCTAAGTATTATGCATAAGGATCACACCCTCAACATAGAGAAAGAGCTACAAACCCATAATGGAGGCCAATCTTGCAAAACATAGAAGCTCGTGGCCACTCATTTTTATAAGTCTATAGAGAAAGAATGAAATAATATAGATTTTTGAGGATTTTTTTTTTTAAAACATTTAGTTGTGAAAATACAAAGGAAAAACCTCGAATATATGTAGAGAACAATCTTCAGCTTTCATTATTTCTAGTAGCTGCAAAAACTGTGGAAGATGCTTAAAGACAGGAGTGACATGGAGGCTGTGACCTATAAAGACAGGATAATATGCATTCAATATTCCATAGGAAAAGATATATTTGTTGCGCATTCATAGCATCTCACAAAGAAGATAAATGAATTTACAATGCACAAAGCATACATTTTATGCTTCACAAATAATGATTTAAGCTTCAAAAAATAAACAGAGGTAGAATGGCATATAGAAGCCATGGCTTCTTGCTCTTATTAACAATCACAAAGCTTTCGATTAAGGAAGAACAAAATTACCTTCAACAATTTCTTCAATTTTCAAGCTCTAGATGTCAGCCTCTAAGTCCAGAAAGTTTCAGTTCCAACTCTAAACTCATGCTTACAACGTCAAACCCTAAGATTTCCACTATGGTGAAGCAAAGCAACAATACTAAGTGAAGTGAGAAGCAAATGAGTGATGATTACGGTTCAAGTGTTTTACTCGACCCTAATCTTCACATTGGGTGCCTTTGACCATGTGTTTAAACCACGATCATGATTTCATTTACCTTAAGTCAAAATGACTTATCAATGTTGAGAAACGTGAGTTCACTTTGAGTTATGCATGGTTAGGGCTTGTTTAAACTTGAGTCAGCTTTATCGCATGATTAGGGTTCCATAATCTTGTTTAGGCTTAGTAAAGGCTCGGTCAAGACTATTGTAAGTCTTGTTTTGTCCTCATTACTATTGTATAAAGACTTTGCATAAAGTCTTTTTAATTAAAATTGAGCCTTCTCTTTTGTTTATTGCACAAAACATTATCCTATATTTATTGCATGATTAATGATAAGTCTAATATATTAGATATTAATATTAAAGTGAAATTTTATAACTATAAATATTAATATATAATATATTTGAGATATCATTATGTTTTAAATATTAAAATAATCACCTTGATTATTTTTTATATACTACCACCTTTTCCAAAACATGCAATAAACATAAGCCCAGTTTGGACTATTTTGAGTTCTATTTCTTGAATCATCTGAACGTACATTTTGAAGTACAACTAAAGATGCTTTCCATGCATTATGGAGCTTATTTTTTTTATCAATTACATACATTTTCGGATCTCCACCAGTTCATCTACTTGAGAGACAGAGTTGAGCCTATTTTTTGCTCTTTTCATGCATGGCAGGACCATTTTTTGAGGGTTTTCACTGTTGCTTATGAGGATATGATTTCAAGATTCAAATCACTTTCAATGCCACTTTCATGCATTCAGAGACATTCTCAAGTTGCAGTTTAGTTATATACACTATGACATGAAGTTATGAGTTGTCCAAGCTCAATTTACAACATTGGTGGGTCCAATTTTCATGCAGTTTCTCTTTTGCTCGTGGATTGCTTTGGAGTTATCATTTTTCACACTGAAATAATGAAAGCTGAAGATTGTTCTTTGCATATATTCGAGGGTTTTCCTTTGTATTTTCATAGCTGAATGTTTTAAAAAAAAAATCTTCAAAACTCTAGATTATTTCATTCTTTCTCTGTAGACTTATAAAAATGAGTGGCCACAAGCTTCTATGTTTTGCAAGATTGGCCTCCATTATGGGTTTGTAGCTCTTTCTCTATGTTGAGGGTGTGATCCTTATGCATAATACTTAGAGTTTAGAGCCTATGTACCATCGAAATTTGAGATACATTGAAAGTGCTATCAACTCTAATGTTATGATTTTCCTATTAAGACAACACAACTGAAACACGCCTGAGTAATTATTCTAGATAAATTTCATGGCACTTTCAATGTACAAGTATCATTGTTTATGCTTCATTTATCATTGTCACTTGGAAAGGACTGATTTCTTGCATCCCTTTACTGTGTGGAGTCTTGATTAACAACATGACACCCCTGAGACAAGAGCATGGCCTAATTAAGTATATTTTATTTTCCTCAAAGCATCACATTCATGTTTTAATTACTCCTTTTGTGAGTAATATTGACTATCTCAAAGCAAATATTCTTGATTGCTTTCTCCTTGGGATCTTAAATCTATTTATATGACTTGACTACTGTCCTTTTGATGATAGTGGGCACTATGCTGTTCTAAATCCGCCATCAATGTCACTCCTTGTCAAAGAATTGCTTCTTTTTGAGCTGACTGGGAACTTGAAATATGTATGCCTGTTCACTAGATGACGATGCTTGATCAACTGTTCATTCATGGAAAATGATGATTACTTTTATTCCATACTACTGTCCCATGTCATTGTTTATGAGCAAGGCTCAACCCTTGTGGGAGCCACATTTCTCACCACTCATAACAATATATGTTGGTAATATAATTTGATTATACCTGTATCTTCACATGAAGCAAATGTATTAGCAAAACATAATGAAGCTGAAAGCTTCCAATGATCCTTGCTCTTTGATAACCTAATCATTTGATATATGCTTGAATAGATGTAGATTATATTCCTATTGGCAATGTAGGCATAGGATTGATCTTGATTCATCGTTGCTTAGAGTCAATCTCCAACATCATTTCTATCCATCCTATAGGACAACTTAAGAAGACTAGAGTCGGGGAACTTGGAAAGCTTCAACAACACCGGTCAAAGATATCAAGTATTAATGGCTTCATTATTATAGGCAATGATGAACCAACCTCCTTTTTGTGTTTATATTGTCTACAGTTGTATAGTTTACAATTTGTTCTTGTACCTATCATTTGATTATGTAAATCAAACTAAGCTACTGCCATGGCTTGTGTGGGACCTTGATCTTTACAATATGAATAAAACAATATTTGTTATGCAAATGTCTAATTTTCTATTACAAATACTTTGCATAGTAAAATTGAAAATAAAATGTAATCTAATTTTTACATGATGACACATACTTAGCAGAAAAAATTGAAATTATATGTATCTCTCAATGGTGAATTCAATTCAGCTCTACCTGTTTGAGCTTGTAGTGAAAAATAGGTAACAATTATTTGGTTACTTGATAAGTAGGAGTTACTTGAATTACTTAGTAGGAATTTTATAGTCATAGGTTGTTCTTGGGGTTAACAATTACCCAACAAAGGGAATTTCCTATGCATAGTATATTATAAAAGAGATAGGTTGTTCTTGGGGTCAACAATTACCCAATGGAGGGAATTTCCTAAGCATAGTATCTTTCTATGACATGCTATGAGATGGATATGCTTTTCTTTTCCATGTTTCACATATGATGATGTCATTCTTTATGATATGCAGATGATATGATGTGCTTATGAAAGATGTATGTATTCTAATAGTTTGTGGATGTAGGATGAATGCATTTATGATTTTGGTTGACTGTCATAATACCATGTTAGTGTGGAAAGAAGATAGAAGAATGAGATACATGAATTGACCATTGATTTTGAGATTGATTTAGAAGTCTAACAAGTCCATAATGCATCAAGACTTTATTAGATTGTGGTGATGAGATGGATGATTTTTCTCATATTCAGGATTGGGACTTTTCATCATTTCTTATGTTTGATAAAACACATAGACATGGTGCATCATGGTATTGAAAACCAGGATGGCATTGTATCTAGTGCAATGGACTTTGACTATGCAAATAGATAGGATAATCCTTGTTCACATCTTGACATACAAAAACCTCATTGGAATGTAGTTTATAAGTCTAGAATAGATCGGACCAAAGCATACACAATAGTCAACAATCTACTCCAAACGACCTCCCTACACACAACTAAGCAAGTATGTGTTAAGATTGTTTTACAAGAATATCCACAAGCATAGCAAATAAAATATAATGATCAATGCCCCATTATTTTCTCTCTAAATCATTGAGACATCATTAAGAGGTCCTCTGAATGGGTCAACAAGATAAATAATAAGAAATGATAAAAAACAAATAGTCAATGTTATCTATATCTCTTGCCAACATAACATAGCTAAGGTTATTTCTGATGTTGATGCCCATTGTCGAAAGTATGCATCCTTAGGCAATGTTTATCGAAAGTTTTGACTAAGACTAAGTGTGTGATAAGCCATTGATACAAATTCCATTGACTCATTTACCTATGATCTAGACTTTAGATTTTAACATTTAAGTTCTTACTTCACAACTTGCGACACTTGTTTTTTTATTTGTATTACCAAAGTTTGAAGATGATGATTGAGTTATTGTGGGAAAAAGTGAAATGGGATGGATGGTTTTGGTATTTTCTGGAATATTTCAATGTTTTTAGTATTTTCTAATGTTTTGAGGTTGTTTTTGGTATTTTTGAAAGTTTATGGGAATGTTTTTGTTTTTGATATTTGAGGTTTGGTTTTTTTAGGGTTTTCTCTAAGTTTTCTAATATTTTGGATTTTCAAAATTTTCAAATGTTTTGGGGTTTTCTGAGTTTTTGACCAAGGATCTAACCTAAAAGACTATCCTAGGGGTCTCGGGGGCTTATAAAAAATGAGCCTTTCCTATGTTATACACACAAAGACCACGTAGTTTGACTGACTTTGACTTATTAATGACGATAAATGAACACTTGATGGACTGTCAGTTTATTATGATGAACTCCTAACCTAAAGTGTCTTGAGGGCACATCAGTGATGGCCTTACCTACATTCAAGCTCAGAGACAACATAGTTTGACAATGTAATGTTTTTTGTATTTTTTGATGTTTTGACATGTTTAGGGATTTTGATGTGTTTTGACATTTGTTTTTGGATTTTAGCTGTATAGGATTTTGATGTTTTTGATTTTTTTTAATTTTGCAAGTGTTTTTTGATTTTGATGAGGTTTTATGAATGTTTTTGGTATTTTTCACTTAGATTTCCAATAACCTTAAGATATACAAGAACCCAATCCAATACAAGCATAACAAATTACCCCCAGTGTGATGTGATAGACGACTTCAATATAGGCAAGACAAATTGACCTTAGGAATGTGCCCAGTAGTACTAAAGTGGAATATGATACTTTGCAATATCAAGCTATGTTATAGAAGCATATGGGTGATGGAATAAATAGGATGAATGATGCAATGGATGGATGCGATGTGAAGCATGATAAGTCAAAGATAGATTGAGGTGCTTATTTATGGAAGGTGCCTGTTTGCAAATTTTTCACCAAGGTACTTGTCCAAAGTGCCACCAAAGTGGTTTTCACTAGAGGACAATTTTTTTCTTTACTATTTTCAATCCTTTTGCTTATTTTTTTGGATTTTTATCATTTTTTGATTATTTTTTTGAAATTTACACCCTTCAAGCCTAGGCATAAAATTGTTTGAGATGTAGACTATTGATTGGATCCTACAAGGGTTCACCATCAGGTGTTGAAAATTGGTAGGCTCCTGATCCATAGCTTGTTGTGACAACAAATGGGCCTAACCAATTAGGCTCAAACTTTCCTTTATTGTCCTAATCTGGAATGTTCTTCTAATTCTACTTTAGGACAAGATCCATTATCTAGAAAGACTGACTCTTGATCTTCTTGTTATAGCTCTATTTTAATAGGTTTTGATATGCTTGTAAATGATTGAGGGCATCAAGATGACACTCATCTAGGAATTCTAACTCATTCAATTGAGATACTCTATACTCTTCATCAGTGATCAAATTTTATAGTGACACTCGCAATGAAGGAAGCTCAACCTCAATAGGTAGAATGGATTCTGATTTGTAGACCAAGGAGAAGAGGGTTACACCTGTAGGCATGTAGATACTAGTTCTATAGGACCATAGGGTGAGATTTAACTACAAATGGTAGTCACGACCAACTTCATGGATCATTTTCTTTAAGATTTTTAGAATGGTCTTGTTTGTAGCCTTAGCTTGACCATTACCCTGGAGGTAGTAGGGGGTAGAGAACCGATGCTGGATGTTAAATGGTTGGCATAGCTCTCTTACATCTCGATTCTTGAAGGTTGTTTCATTATCTAAGATACAGGCTTGCGGAACACCATAGCGGAAAATAAGGTAATTTAGGATAAACTTGGAGATTTGGCTCCCTGTTATGTGTCATAGGAATGGCTTTGAACCACTTGGTAAAGTATTCAATGGCCATGATGATGAATTGATGGACATTAGATGAGGTGGGAGTAATCTTTCCTATGATGTCAAGCCCCCACTATGAGAAAGGCCAAGGTGTGGCCATTGGTTGTAACTCTTGAGCTAGAGCATGTATAAGATCTCCATGTTGTTGACATTAGACACAATTATACACATATTGATGGGATTCTCTTTCCATGGTTGGCTAGTAATACCCCATCCTCAATAGTTTCTTGGATAAGGTTATTCCACTAGAATGGGAACTACAAATTCCTTCATGTACTTATATTAAGGTAGTCAAAGCTTCCTCTTGGTTGAGACATTGTAGTAATGTCCCTTCAATGCTTCTATAGTATAATGTATCACCTAAGATGACAAATTGGGATGCCTTATTGATGAAGGTTTTCTTAACATTAGAGATGATATTGGATGGGATGGTACCTCTACTAAGGTAGGTGAATATATTGTGAAACCATGGGGAACTAGGACCAATAATTACACACACAAATTCAAATTTAGGAATTTTGAAAGCTAGTATGAGAAGTTGTTCTACCAAGAATTCACATTGAAGGTCGTTGTGTGGCATGTCTAACAAAGACCCAATTTTTGGCATGGCATCTGCTGCTCAATTTTTCAAATGAGGTATTTTCTCAAAGGTTATATCAATGAAAAAGTCCTTCAAACTTTCTCCCATCTTCTTATAAGGAGTGAGTTTATTATCCTTGGTTCGGTAGTCATCATTGACTTCATTAAAAATCAGCTATGAGTCCCCATAGACTTTTAACTCTTGTATCTACCATTAGATTGCTATTCTTAGACCTATTATTAGAGCTTCATACTTAGCAATATTGTTAATACATGCGAATGATAACCAGTATGAATTTGGAATACAATCACCTTGAGGGGTGATAAAGAGAATACCCGCCCTTGATCCATGTTGGGTATACGATCCATCAAAGTACATTTTCCATTGATTCATGTTGTATTGAGGAGAAACACTGATTCATCAAGAAATTCAAATATCAAAGGATTCTCTACATAAATGGATACTTCAACTAGTTGGTTTGTAATAACTTGTACTTTGATAGCCTTGTGCTCCACATACTCTATATCAAATTCAGTCAAGATCATTACCCATTTGACCATTCACCCAGTGAGAGTTGCTTTAGATAAGAGATATTTCAATGGGTCAATCTTGGAAATACTCTTGATTTGGTGTGAAAGCATGTAATGTCTAAAATTTTGTGAAGCAAAAACCACTACTATGCATGCCTTCTCAATAGATGAGTAATTCATTTCATATCCTACCAAGGTCCTACTGATGTAATAGATAACTCTTTTCTTTCATGTTTCATCATGTTGTCAGGCTAGAAGAGCACCTAGTGCTACTTATGTTGCTAAAATGTATAAGATCAATGGATTGTTTAGTATCGACAACATGAGAACTAGAGGTGAAAATAGGTATTACTTGATCTGCTAGAAGGATTTATCACATTTCTCGTCCAGCTTACATGTTATTCCTTTATGGAGAAGATGCGAGAAAGGGAGGATTTTTTCTGATAATTGCACTATGAATCTTCTAATGGATCAAGAAACCTTCCTTGTAACCCTCTCATCTATTTCAATGTTTGTAGTGGCTCCATGTCTAAGATTGCTTTCACCTTTGCTAGATCTATCTCAATCCCTCTCTGTGATACAATGTAGCCAAGAAGCTTGCCTGATGTTACCCCAAAGACACATTTTTTTTCAGATTTAGTGGTACTTTATACTCTTTGAGCCTGAAAAAGATAGGTCCCAATACACGTATGTGCTCTTTCCTTATTTCTGATTTGGCCAAAATATCATCCACATGATCTTGAAGTGTTTTATTGATCATATAATGAAAGATTAGGGTCATTTCCCTTTGATAGGTTGCTCTAGCATTCTTTAGTGCAAACGACATCATGTTCCAACAATATGTTCCCCAAGGACAATTGAATGCAATTTTATGTCGATCCTCCTTAGCGATCATGATTTGGTTATATTTGAAAATCCATCCATGAGTGATAGCATTGCCTGCGGTTAAATCGACAATGATGTCGATGTTGGGAAGAGGGAAATTAACCTTTGGACATGCTATGTTTAAGTCCTTAAAATCTATGCATATTCTGATGCCCCCAATGGGTTTGGATACCAGTACCATGTTGGAAACCCACTCAGGATAGTCAATAGGTCAAAATATGACATCAAGGAGCTTTTGTAACTCTAGTTTTACCAACAATGCAATTTGAGGATGCATTTTTCTTAGTTTCTATTTGACTGGTTTGGCTTCAGGATAGATTGCTAAATGATGCACAACTACTTCTAGATCAATGCCTAGCATATATGTGTATGACCATGCAAATTTTTCTCTCCTTTTTTTAGGAATGCTACTAGGTTTTTTCTGTTCTTCATCCAACAAGGATTTGACATAGAAAGTTATCTTGGGTGCTTCTTCTATTCCTACATTCACTGGGGTAGCCTTCTCTGCTAGTACTACTAATTTTTTTGGATGCATTGCACTAAGGGGGAGATTGAATCCCTCATCCTTGGGCACCTCAGAGAGGTTTTCACCTTTGGATACATCCTTTCTTTTTACTATTTTGGTATCTGAAAGTGCCATGGTGGTGCAGCCACAATAGGAGGGTCCTCAAAGAGAACAATCCAGACCATGCAGCAAGAGTAACACAATGAAAGCAACACAAAATATGGAGCAAATGCAGATGCAAATATTATCATTAATAATTTTCTCAGTTACATTCAACTGGTAACATTCAAGCTTACAGATTTGGCACACGAGCTTGGTAATATATACAATATTCTAATATGCTCCTATATGTGAGCTAAAAATTACAATCAAATCAATGTTATCCTTTTGATCAAACTATACTAGATTGCTGCTATTCAAATGATCAATTACAAGCTTTATAGCATATTTGAAACTTAAGAAACATCTACGTTGGCCAAAGATCATCACAATCTCCAAGGGAAGAAAATGTAACATGCGCATGAATAGGTCAGCCTCAAATTTGAATTACTTTTCAACAGGTGTGTAAGATGAAGTGTGGACCTATATTGAAGGTTGGAGACAATCCAAGGAACATTTAAAATCACACTGTTAAGATTTGCAAGTTATGGGGATGGTCCACAATGATCGAACTGGCCAAAAAGTTTGAAAATATTTTGGTGCCAGTTCTAGAAACTGCCAGGAATTTTGGAAGTGATAACTTGCTAGAAAAAGATCCAATCATGCCCAAATCTTGGAACAAGGAAAATGAACATGTAGACGATGTACTCCAAGATCCAAAAGGTCTAGTGAGAAAATATGAGGAATCACCAACATGAACTGAGCAAGAACAAAACTGAAAAAAATATTTTTGGTTGATGCAAGATTGCCAAGAACCAATGATGCTCTTGGATCAGACATCCAGGGTTATTGAAAAGTGAGTCCCTCAGTTTGCAGGGGCCAAAAGAAAACAAAGACGGTCTTCCTTAGCTTGAGAAATCCAAGAAGAATCCTCAACTGGTCTACCTTTCCATTTCATAAGATATTCCTTGTACCGTTTTCCACGAGTCTTCCTCCCATCTCTGACATCCAAAATCTCTTCAATCTCATCTGATTGTTGTTTATGAAATTGATTCTCCAATTTGGTTTCACTATCTGCACTGAACTCTATTTTATGATATTGATATAGGTTTGCAATGTTGAATATAGGTGATATACCCATACCTTCTAGTAACTCCACTTCATATGCACTTTTAGAATCAAATTTCTTCAAGATCTTACTAGGTCCAAACTTCCTCATCTTCAGCTTGTTGTATGTTCCAACTGGAAATATCTCCTTCCTCAAGTATACCATCACTTCATCTCCAAATTTGAATTACTTATGTCTCCTCTTTTCATCTACCTTCTCCTTATACTTTCGGTTCATGTCTTCCAATTGTTGTTTCACTTGAATATGCAACTTCTTCATATGTTCTGCAAATTCTTCTTCTTCTACACTCCTCTTATCTTCCATACTATTGTCTCTCAAATATGATATACCTCTAGGATGAATTCCAATAACAATGTCAAATGGTGTCTTTCTTGTACTCCTGCTCACTAAATTATTGTAAGCAAACTCTACTTGTGTAAGGACTAAATCCCAACTTCCAGTCTTCTCTCCAACCAAACATCTCAACAAATTCCCTAAACTTCTATTTACTACCTCTGTCTGTCCATCAGTCTGTGGTTGAAAATTAGAACTGAACTTCAAATATGTCTTCAGCTTGTTCCAAAGTGTCCTCCAAAAGTAACCAACAAACCTTACATCTCTATCTGAAACAATACTTCTAGGTAACCCATGCAATTTGACCACCTCTTTGAAAAACAAATTTGCCACATTTACTACATCTGTTGTCTTCTTACAATGTATGGAATTTTCCATCTTAGAAAATCTATCTACCACCACAAATATAGAATCATTACTTCTTTGTGTCCTAGGTAAACCAAGTATGAAATCCATACTGATATCCTCCCAAGGTCTCTCCAGAACTGTCAAAGGCTTATACAATCCAACATTCTGACTACTCCCTTTTTCAACTTGACAAACTCTACAACTCTGCACAAATCTCCTAACATCCTTATGAATCTGTGGCCAAAAGTAACTCTCACTTACCAATGCTACTGTCTTATCAACTCCAAAGTGTCCTAACATTCCTCCACTATGATTCTCCTTCACCAAGTTATCCCTCATTGAACTCTGAGGTATACACAACTAATTTTCTCTGAACAACATATCCCCCTAAATGAAATAATATAACCATTGGCTTCTATCCTCCAAAACAGGTTATTTGCAAGCTCTCCAAGGTTCTACAAAATTTGGGTTTGCTTCATACAAGTTCTTCAATTCATCAAAGCCTAATACCTCCACTCTCATCTTTGTCAGTAAATTTCTTCTCCTACTCAAAGCATCGACAACTCTATTTGAATTCCCACTCCTATGCTTCAAAGCAAAAGTATAACTCTACAAGAATTATATCCATATCCATCTCATGTGTCTCTGATTCAGCTTACCTTGACTATTCAAATATTGCAATGTTTGATGATTTGTATACAACACAAACTCCTTAGGCAACAAGTAATGTCTCCACTTTTTCAAAGCTTGAACAATAGTATAAAATTCTTGATCATACACTGAATATCTCCTTCTAGCATCATTCAACTTCTCACTAAAATAAGCTACATGTCTTCCTTCTTGACTTAGTACTACTCTAATTGCATTTCCATTGGCATCACAGTCTACTTGAAATACCTTATTGAAATATGGTAAAGCCAACATAGGTTGCTTAGTCACCTTCTGCTTCAACAACTCAAAACTTTGATCTGCTCCAGATGTCCATCTAAAATCCTTTCTATCTCCTCTCATTGCTTCTATCATAGGACTACAAATAGAACTAAAATTTCTACTGAACTTCCTATAGAGACTAGCCAATCCATGAAATTATCTTACCTCTCCAATTCTATTTGGTGTAGGCTACTCAAGAATTGCTCTTACCTTCTTAGGTCCATCTTCAATCCATCCACAGATATAAAAAATTCTAGATATTATACCAACTCCTCTTTCATGAAACTACACTTCTTAATGTTTATCAGCAATTGCTCTTCTCTCAACCTCTACAAAACTTGTCTTATATGCAACAAATGTTCTTCTCTACTCTTACTAAAAATCAAGATGTCATCCAAGTAAAAAATCACAAAATTACCCAAGAATTTCTTCAATACCTCATTCATGAAGCCTCATGAAAGTACTCGGTGCATTTGCCAATCAAAAGGCATCACCAACCACTCATACAATCCTTCATTTTTCTTGAAAGTTGTTTTCCACTCATCTCTTTCTCTGATTCTGATATGATGATATCCACTCTTCAAATCTATCTTTGTAAAGTACTTAGCTCCATTCAAACAATCCATAATTTCATCCATCCAGGGCAAAGGAAACCTCTACTTCACCGTGATCTTATTTATGGCTCTAGAGTCTATACACATTCTCCATTCTCCATCTTTCTTAGGTGCTAGCACAATGGGTACTGCACATGGACTCAAGCTTTCTCTGATCAAACCATTCTTCAACAATTCTCACACTTTTCTATTCAATTCTTTATTCTCTATCAGTGTTATCCGGTGTGTTACTTTATTAGGAAAACTAGCTCCAGGAATCAAGTCCATACAATGACTAATACTCCTCATAGGTGGCAATCTATCAGGTACATTATCTGAAATGATCTCCTCATATTCTATCAATATCTCCTTTATCTCTTTTGGGTGTTCTTCCACAAGTTTCACATCTTTAGCCTTCTTAGGCACCAAGGCATAACACACATTCTCATGTCTCAATCCATCAAGGAATCTCCTTCCATCAACTAGAAAAACCCTAACATTCGTACAAACTTCAATTGTAGGAACATCTTCCAATGTCAACAAAATTTGCTTCATCCCATTAGCAACAATGGTGTATATGTTCTTCTTTCCATAATGAATAGCCTATCTATCAGACTGCCAAGGTCTTCCCAATGAAACATGGCATATATCCATAGGCATAATATCACACAAACTTCATCATGGTAATTTCCTATCTTTAATTTCACCAAACATTGTTCACTTACCAGTATCTTATGCCCATCCTGAATCCAAGCAATCTGATAGGGTTTCAGGTGTTTCAACCTTTCCAACTTCAGTTTAGTCACCATCTCTTTAGAAACTAGGTTTTAAGAACTTCCATTGTCAACAATCACTTTGCAACATTTACCATTCACCTTGCATCTAGTCCGAAACAAATTCTTTCTTTGCAATGGTTCTTTCTCCAATTCGCTTTGACATAGTACTCTCCTATTCACCAACACTTCTCTATCTTCGGGTTTATTAGATGATCCAACATGATCCTCCTTAGCAAAGATTGTTCTTCTATTGTTTTCTATATTTCTGCTTGTCTCTCCTTGATTACATTCAAAAACTCCATGTCCTCCACCACACTTAAAGAAAATTTCCTTGAATACTCTTTTCTCCTTATTATCCTTTCTATAACCTTTATTCTAGTAACCACCATATCTTCCTCTTTTGTAAGAGTTTCCATCACCTCTCTAGTATGAACTGTCATTCTTATTAATCTCCTTATCCTTGTTCTGGTCTGGAAAAGATCCTCTTCCTCCTCCAATAAAAGTTCTTCCTCTTTGAAATCCTTCACCTCTTCCTCTCTGTCTCTGATCATGTTTCTTATTCAACTTCCCCTCTGCTATCAGGGCACACTGATACACCTCCTCCACACTTTGCAACTCGATCAAACTGATTTCATCATGTATAGATGACCTCAAACCATTCACATATCTGGCTACTTGCTCAATCTCATCCTCTGAATGTACATATTTGATATTCAATTTATAGAACTCCTCAGTATACTCTGTCACACTTGATTCTTTTTGCTTCAAATTTTGCAACTTCTTAAACAGGCTAATCTGATAATCTATGGCTTAAACTTTGACTTCAACTTATTCACCATCTGATCCCATGATTTTATCTTTTCTTTTCCTCTTCTTTGCCTATCTATCTGCAAATGTTCCCACCAAAGGGATGCATGTCCTCTCAACTTTGTACAAGAAAACTTCACCTTGTTATCTTTAGAGGTACCTTCAAATTCAAAATAATTTTCCATCTCTGTGATCCAATCTAACAATACATTTGAATCCAACTTACCATTATAATCCGGTGGATTGAAATGCGGTCTTGTATTCACTTTAGTTAGGGATCTTATGAATCTCTGTTCTCCTTGATCTAGGCTAGGTTGCTCATCACTTCCTCTTTCTTCCTACACTTCTACTTCTTCATCACTCATATCATAAATTGGTCGACCTCTTCTCTGGTCCATTTCAATTGCATCTAATTTGACAACAATTCCTCTTAACATCTCCATCATAGCTTGGTCTGCATTTCCATGCACTCCATTTCTACCATTTCTCCTTCTCACCATCTTTACATGAGCCCTCTGTAGATGCAAGTCAGATCCTCAATCTTCCACCCCACAACAAATCTTCCATAGGACTTCACAAACTTTGACTATCTCACGAGAAATGAATCTCGCTCTGATACCAATCTGGCATAGCCATGGTACGAGGGTCCTCAAAGAGAACAATCCAGACTGTGCAACAAGAGTAACACAATGAAAGCAACACATAATATGGAGGAAAATTTAGATGAAAATATTCTCATTAATAATTTTCTCAGTTACATTTGATCGGCAACATCTGGGCTTACAAATTTGGCACACAGGCCTGATAATATATACAACATTCTAATATGCTCCTATATGTGAGCTAAAAAGTACAATCAAATCAATATTATCCTTCTGATTGAACTCTACTAGATTGTTGCTATTCAAATGATCAATTACAAGCTTTATAGCATATCCACAACTCAAGAAACATCCATGTCGGCCAAAGATCATCACATTCTCCAAGGGAAGAAAATGTAATGTGCACATGAATAGGACAGCCTCAAATTTGATTTACTTTTCAACAGGTGTGTAAGATGAAGTGTGGACCTATACTAAAAATTAGGTACACTCCAAGGAACATTTAAAATCACACTATTAAGATCCACAAGTTACAGGGATGGTCCACAATGATCGAACTAGCAAAAAAGTTTGAAATTATTTCGGCGCCGGTTCAAGAAATTGCCAAGAATTCTAGAAGTGATAACTTGCCAGAAAAATATCCAATCATGCCCAAATCTTGGAACAAGGAAAATGAACATGTAGATGATGTACTCCAAGATCCACAAGGTCTAGTGAGCAAAGATGAATCCACCAACATGAACTGAGCAAGAACAAAAACAAGAACAAAATTGAAAGAAAATATTTTTGGTTGATACAAGATTTCCAAGAATCAAGGTTGCTCCTGCATCACATGGTGTGGTTTTCACATAAAGATATGCATGTTATTCTCATGTTGTAAATTTTGTGACTGAAGGATTCAATTGTCTCCCCATAGTATGCCTGTGTGTCTAGCTCTATATTAAATCCTACTTTGTGATCCCCACATGGTGAGTTGTTGCAAAGTCCCATGAATTTTGAGATTACTTCATCATTTTCAAACATATCTAGAATTAGCAGTCCTCGTTGGTCCTAGTCAATGAGTTGGAGGTATGCTATGCTTAATTCAATGTTTTGGCCACTTGTGGTGAAAGATGTTGATATCATAAAGAGAGATTTGTTCTCAAATAGGTCAGAAACATTGAGGAAGTCATATAGTGTTGTATTTTGTGATGTTGGTAATCAAGAGGAAGCATTAGCCCGTTTAGTAGAAGTACCTTTTCCAGTAAGGGTAACCTTGCTAGTAGTACATCCTAATCCAAGATTCTTTGGACGTCTCTCAAGAATGATGGGTTCTAGCAATCCATTGTCATTTTATCCCAACTTTTCATTCTTGTGTTACCCCCATCCTATCATTAGCTATAAAAATTTATTGTGACCATCCATGGGAAGAATGAGCATGTGTAGGTTGTCTTGATAGAGTAGTTTAGAGATATCTTCCTCATTGACATCCTCTTTGTTCAAATCCCCCCACTTGGTGAAGGTGGTATATGCAAGATTTAAAGTTTCATTCACTTTGTTGATAGGTGGGATTTCCATGAGATTTGGGGGAAGAGGTAACACACCCAACAAAAAAGTGTCCTTTAGGTTATAATCTCCACAACCATTATCCTTGGTAACTACCTTGATATCAGGTATAGTATGCACAATGGATGTTTTGGATTCTGATGTGGATGTAAGGGAAGATTGGTCAACAAATGAGGAGGAGGATGTAGGCCCTTCATCATTCTTTGGTATTTGGGGGATCTTGTAGAACTTAGCCTCAAGATTCTTACAGTAGTAGAAAGGATCAGGATCTCCATGGATAGTAACTTCTTTATCCCCAAAAAAAAAATTGACACATTGGTAATAGGTGGAATCTACAACTTGCATGGAATGAATCCATGGTCGACCAAGCAATATATTATAGGGGAGATCAAGATCTAGTACTTGGAATGTAGTCTTAGCAATGAAAATCCCCACTTGGATAGGTAACATGATGATGTCTTGTGAAACTCTTTCTTGATTGTCATATGCTCTTATGGTTGTACTCTTGATCTTCTCAATAGTATCCTTTGAATAACCCAAGTTCTTCACTAACTAAAGGGTGCAAATGTTTAGACCAACAACTCCATCCACTAAGACTCTTTTAACCTTGTTCTTATGAACAATGACCTCAAGGTGCAAAGCACAATTGTGAGATGGTTGCGTGGGGAAGTCATGTTCTAAGAAGGTGAGAAGATGAGTAGTGATATGCTCTACCATAGCTTGAAATTCCTATGTATCAATATTCTTAGGGATAGAGGGCGATAACAAATCCTTTTCTAATATCTTCCTATGTGTGGGGGATAGCCTCAATAGTTCCAAGATAGAGATCTGTGTAGGGGTCTTCTTTAGCTAATCTAAGAGACTATAGTACTTGGGTTGACGTTGACGATGTAGGTTGTGCCATAGGTTTAGATGAAGCTCCTTGGATGGTGACCTTTTCATGTTGTGTGGTGACTCCACACTCTGCGCTAGGTCCTTTGATGGTAATGACTATTACAACATTGCCACAAGAGGTGACCACATTGGAATAGACATGTTGCACATTATTGTAACTCTCCCCTTTTCCATTTTCATTCCCTTTTTTGTGATCCAATATAGGGTTCTTGTATATCTTGAGGTCTTGGTTACACATCAACAGATATGTCTCCATTCCCTATAAGATCTTGGATAATGTTTTTGAGCTTCGTACAGTTCGATGTTTTGTGTCCTTTGATTTTGTGAAAGTCACAAAGATCCTTTTTTGTGTACCAAGGTGGTTTATCTTGTGGTTCTTGGTAGTTTTGGAAATTGGGAAGTGAAATCAAGTTTGACTCTACCAATTTCTGCATGAAAAATTCAATAGGTTCCCCCAATGGTGTGTATTTGTGTGTTGGGTAGTTATTCCTATTGGGGGTTCATCTTTTTTGAGTTTCAATGTTATTGACCTGATTATTCTATGGTGGTGATGTTGTTTGTTGTACACTTTGTGTGATGGTTGGTTGGTTGGTGTTTGGCCTAGGAGCACTTATGACCACTTTAGCACCCACAATGCCATTATTTGTCATGTTTTTGTTCTTAGCTCATACGTGTGGCTTGTTATTTGAACTAGTTGATGGGTGATTGTCTTTATAAACTTGCGTGTTTTCTTGTGAGATTAGGGTTCTCTCAATGTTGAGGGCCCTAGGGAAAATCTCATCATAAGTGGTGATACATTGCATCTTTGAGGGAAAGGATAGATCTTGATCAACATACATTTTCTATGATAATCCCCACTTGTTCATCGAGAATGGGCCACTTTCTTTTACTAGCTCTTTACCTCCACCCTTGTAAGAAATTGGTGAAGGATTATCCTTTGTTTTGTTTGTGTGTATAACTCTTCTAAGCTTACATCCATGTCAAGATTGAAGGAGAAGTGATCTATAAATCTATTGATGATTTCTTGGAAGGTTTTGATACTTGGAGGTAACTGTGAAAACCAATCAATGGTTGGGCCTGTCAAACTTCATGGAAAGAGGAAAATTAAGAAAGAATTATTGTAGGAAACCTCCATACACATGACATTGAATTATTTGATGCGATCCATAGGATTTCCCCTCCCTTTGTATTTATCAAATTTAGGGACCTCAAAACCAAGAGGGAAAGGCACCATTGTGATGTTTCTATCGAATGGGTATGGACACAAGTTTTGTTGTGTATGGGGTTTCTTCATTTTTCCCATTTGAATGTCTTGCATTTGTTGCCTTAGTACCTTGAGTTGTGATGCCATATCATCTTGCAAGTTTGGTGGAGGAGTATATGTTGCATACTATGGGATGGCAAATGAGTTGTAACTAGGATTTTGATATGATGGGGTGTTGTATGGTGTGTAGGGTGGTGTTTGATATTATGAAGGTGATGGTGGTAGAGGTGTATATGCTCCTAATGCATTTGGATTGAAATTTTTTTGTTGGGGATTGTAGTATAAACCTTGTTGTTGTGTGTACTATTGCACTAGCAAAGCTTGCTATTGTGCTTCTTGTTGTTGTTGTGTGACCAAGGCTTGTTGTTGTTGTGCTGCGATTAAGAATTGTTGTTGCAAGGATTGAGCTTGGGATTTTTGTTGTTGCAATACTTGTTGATAAGCTTGTTGCACTTGCAACAATTTTTGTCGGGCTTGTTGTTGTTGCAACTCTTGAGCTTGAGCTTGTTGCGCTTGCAATGCTTGTTGTAAGGCTAAAGTGTGAGCTATTTGCACTTGCAACATGGAAGCATTTTGATATTGGGATAGATTTTGGGTGATCATGAGTCATGGATTGATTTGAGGTGGTTGCAGGTTATTTGTTTAAGCATTCCTTGTAAGGTGGTTGATTGGGATGGAGGAATGTAAGGTTGAGGCCCCGTTTGATTTTGCATGTTTACCATGGTAAAGATGATGATGGTTCCATTTGGTATTATGATGTCAATGGCACATTTTGTCCTTGGATCAATAGATTATAAGGGTTCCCATGATCGATGTGTTGAGGGTTCCCTTTTTGCGTTTGATGTGGGACCAAGGTATTACCTTGGTTGATGGGGTTTGTGATCAATGTGTTGTTTTGGTTTGGATTGGTGATAAATGGGCCAATGTGTTTTGTGGATTAACTTGAGTAGCTTGGGTAACCACTTGTGTTGATGTGTCAATGAGATTGTTGGAGCCACTTGTTAAGGGTTGACCTTGCATACCTTCAGTGAGGGTGTTAAATTTCCCTTGTTGTCCCACTTGAGGAACTTGGTTCACATTACCTTGTGTAATGTTTGGCATATTTTGGGTACTTGTGGTGATGGATGAAGATGGTTGTGCTTGAAATGTCGAGGTCGTAGTGGTATCATGGAATGTAAGGGATTTATGTGGATGTAGAGGGTATTTTGGAATGGTGGTGGAAGATTGAGGTGGGGAACCAAATGTTGGTGTCCAAGTGGTGTTTTGGGGAAGGTTGGTGTTTTAAGTACCCAAAAGTGCATTGCCTTACAAAGGGAGGGTGTGACCAAAATCAATGGAAATCCTAGTTGCAGGACTAGGAGTTAATGTTTGATTTGGCACAAAGGATGGAGTTGGTTGATTCGTAGATTGGGTTAATCCTTGTGTCAAGTTTTGTGTGAGAAAAGTGGGAGCCACATTTTCTAAGGTTTGATGCTTTTGTTTATATTCAAGGAGTTCTTCCTTAGTAAGATCAAGTGGGTTGTTTGTGACATATTCTACCTCATATGGTCCCAATGGATTTTGTGTTTGTTGTGAGGGGGTAGAATGGCTCCTTGAATCAAATTCTTGTGGGTTCGGATCACTTGTGGTGGATGTGTTTTTGGTTTAGTTCCAAGATTTTCTTGTGTTGTGATTTTGTTGTAACCATTAATTGTGGGTCACCTATGGTAGAGGTATACTAAGATTTATAATGTTGAAACTCTTTAGTTGACTCAAATTTTGGTAAGAGGGACCCTCTAAGTTTTTTTGGACCAATGATGTGAATGGGTGATGAAAAGGGTGAATGATATGGGGGATGAACTTTCTAAAATTTTGGAAAACACTTTTTAAACAAAGATTTTTGATGTTTTGATGAAAGGTGTTAATGAACTTATAAATCTTTGAGGTAGACTTGTGACCTTTAAGATAAAATTGTCCACAAAATGTGATAACTAACTTAACTAAGTGCATGGAAAAGGATCCATTTCACACACAACATAGCTAAGGTAGGGGATGTGTTTGATAAATGTCTAAGTCCAAAGTATTTATGTGTCCAAGAAGTTTATAAAGTTTGGTGAAGTGAAATGTGAAATATTGTAAAGGGTGGATGAAATGTTTGACCTAAAATGTTAACCTAAAATGAACTTTTTTTTCAAGACCAAGGTAGTGAGAAACATGCTATACCTCTAAAGTGATAAAACCCTAAGAACTCAATAATTTTGGTAAAATGGAACTCAATAGGACTCAATGATTTTGGTGAAAAATAGAACTTGGACTTAATGTTTTGCAATACTTTCCTTGTCTCAATGTTGCTTGTGTTTGGGGAGCCAATGATTTGAACATACATCAATGTGGGGTGTTCATTTGATTTAATATTTTCTTAAGTGAGATTGTTTCATTACCACACCAAGAAAGTCTTAATTAAAGTTCAAACTAAAATGTCTATCAAAAGCATCCTTCATTTCACAAAGCCCATTATGTGTAAATCATGAAGCTAAGGCCATAGTTCCCTATGTTAACTTTGGAAAGTGTGGATTTAGATATAAGCCAAAATACTTAGAAGCCTCTAAGGATAGAATCTTTAGGACAAGCATCAATATTAGGAATTTTCAAAAGGTATCCATACTTAATCCAAAGGGTTTGAAGTTTGAAAACTTGTTGATGCATGTTTAAAATGTTTTGGAAACAAGCAATGTGTCAAACATGAATCACATGCAATAACATTCCTAGCTCAAGTAGGTACATTTTTCTTGGTAGGCTTGACTGATGCCCTTCGTAGTAGAAGAGATGATTTTACATGCAATAAAGGAAAGAGTTTAGAGGTATGTTAAGAATGAAGTCTTAACCTCTACACTTTAACCAAAATCGAACATGGCAAGTAAATTCTTGGAATATAAGTTCCAATGCACCACTTTGAAAAACTCTTTGGATGGACAAAGTTGGACACTACTTAAACAAGGTTCTTAATGACAACAAACTGAGAACACCCTAACACATACACATCTTCTAGCCACTTAAGGCTCTTTAACCATTCTCATCCCACTTAAGGCATGGGATTAGATGCAATGTGTTATAGGCCCAAGAATGAAACTATCTCATGATTTCGCTTCCTTTAATATAGCCCGCCGGTAAACATGTTGTCAAGAACTTGCTTATGATTTTCCCATTGCGAAGTGTGTCTTATAGTAAGTCCACTCTTAAGGGGGACACAAAGCATGGAAGTATTCTTGAGTATTTCTATTCACCCAAGATTGCACAAAGTGCAAGGGGAATGGATACGTACTACAAGTGCACACAAGCAATGAAGTATGCTTGAGTGTTCCTCTTCACCCAAGATCATGTGAAGCACAAGGGGAGTGGATACACACTACAAGTGTGTCACAACAAAGAAATAACTCATTCATTTTAAACTTGTAAAGAACAATGAGTTAATTTTAAGCACCAAATGGAAGTGTTTGTTTGTCTTGTTCAATTTTGACCGATATAGCAAAATGAGGATGTGTGGGTCCAATTTTAACCAATTTTGAATGTAAATTTTAAACCCAATGGAAGTTTAGTTGATCCTAAAACATAAAGCAAAGTAGCATATGATGGGTTATAATTTCCCCATAAGTGTAAAACACTTTTACAATGTATGGCCAAATGATGGCATGCTTCTTCACTTCAAATGTTTTAAAATATGCAATTTAACCAGTTAACCTAAAAAATAAAAGCCAGATGTCAGTGACACGTTAGAGAGCACATGAAATAAAAAATTTAAAGCACATGTCAAAATTAGCTCTTTTCTTTATTTACCAGTACAAAACATCGCTAAAATCAATTGTTTCATTGAATTTATCAAACATGTCGTCATATCAAAAGTGTGTTGCTCTGGTGAAAATTATGTGCATCGCTCTATAGTAAAAAAATGACATCAATTGTGTCACTAAAATGCACATGTCACTATAATGAAAATCATGATGTTAATAAAAAACTCATTAGCATTGATATATTAAATATGTGTTGATGAAATTAAAATATGCATCACTGAATTAATTATGCGTCACTAAATTTAAACCAAAGTGCATCACTATATAGTGATGCATATGAGGTGGGTCACTGAATCCATCAAGAGTGTTGTTGTATTTGCAAACAAAAGAACATAGGAATCTAAAGAGAAATTCATCAAATTCAGTTAGTATAACCCTCCTTCTAGTGCCAAAATGTGACCAAAGTCATAGTGTGAAATAAATATGATAGATCCAAATGAATTTAAACCCTATTTAATCCCCTAAGCAGTGATCCCAATAAGATATTCAAAATTTCAAAGAACAAGAACCCATTAAACTAACATGAAATCAACTTGAAAACATAAGGGAAATCTATTCTAATACCTTGAATCTTATCCTATTGGGGGAATGGTGTCACATTGATGTGGAATGGAAATCCTTTCCCAATCCCTTGGATAATATGAGCTTGTTTCAATCAATTTTATTTAAGAATACCAACAAAACAAATGAGATATGAATGAGAAATGATAAGAAACTAGTTTAACATGATGGAGATGAATGATAAATGCTAAAATGCTTTGATAAAATGGATGCAATCTATGTTGAATGTAAGCAAAATTCAAAGATATAAGCCATTGATGCAAAATATGCTAAAATGAATGCAAACTAAGTTATCATGGAAGCCATTAATGAATGCTTAAGCTAAATGGATGAAGCTTTAATCTAAAATGCTCTCAAATATGAAATATGGATGCAAGTGAGTGTGAATTTCAATAGCTTAACTTTTCTATCAAAAGATGGATCCATTTCTCTCCAAATAGTGATGCATTTATAGGAAAGCGAATGAAAAATCAAGGAATCAGATCGATTTGGTCAATCAATGGTCAAGATGAAAAAGGAGGGTCAAACATGGATCAAGGATCCTCATCAATGGATGAGAATCAAAGATCACATGGACCAAGGAAAGATCAAGGGATAAGAATGATTCAAACAAACACACTTTGTAACAACTTTCAAAGTTTGTTACAAAGTTTGAAAGAAATCATTCCTTTTTTGGAGCCAAATAAGAGAATATTCTTTTGGAATGTTCCCCATGCAAGTGGATAGGAGGGGAAATTTTCAATTTAGTTATTAAAACTAAATTTGAATGTGCAAGATGGAGAATAATATGATATTCATTAAATTATTGATTTATTTAATGGAAAAGGGGATGCAAATATGATATTTAATTAAATGGTTTAAGATTATTTATTTAAATAAGAGGACTTAGGGTTTAAATTAAATAATTTGATTTATTCAATTTAAATAGGATGAAATGTTAGTGTGAGAGGGGGTGAATTAACCCAATTATATCAATTAGAACAACAGATGAAAATGAGGCATTTAATTAAATAACTAGGTTAATTTAATTAAGCAAGCGAAAAGAGGATGGATTTCAGGATGAAATGATGTTAGCAATCAAATTAAAATGTGTAATATCATTCAAGATATTTTTAAGTGTCTACACTAGGTATCATTTACAAAATCCCAAAACACTCAAAACATTTCATAATCCAAAAACATCCAAAACATGTCAAAATCCAAAACCAACCAAAACATGTCAAAATTCAAAAACATCCAAAACATATCAAAATCTAAAAACATCCAAAACATGTCAAAATTAAAACACAACCAAAACATGTCAAAATCCAAAAAATCCAAAACATTTCAAAATCCAAAAACATCCAAAACATCTCAAAATCCAAAAGCATCCAAAACATTTTGAAATCCATAAACATCTGAAACATGTCAAAACCCAAAAATATTCTAATATAGTTCAAAACTCCATAAAAAGCTTAAAACCATAAAAAATCTAAAAACATCATTAGCCATCATGTGCTAATATCCCAATCCAATAATCAAAATATGAATCCTTTGTACAATTACATAGGCAAGGCCATCTCTGATGAGCCCTCAAGGCATAGGTCTGTCCCTTAGGTCCTATTCTTTTGGTCTAACATTTGGAAAAATCACAAAAATTTAGAAAATTCAAAAACTAAAACATTTGAAAAACATCAAATTAAACCCAAAACAAGTTCACAATATCCTCCCAAACCCAAAAATATTCAAATATTTTAAAATACCAAAACAAAACTCATAAAGCCCCAAAATCCCAAAAATAGCCTCAAAGCATTTCAAAAAGTCAAAAACATTAAAAAACAAAAAAACAAAATTACCCATCCCATCTCACTTTCACATGCAATAAACTTTCAAACATAATAAATTGATCACCACCTTCAACCTTTGGTAACAAAAATGAAAACATGTATAACAAATGGAAAAACACAAACCTTCAATAAAAAATCAAAACTCTTGATCATTATCAAATATGTCAGCTAAATCTCATATCAATATCCTATCAAACAAACTATCAACCAATCCTCATCCAATGCATGTCTTATAGATATAAGATATTTCCTATAATAGACATCATTTTGGATATCATCCAAAACAATTCATCCTTCAACAAGAGATATGAATAAAATTGACAATTTGTTCATTTTGATATTTTCTTATGATTTATCTTATTGGTCCATTCTGATGATCTCTTGATGATGTCTACAAAATGATTTAGAGAGAAAGGAATGGGGCATTGATCTTTACTTTCATTTTTTGTTCTTGTTGGGGGTATGTGCAGGATCATGGTATGCCAAAAAGTGGCAATGAGGAAAAAAACACGTCTTTCATCGACCCAAAAACGCGAAAATATCGTGTTGACTTTTTTTAGGCTCGGGTGTCAGTACGCACCACCAAAGTGAACACTAATCCTAGTTTTCCAAATCGGATATCCGATTTGAAACGGATATCCGATTTGTAGACTGTAACTTTAAAACAATGAAAATAGTTGTATATATATGATTTTTACAAATCAGATATCCGTTTCAAATCAGATATCTGATTTGTAAAAAACATATTTTGTTGTTGTTTTAGAGTAATGGTCTAGAAATCGGATATCCATTTCAAATCAGATATCCGTTTCAAATCGGATATCCGATTTGTGTACACATAGACCTAAGGATTAATGGTATATGGTAGAAGGTTTAAGGGTTAAACTTTAAGGTTTAGGGTATATGGTAGAGGGTTTAAGGGTCAAGGGTTATAAGGGCATAGGGGAGAGAGATAGATGGACTTAGTGTGTGAGAGAGTGGGATAAGGTCGGAGAGGGTGGGAGAGTGGGATAGAGTGGGAGAGAGGGAGGAAGAGGGTGGGAGAAAGTGGGAGAGGGTGGTAGAGAGTGGGAGAGAGGGAGGGAGAGAGTAGAAGAGGAAAGAGAGGGAGAGAGGGAGGAGAGCCGGGAGAGAGGGAGAGAGGGATAGAGGATGGGAGAGAGGGATAGGGAGTAAGAGAGTTGAGATAATCGAGAGGGAGGGAGGGAGAGAATGGGGGAGGAAAGAGAGTTGGAGAGAGGGAGAGGGGGTGGGAGAGGTTAGGATATCGGGGAGAGAGCTAGAGTTGAGAGAGGGAGGAGAGAGAGAGGGAGAGGAGTGAGGATGGAGTGAGGAGTGAGAGAGATGGAGTGAGCGAAGGAGAGACCTAAGAGAGGGAGAGGGGTAGGATGAAAGACTTGAGAGAGAGAGGGAGGGAGGAGAGAGATAGAGGGTAGATGGTTTAAGGGTTTAGGGTTAAGGGTAGAGGGGAGAGGGATAAGGGAGTGAGTGAGTGAGTGAGAGAAAGACCTAAGAGAGGGAGAAGGGGTAGGAGGGAGAGACTTGAGATAGATTGAGTGAGTGAGTGAGAGAGACCCGAGAGAGAGTAGTTCTAGGATGGAGATACTCTAGAGAGAGAGAGACAAAGGAAGGGAGGGTTAAGGGGAGAGAGATATAGGGATTGAGTGAGAGAGAGACCTAAGAGAGGGAGAGGGGGTAGGATGGACAGAGTTGAGAGAGGGAGAGAGAGGGAGGGAGTGGGAGAGAGATAGAGGGAAGTGGGGTTAAGGTTAGAGGGTAGATGGTTCAAGGTTTTAGGGTTTAGGGGTTAAGGGTTTAAGGGTAGAGGGGAGAGACATAGAGGGAGTGAGTGAGTGAGAGAGACCTGAGAGAGGGAGAGGGGGTAG
>VDFB02058242.1:456063794-456136706 GCA_007258455.2 Sequoia sempervirens
TGCCTAGGGATTAGCCCCGGGCTTGCTTTGGTATTTGGCTTGGACATGCCAATCCTAAGAAGTCAACGCAAAAAGCGTGTTTGACAACTTACCTTGTTTTTCTAGACTTCGTCCATGTGGCTGACGACTTTATTTTTAGCCAAAATTGATGAAACGAAAAGGGTTTGTAGAAGAGAATCTCAAATTTCCACCAATATAAATTATTCTTGACTTTGAATTTAATAAATAATTATTGTTTATTTTCTATTAGAATTACGACTAAAGTCACGATTGATAGGGCTGATTGAAAAACATCTATAACTTTAAAGCGATTATTATATTTTTTTGAATCAAAATATGTGTCACATTCTATGTTTTAGCATACTATAGGATTAAAAATAAAAATTAATTTTATATGAGGTTTAACCAAGTTAGGTGGTCGGACATGCAGTTTTATATTTTTTTAAAAGTTGTAATAAAAATTCATAATTAATTATTTACTTGGAAAAAATTACAAAAATATCGTCACATTAGACATGGAGTCCTCTACTTATATCTAAAATCTCATAAAAAATATTATCATTTTATTATGGTTAGGGTGGTCAGACAGACACCTACTTCTTATTTTTTTCCTGAAATTTAAGTAATACTGCATTGAAATTTCAAATTTTCACCAAATAGATTTTATTTTAAAAAAAATTAACCTAGTAGTTTAGAAACTACATTAAATTTCCCACAGATTCTATTCTTACATATTTTTGAAATAATATAGATAACTTATTCAAATTTTTACGTCAAGTTTCCTAACTCTAATTTTTCTGAATTTTCATTGCCACTTAAGGGCCTGTTTGGCCTACCATGATCCTGCACATGCCCTTGGATGTTCTTGTAAAACAATGGCTATGACATATCAGGTTCTTCATACCTTTTATGTATTAGTCTCCTTACTTCGATGGATTTATTCTTTCACATGATCAAACAAGTTTTCCATATGTCAAGTATGAACAAGGATGCTCCTATCTGTTTGTAGAGTCAAAGTCCATGCATTGGATACACCACCCTAGTTCTTCATACCCTAGTGCATTGTGTCTATTTTCTATATCAAAAATAATGATTGCAATATCATATATCCTATCTCATCACATATCCAATAAAATCTCAAATAATCATAGGTTTTTTGGTATCTCAATCAATCTCAATAGTAATAATGCTAATCTATTCTTTCTATCTCATTCTTCTACTTCTATCCATGCTAACATTTCCATCTTGGTATCATAACATGCAACAATATCCTACATCCACAAACCATCAACATACATCTCATAGCATACATCTTGCATAATCATCACATATCATGTGAAAAGATAAAAAAAACCATCCATATCATCTATCTTGCATCCACATATCATTAGACACATACATATATACATGCATTCACATTATATAATAAGCATAATAAATTAAATAACCATCATCCATTATAGAAGCATATAATAACATCTCATAAAAGCATTTGCATCCATAAGCATGAAATAAGATATCATGCTATAAATGCCGCATTATCGATAATCTCATATACATATCCAAAAAAATGAATATCATGATACATATCAAAGTGTGTGACATACATCAAAGATATACATGAGGCTATCCATATTCAATAAATGAATATACATCATAATCATGTCTACATCAACCATATGGATACAATAAAATATCTATATATATAAGGAGCTATCCTTTGCTCCCTTGAATAGGAGAGGGATGACATGGTGGTGATCAATGTTGACCACTTGAGGGACCATGTCCTCCTGACTAGCCCACTGAACCTCCCTCTGAATTTCTAGGCCCCATGGCACTCCTACGTGAATAAGTTTACTATCTCTTTTGTGCTGGAACATGCATATGGTACACTATCCAGTAATAAGTGGCATCATCCTAAACTGATTTGAGATCGTGGGCATACCTCGCCAGTGGAATAGTCTCTCCCTATGCCTAAGATGTGGTGTCCAACTATTGCATCCTAGCAGTCCCCTGTGCTAAGTACAACTCAACCTCTTGCATGCGGGTCATCTTTGCATCTAACTAAGTACGAAGTTGATTTGGCTCTTTCTTGAACCCATCTTTCTCTTGGTGGGCTTGGTCCCGCTCTTTCACGTGTATGTATCCAAATCCTAGCATGCTTGATCTATCTTCTATGTAAGGGCCTATACCCTTTGATCAAGGGCCTCAACAACCACTACCACTTGTTGATGTTGAACCTATGGTGGAACTAGAGGTGGCCCTTATGCTGGAACCTAACCGTGTCCTCTATACCTCTTCCCCTGTGTCTCTGGCCCCTTGCACCACCACCCACCAGATAAGTAAGTCTCACAGGTCTATGACCCACAAACCATGCATCCATTTTAACCTTAAAAGAATATACTAAGAGGGGGTGAATCAGTATAACAATTATTGTGACACTGAAACATTCAGTCCCACATTTCCTACCCACTAGATCAATAATATACCTATGAAGTACATGAGTAGTTAAAGGAAAAATTGCAAAGTATATACATGCATTCACATCATATAATAAGCATTCAATAAGTATATCAATCTTTCTCGGATCAATAAGTCTCCAGTGATATATCTACCCACCAGATCAGTAAGTCTCATAGGTATACTTTGCCTCCATCTTCATCGTCCTCTTCACATCACTGATTCGAGAAAGTGCGGAACTAAATGTTTCAGTGTCACTCAACCAGACGACATTGTCATAGTTGGTTTCCTCAATTGTTCTAAAGTTGGCTTCTCTTTCCTTCTTGGCCTTGAGGTAGCACTCATTTCTGATTACTGACTTTTGAGCCATTAATCTGAGACGCACCATCCTGACACAAGAATTTCCAAATGTTAGATAATGCTGGACAGAAAGAATGATTTGCTCACAGGTTCCAAAGCTAAAATTGGTAGCTTTGATACCACATGTAATATTCCAATCATATGCTGAAGTAAATTTTTGTAAGTTTTCACTGTGCGAGTAAATAAACTATGTAATAAACCATTGCAATAAAAAAAATTCCTTTTTTATTGAGAATATATGAACAAAGATGCTATAACAAAATACAATAAGGATTTCAATTTCAATACAGTAACTCACAAAGTACAATATTCCAAGATTGTACACAATTACATACACAACTCCTCCGAGCTTCATAACATAAGATATAGATGGTCCATGAATCTTCCTTTCAAAACCTTGGTCTTCTGTTGCCTATTGAGGAGGAGAAGCATCACTCAAGCTCTTTTACACCAACCACAGACTCATATGCGGTCCCCTGCACATCTATCAATGATAGATGGCCCTATCCTTCAATGAAGGTATTGGTTGGGTAACCCTGTACGACATACCACTCTGAGCTTAGTGTTGTTCCCTACATGACTAGGATTTATAACCCTACACTAGGTAACCCTCATGCATTTAAATGGACATGGTGAACTGATAGTGGAGCCCTGGGCAATCACACTACTTTGGCCAAAGTGTTCTCACTCAATACTTCGAGTGAAGGTCTACCATTCACTTACACTATAGCAAGCTCATTTTGACTTAGAAGGCCATTATATATGTGCTTAGGTAATCCCTCTCCACAGGTAAGCTTAATCCCCAAGATAACCTATCTCTTTTACAAAAATCTAAGGTAACACTACTCATTAAGAAAAGTACTAGTTCCTTCCCTTCACTAAACAACAATTCCCAGGAGTAATCATCTAGCCTTCTAGCATAATCAAATATCTAGTTATGAGTATCCCTTAAGCTACCCATGTTTAATCATATCTCATATAATAATAACACCTATGACAAACAATCTCTCCTATCATGGAGTAACTACAAGAATTTTACAAATAGAGTAAACATCTTCTACTTTTCTTTCAAAGAAAACATTACTTTCTCCTACTGCAAGTAACCATAATAGACTCCAAAACAAACAAGAAATAACTCTTTCAAAACTAATACAAACAAAGGAAGATTATCCTCATGCCTATGATAAGCTTTCCAATCAATTGGCTGCAAACACAACACTTCCAAAACAACAACTAACTTGATATTGATCCTTCCAACAATGTCACATTAACTACTAACTCGCAAGTTGGAAAAAATTTCTCTCAAAATAATAATAAAATCTCTCTCTAATGCTCAAAACTCTCAATGACTATATTAAACATAATAATGTAGACAATAAAGTAAGTAGAATGCAGAAAATTGCTCAAGGAATGCATCCCCAAACAAGTGAACTAGCTCCACTATTTATACAACAATTTAGAGATTACTCAGCCTACAGTTTAGGCATGAGTTCTGATAGCAATAAGTATGCACAACAAAAAATATGTCATAGCTAAAATGTGGTGAAATTTTGTGCCCCTCCATTCTCACCGTTGATGTGTAGTTAGTCGGCTTTGGAACTCGGAGATGAAGGTAAAATAATAGGGATATTTAAAGGTATGTGCTAATGATGTTAACCAGTTGATGTTGTATAATATGAATTTATGGACTATGTGATTATCTTATCATGGATATTATGTGATTATCATGTGACTGATCTTATCCTGATTATTATATGAGTTAATTTGATTACTTGGTGATGTTCTTACTGATGTGTTTGAGTGAAAGGGACAGTGTCACATCACTCACTTGTGAGTACCCTGTGACGTTGCAATTCCATTTCACATTGTGTCTGTCTATATGGATATGTATATGCATGACCGTTTTGTGTGTTGTAGGTTGTAGGTACTAGGAATCGACTCCACTTGAATTGAAAGTTTGAGCGTGCCTTGAAACCCAATGGATCAGTTGATCGAAGATATCACTTGACCCCCTACCCTAGCCATCATCCTTGAAGAGGATGAGTATCTAGACTGATACCCTGTTAGTTTTATCAGTTTGTTAGTTGGTCAGTTGGTGTTGCTTGAGGTGTTGCTTTTTGACCCTGGTTAGGGTTTAGGTAATTGCTTGGAATTTGGCCTTATTTAATTTAAAATTGCTTGATAAATGCTTTTGATTATTTTATGCATCAAAACAAATTATTGAGTAAAAGGGGTACTTTGATAAATAAATATAAATATATTTATAAATAATCATGGTTTATAATAAAATAAATTTGTAATGTAATATTAAAATAAGATAAATAAATGATAATATAATAAATAAATAAAAGGGCTATAAAGTTGAATTATAAAACTAATTATAATATGTAAATAATTGGGGGAAAATGATTTTACCATTTGAGTGAATTGGACAACTATTGTAAAATGCTTTTAATTAACTATTGATTTAATAAATTTAAAATTAACTAATCTGTCTATAGTCAGTTGGAATTCCCATACAAAGGAGATTGCTTCATTTTCCTATAAATATATTATGAATATATTGGATGCTTGGGGGGAGAGAAAAGGGGGTCTATAAAAATTTCTTGGATCTGCGGAAGATGTATTAGAAATTAGAGAAGATGGTTGCAAGGGTTGGTATAGATGAAATGGAGCCCAATTCTCAGGTACACTCTATAATTAGTTATCTATTTGTGTGTAAGCATTCAAAAACTTCTACTATCGAATTCATCAAATCAATCTATGCATTTCTCTGCAGTGTCACAATTTATTGGTGTCATTTCAAATGTGCATCTTGGAAGTTTCCTGAATTCATAGTGTTTCAGTTATTCTTTGTTGCTTTATTAGCATCGTTTATCTCTAATTTCTATGTTAATTATCACATTATTTTGTACCAGTTCCATATTTAATCTTCAGTTTACCTTTCGTATCATTTGCTAGGGCTGACTGGTCATAACCATCATTCTGTTGCCCCTTCTATTTGAGCACTTTTTTTAGAACATTTGTATCTTGCAAGCCTAATTTGCATCAATTTATTGAATCAAATCTTTACTATAAGCAGTAGTTTATTTATCATGCGCTGAAACTAGGTGTTTAGTATAAGTGTATTTAATGTGTAAAGTTTTAATATCTCACGCACATTACTGAAATAATGTTGTGTTGATTATTCTAGTTCACGCACTTTGTGTTGAAAAGATTGTTTGTTTCTTTCCTTTTTATGGCATATTTAGTATGTTCTATTTTGGCTGATTCAATGCCATTTCTCCTCCGTGAACAAGCAACCTTTGATTTGTTTTCGTACAACAACATCATAGTTTTATTCACTTTCATTTTGTCTATGAGTCCATTAGAAAAATCATTTCTTAAATAATGTTTACTCGTCCTTCACATTGTTTACTTAAAAAAAACTCACTGATTCTCATGGCTTGTTTAATGTTCCATAGCCAACAAGGGTCAGGTACCCCTCTTCTAGAGTGTAGCCAATTCGTTGGCTTTCTATACCAAGCGGTGAACAAAGTCTTTAATCTATGCGCTACTTTTAGAATGGTAACATTTTATGGTTTTATTGTTTCAAAATTTCCTTAGATCTCAACTTACCTTGCCGCGTGGCTTTCTCCTCTTATTGTTGTGATTTTCTTAGCTGTCTTGACAGTTTCGTGGTAGTTATATTATATTTTAATATTGCTTCTGGTATGGATGACTTGTTTTTTCGTTTCTAGTTGCTGCTTTGGAAAATATGTCTTATAATTATTGATGCATTGAAGATTGTGATATGTTTTTGGTTATTTCCAACCTCTACAATTTATTCTTTGGCATCAAACGATTAATTACTCTAGATATATGGGTTGCAGTTTGTAGCACATAATTTCTTTACATTTTCCTCAGCTATAATTGTTGGGTTCGGTGAAGCCCAAATTGGCAAGTTTCTCGATAAGGATGCCTTCTGCCTAAATTGGCAAGTTTCTCTCATAGATGGATTTTTCTAATTATTGAAGTGGAGACCGTTTTATATATATGCTGCTGGTTGAAGATGTAAATGTATCTTAAGAATTAATAAAGAGATTCTCCTACTGTTGAAAGTGGATGTAGGAAATTTTTTTGAACCACTATAAATTTCGTGTCTCTTATCTTGTTCTTGATTTTTCCTATTTTTCTTCCATTTCTTTGTTCATTTTAATATTAACAATTGGTATCAGAGCCTGAAGCTCAGTGCTGGAAATTGGTGAAGAATTTCCTGAGCTATGGAAAAGTATTGAGCAGAGATGGAAGACGATTGGGCGTTATATCCAGATGAAGTGGGAGTTTTAGATGATGAAGGTGATAAAGCTAAAGAGAGTCCCAACTGGGATGATTGGATTCAAGCTCGCATGTCTTGGTCGTGTGGCTCTAGATTGAGTGATGATGAAGTGGGAGCTATTCATCATAAGTTTTTGGATGAAATAAATGATGAAGCTGATTTTATTATTGAGGAGTTTCTTGGCATGATGGAATCATATAGTGACATTGAGCTAGATGAAACTGTACCAATGGAAGTAGATGAATCTCATGTTGTTGATCTTGATTCCCTAAGCACTACCCAGGTGAGGTATGTTTGGGAAAGGCCTCTACAGGATTTGGGAGGCGAATATTTTGAATTGGAAATAAAGGATACATCAAACATTGATGTGAAAGCTACAACAAAATGCTATGTACATTGGTGGGATGGTTGGACAAATGAAAATGATTCAGTTGTAGAGGAGAAGGATTCTCGGTTTGGAGTTGAATTTGAACTAGAAGAGTTTTTAGAAGATCTCAAGATTGAGCTTCAAGCACTTCTTGAACGCATAGGTGATGCACAACATAGGAAATCCATCATGGAGGAATTGCAGAAGAGGGCACAGGCTGATAAGAGTGGTAAGTCTATAAAAGACCTAGTATTACTCCTCTATGAAATGGTTTCTCTCACTTTTGGCTTTCGCCTGGATGATCCAAATACCTTTGCTTCAAGAATTCATAAGATGTTGAAGCTGGGTCTCAACATTTATGAGGAAAAAGATGTGCAGGGGCTGGCTAGGTCGGATGCCGCACACAAAAAAAGAAGGGAATGACTGAATGAAAAGTAGCCTGCTAATGAGGAAAGTGCAATTACTGTAGAAGATATTGTGCAGGCGGAGATCCCAGTTCAAATCCCCAATGAAGAGATCGCTGAAGATGTTGTGAAAGAACCCATCGCAGATTATTGTGCGAAGATTATCGAAGATAGTGTTGAGCCTGATGATGTTGGCCTTGCCAAGGCTTTGGATGAGACTGCATTATTCAAGAATAATGATGCCCAGAATGGTGGAGCTGTGGACATGGAGAGTGCAGGGGAGGAGAAATCCCAGGTGACTTTGCACTGCAAGGAACGACTCCACGAGGCCTCAATGGGGGAAATTCATTTGACGGACCCTGTGATGGTGACAAAGTGGGAGTCTGTGAATGAGGGACACCCAGATAAAATCTGCGATCAAATTTCTGATGCAGTCCTGGATGCGTGTCTGCTAGAAATGTTTTCTTTGTCGCCGCTGGAGAATGATTGTGGCAACCTGTCTTCTTCGCTGAACAGGATTGGAGCCCGTGACCTAGGGAATATATATGCTCCTGAGGGTTTGAAAGTGGAGCAGCTGATGCTCTTGATGGAGGTCTTAGAGTCTTCTATTAGTCATGCGCTATCTTCTGATGTTTCTATGCGCCCTCCCTATAGTCATGCGCTGCCTTTCTCTTGTTCACTGCAGTCTCCTTTGTTGTCCTCATCGCAACTATCTGCTATTGTTCATAGCAATACTTTCTCGGCATTTTTGGAGAGATCGCTAGGGATTGCCAATTTGGTTTTTCCCGAATCGCATTTTTGTAGGAACAAGCGAACAGATAATAGAGACTTTTATGTAACAATGGAGCATGCATGTTATCCCTTAGGTGTTGACCTATCCAAGGTCCAGGTGGAGTGGTGTGAATTTAATGGAGCACTATCGATCAATGAGGTAGCAGGGCAGAGTTGCAAATGGCAATATAAGTTCAAGGGGAAGCCGACATTTCTGTCATCTAGGGGCTGGATTGGAGGCATTGTTTTGCTCATTGATCTTCCTATATTTGTTGTTCCATATGAAGAGGCACTCACGAATGACATGCCTCAAATGGTGGAGTCTTATGTTATTGGTGTGAAGGAATTCAGTGGTGCGACTGGGGGGATTGCACCTGCATTGGCCAAACCTTTACAACATCGGCTTGAGTGGGAGCCCTATTGTTGGGGACACAATATGTATGTGCAAATGGATCAAAATGCATTTGCAGATAATGAAGATGAGGTTGTGTTTCCACATGAAATCGTTGACCAAGAATTTTAGTCAAGGCTATGTGAAGTGGGGTTTGTTTTTAGTTTTGAGGTTGACGTTGGTATAAGTGTTATTAACTCCGATGTGTCTTGGCGGAGACTGATTCGAAGCGTTCGTGAACAAAATTTTGCGAAGCTCAAATCTTCGTTATTGCTGATGTAAATGCCTGCAGTGGGGAAGATCTTTGAGCAGCCATTTAGTCTTCAAGTGGGAGATTGTTGGGTTCGGTGAAGCCCAAATTGTCAAGTTTCTCGATAAGGATGCCTTCTGCCTAAATTGGCAAGTTTCTCTCATAAATGGATTTTTCTAATTATTGGAGTGGAGACCATTTTATATATATGCTACTGGTTGAATATGTAAATGTATCTTAAGAATTAATAAAGAGATTCTCCTGCTGTTGAAAGTGGATGTAGGCAAATTTTCCAAACCATTATAAATTTTGTCTCTTATCTTGTTCTTGATTTTTCCTATTTTTCTTCTATTTCTTTGTTCATTTTAATATTAACAATAATTTCTTGGCCGTAGTGTATTGTAGCCTATATCATGATTTCTTTGCCTATGCAAATGTATTGGTTCTCCATTGTGTTTCCCCCATCTTTACCTATTGTTTCCTTTTTCCCTTAACAACTCACGGTATGTTGCGCATAGCCTGCTTAGTGATTCTCACAACCAAACCTTTTGTGTCTTTATCGTTAAGTTTTCTCTTTTCCCTTTCACATGTGGGGAAGTGGTCTTGTCTAGATATTTAATATAATTTCATTCAGCGGTAGGAATGATTTGTCAAAAAGCATAGTAACAACTACCTTTCTATTTGAGTACGAAAAGTTTATATTTTGATGCAGCTTTGATTGCTTCTTTGCTTAAGCCAGACATCCACTTTTAGTTCCATGTTGCACCATCACTATTCAGTTACAAGTATAGTGCAATGTTCTACCTTGTAATATAGATTATTGTCACATAGCTATGAGAAGTGCATATGTCTTTATTCTTGCTGCTAATATTTGTCGCTTTAGGTGTGTGTATTATTGTTCCTTTTAGCATTTTGTATTCTTAAAAAGTGTAACCTAAATCCTTGAAGGTAATAAATTAGGTTAAACATGGCCTTTTCAAGGGTAATATTTATGCCCTTTAAGCATCAAAAACTGTCATAACGAATTGTTCTTTTGTGTTTACATCTGTTTTATCGGCATGTGTTGGAAGGGTTGTTTCCATGCTACTTGGGTCACTTTTCCCGTATGCGCTTATAGAAGGGATATTTCATTTTATTGTTAAGCAAGGATTATATGTTTACATCCAATCTTCCATAGTCCTCATTTAGAAATTTGAGAAAGTAAGTAGTGCATTTTTTTCCATGTTTAACTAATTTCATTTATTGACATGAGTGATTTTCTAGAGACTTAGTTACCTTATTCTTATTGTCACATACTCATCATTAATGATCTAGGATTAAGTGTGGGTAGTTAACTTGTATGTTTTAATTATTTATATTTAGTTGTCTTTTATCATCAATTTAAATTAGAACAAAATATAGAAAGGGGTCCAGTTAATGAATATCTATTCTTCAGTGGTCATGATGAAAACTTCAAGTAATTATATATTTAATTATTTCATTTCATTGTCTATTCTTTTGATTCAAAGTATTTAGTTGTGTTTTAGCGAGAATATATCTAACCCTAAATTAGCTCTTGATTAATCATAGTGATTAAGACTTAGATTAAATTTATTATATTCACATTTTTAAGCTCTTTTACATATTTATTTTAATCACGATTATTATGTTGGAAATTATGAAGGGTCAATTGAGATACCTTTAAGATAGGGAAAGTTAATTTTAAGAAGGGGTAAAATATAGGGGATAGGATATTTAAGATAAATGATTTAGATTAAATGTTAAAAGATTTAGACTACTCTTTCTATTAACTAATTAGCAAAAAAATGTTAATTACTTTTATAGTGTTTTAGTAGTTGACTAGTAAAATTGCTTTGTGAATTAAATAATTGGAATAATGATATAGTATTATATTAAGTTGAAATTTTAACATTAGAGTTTCATATTTTCTTGATAGAGATGATTGTTTTGTTAATGATATAAATACCTTTAATATAGTTATTTGGAGTATATGATCTATTGATTGAACTAATGGTTAAGTTTAATTGAATGATAAGGAAGTTAAAAAATGCCTTATTTAATTCAATGTTTTTATGGTTATGATGCTAGGATTAATTGTTACATTAAACAATGTGTCTTGACATTTGGATTAAGCATTTATGTTAAAGTTGAATGTCATTTGTGCAAAGTTTTTTTAAGTTTCCGTGCCATCGGGAAATGTGTTTAGTATGTTGGTTTCCAAAGGCCTAGGAGGGGACATATTTGTATGAATGGTCCTTATGATTTCTTAACTTTGGAAGTAGTTTGGGGGTGATCCCACAAAGCTGGTTTACAATTTTTGGGAGATTCTGATTTTTGTTGAAATCACATATTTTTAGAAAATATAATGATTTAAGCCTTAAAAAGTTACATTTAAAGCATTCCAACTAAAGAGGGTTTGATCAAACTACCCTAGATCAAACCCCCTTGGATAGAACCCTACTAGTTTTAAACCATACCTATAACAGAGTCTCCTTTACACCTATCAAAATGTTGATAGAAAACCACTTTTGATTTACCTTTTGGGGGATCAAATAAATTCATTTAAAATTTATTTTTTGTAAGTGTGTAGTCCTTATTATAAGCTTCCCAAAAAGTACAAATTTAAATTTAAATTTAATTTAATTATTATATTTATTTTTTATTTCTTGTGAATGTAGGTTTTTCACCGAAGATGAAGCTCTATGTTCTACACATGTGAAAAAATAGAAGTTTATAAAAAAAAATTTAAAATATGAGTGCACTAGATATTGAAGTCCTTGATCCAACAAAAAAAAGAATTTTGATACATACGAAAAAAGTTGTGCGTTATACTGCCTATGTCTTAATTGCAATTGGTTTGAATTTGAAACTTGATTAAGGAAAAAATATTCAATAAAACACTATCTAACCAAGTGGAAGCACTAGATATTGGAGTTACAAATATAAATTTGAAAGAATTATAATTTAATCCTTCATTGAAAAAAAGTTATGCATTATACGGTGAGCGTAACTCCTTAAAAATGTTCTCTGAAAAAAACTAGTTTTCGAGGGAGATGGAAAAAGAGGTGCAATCTGATTCCAAATTTTTTGAAAAAATATATTTAGAATCTACAGACAAAATGTCACGAAATTCTAGTTTGCATCATCTTGAAATTCCTCACAATTTAGCCGCTATAGGTGCCCGAAAGTGAAGATTTAGTTAGAAAAAATTGTTTCAGTGTCCAGTTTGGCCAAAAATTGTAAACCACTATTGTGGGATCACCCTTGGTTATGTTGTTGATCATGTGCATTGTGTATGTATGGATTCATGAGATTTTGTGATGATATTATGTTGAAAGGTATGCATATGTGTATTATGTGAAATGCAAATCCTAAGGGTGATACCTCCTATCTTTGAATGGATCCATGTGACTATGATAAGTGTGTAAGATAGTCAATGCCTTACTTTGTGTATGGATTCATCTAATTATGATAAGTGATCAAGATGGCTAATTCCTTGCTTGATGTGTAGGGTTTACTAGTTGCAAGTAGGGGGAGTGGCTCTCAATGGGGGTCAGAACCTAAAGTGGTGTCCAAGATAACCTATTGGAGGGTTTCTTAATCTAGTGATAACCTTAATAATAAATTAGGGGGATGTGTAGATTTCACATTAATCAAGATAATGATATGCCTCACTCATGGCTCAAGTGCTCATTTAGGCTTGAGATGAGATGGGAAGGCCTGGAATGGCAAGGTCAATTTCCTTATCCTCATGAAAGGTACGTCGATTCTGCATGAGTTTGTATGGGGGCCGAGGATTGGTAGAGGCTGCTAAGATAACCCAAGATGGGGGCCAAGGCCTAGGAAAATCTACCAGGACAACCCATATCAAGCTATGTGTTGAAACTCCTCCTTATTGTAGTCTAGCATTCCCTAGTTGTATTTTTTCTTCTTCTATTGTGTGAGTGCCTCTAGAAGTGAAGTCAATGTCGTAAGTGATGTTGGTGTGATTGCAGTGTTGAGCTAGAGTCCATGTATAACTCCTTGATTGTGCTAACCTATTGCTTTCCTAATTGTATGTTGTTGTGGGACCTTGTGTTATCTCCTACCATGGGGGGTGGACCTTAGGGTTCCACATGGTCGGGAGGTTAGTGCTTTTTTCTCCATGTGTGTATTCTTGCTACATGTTTGTGTGCATGGATATTTTTCATTGTGTTGTGGACTCCGGTTCCTATTCTAGTTTGAGAAGGAAACCTTTCATGTATTTGTATATTGGATTGTATATCAGTTGCATCTATTATCGTAATCTAATGTATTCTTCTCTCATGTACTAAGGGAAGCATTGTTGTGAATCTTGTAATGATGTAACAATTATTGATGACTTAATCTTATAATGAGTATCATAAAGAATGTAGATTTCTTGTGTTAGTTAGCTAGAATTGATATTTAATGTTGATTATCAATTAACATATTATGGAAGTAATGTAGAATGCATTTAATGTGGTGCTCTAAAATGAACATTGTTCTAGTTATCTTGATTATTGTTTTGTGAGTAGCGTATTCAAGGAACCTTAGAGGACCTAGGATTACTTTATTATGTTATGTAATGTTATGTTATGTTATGCATTCTTTAGCTTTTTTTTTTTTTAAATTATTCCCTTAAATTGTCCTTGATTAGTGTTGGCCTCTGGGGTTCCTTGGTGGGGCATTACACTTGGTATTAGAGCCCAATTTTCTAACACTAGGCACTCTGGCTTCATATGAGCCCATTATGTTTTCCTAGTTGCTTAGACTCTGGAGATTATGTCTTCCCCTTTTTTCCATCCTCACCTAACAACCTTAGCTTTGTGGGGGTTGAGGATGGACCCACGGTGTAGTATGGGATGCATCGAATCCTCTATCCATTTGTCCAATGGTGCAAAAGACCAATGGAAATGATAAGACCCATGCTACAGTGCACAATGCACCGATATTCTTTCTATCTGGAATGCATGATGGACCTTTGTGTAGCCTTGTGATGTGATTTTCAGTGATGTCAATTTGTGTGTGCTTGTGATGAATGTATGTTAAATCATGAATATAGTACTTATGAAATGATAAATTGTGTTTCCATGCTTCTAAAAAGGTGTAAAATGATGATCTTGTGTTCAATATGTTATGAGATTTAGTATTGTATAATGAATAAAGTGGAATGTCTTGTTTGTAAACGATGGATATTTAATGAAAAGTGTGTGTTTTGCGTGTATAATTATGTTGTGTTTTATAAAAGTGTAGCATTCTGATGTATTGATTGCTTAATAGTGTATTGGAAGAGGTATTGTAATTTAATGGTAAAGAAAATGAAATGGTAATTGAATACTTTTATATGTTTATGTTATGAGAAATTCTACTCTTTAGGATTAAAAGGGTGTAATGTTTTCCTTGTCTTGAAAGAAACTGATGGGTGTTAATGCTAATATGTAAGGATTTTGAGTGGTTTATGTACTATGGAATCATTTGTGAAATGCAATTCTTGATTGTGTTATTATTGTGACATTGAAAATTAAAAGGATAGGTCATGTTTGAAATGGACTATATAAGTATATATCCTTGTGAGATGAATTATTTTCATAGGCCAAACTAGTGTATATTATTTTGATGTAATGAAACAACTTTGACGTTGGTAATAGAAATTTGTAGTACTAATGTGTTATGTTTCCACCCTAGTTTGTGACTTCCACAAGTCAAGTTTTAGGGGGAGAGGATGTAGTGCCCCTCCATTCTCACCATGGATGTACAGGTAGTTGGCTTTGGAACTCGGAGATGAAAGTAAAATAATAGGGATATTTAAAGGCATGTGCTAATGATGTTAAGCAGTTGATGTTGTATAATATAAATTTATGGACTATGTGATTATCTTATCATGTCTATTATGTGATTATCATGTGACTGATCTTATCTTGATTGTTATATGAATTGATTTGATTACTTGGTGATGTTCTTACTGATGTTTTTGGGTGAAAGGGGTGGTGTCACATTACTCACTAGTGAGTACCCTGCAACGCTACGATTCTCTTTCACAATGTGTCTGTCTATATGGATATGTATATGCATGACTATTTTGTGTGTTGTAGTTTGCAAGTACTAGGCATCAACTCCACCTGAATTGACAGGTTTGAGTGAGCCCTAAAACACAATGGATCAGTTCATCAGAGATAGCACTTGGCCCCCTACCCTAGCCATCATCCTTGAAGAGGATGAGTATCCGGTCTAATACCCCGTCAGTTTTTTTAGTTGGTCAGTTGGTGTTGCTTGAGGTCTTTCTTTTCAACCCTAGTTAGGGTTCAGGTAATTGATTACCATTTGGCCTTATTTAATTTAAAATTGATTGATAAATACTTTTGATTATTTTATGCATCAAAATAAATTATTGAGTAAAAGGGGTACTTTGATAAATAAATATAAATATATTTATAAATAATCATGATTTATAATAAAATAAATTTGTAATGTAATATTAAAATAAGATAAATAAAAGATAATGTAATAAATAAATAAAAGGGCTATAAAGTTGGATTATAAAACTAATTATAATATGTAAATAATTAGGGGAAAATGATTTTACCATTTGAGTGAATTGGATAGCTATTGTAAAATGCTTTTAATTAACTATTGATTTAATAAATTTAAAATTAACTAATCTGTCTATAGTCAGTTGGAATTCCTGTACAAAGGAGATTGCTTCATTTTCCTATAAATATATTGTGAACATATTGTGTGCTTGGGGGGGAGAGAAAAGGGGGTTTGTAAAATTTCTTGGATCTATGGAAGATGTATTAGAAATTAACGAAGATGGTTGCAAGGGTTGGTATAAACAAAATGGAGCCCGATTCCCAGGTACACTTTGTGTATTATGCATATGTGTATTATGCAAAATGCATGACCTGTTTTCATTTCTGGTTGTTGCTTTAGAAAATATGTCTTGATTTTAATTATTGATGCATTGAAGACTGTGATATGTTTTTGGTTATTTCCAGCCTCTACAATTTGTTCTTTGGCTTCAAACAATTAATTACTCTTGACATATGGGTTACAGTTTGTAGCACATAATTTGTTTACATTTTCCTCAGCTATAATTTCTTAGTTGTAGTTTATTGTAGCATATATCATGATTGCTTTGCCTATGCAAATGTATTGGTTCTCCATTGTGTTTCCTCCATCTTCACCCGTTGTTTCCTTTTTCGCTTAACAACTCACGGTATGTTGCACATAGCTTGCATAGTGAGTCTCACAATAAAACCTTTTGTTTCTTCATCGTTAAGTTTTCTCTTTTCCCTGTCACATGTGGGGAAGTGGTCCTATCCATATTTAATATTATTTCATTCAACGATAGGAATGATTCATCAAAAAGCACACTAACAACTGCTTTTCTACCTCCCGGGACGGACCAGTGCTTCACCTCTGTGAGCATCACCTAGATGCAATGAGTGCTAAGTGGACCATTCGATATCATGAGAGATGGGTTCTTGTTGAACCACTACTCATGAAACATGGCTCAATGAGTTTAACTCGAAACTACACGGTTGAATCCTGATAGCAATATCATAATTTGACTCGCTGTGGAAAAATACCTCCTACTTATCAACTGCTTTTCTATTTGAGTACGGAAAGTTTATCTTTTAATGCAACTTTAATTGCTTATTTACTTAAGCTAGGAATCCGCTTTCAGTTCCATGTTGCGCCATCACTATTTGGTTACAAGTATGGTGCAGTGTTACTTGTAATATAGATTATTGTCACGTAGCTATGAGAAGCACCTATGTATTTATTCTTGTTGCTAATATTTGCTGCTTTAGGTGTGTGTATTATTGTTCCTTTTAGCGTTTTGTATTCTTAAAAAGTGTAACCTAAATCCTTGAAGTTAATAAATTAGGTTAAACATGGCCTTTTCAAGGGTAATATTTATGCCCTTCAGGAAAAAAAAAACTATCACAACGAATTGTTCTTTTGTGTTTACATATATTTTATTGGCATGCATTAGAAGAGTTGTTTCCATGCTACTAGGGTCTCTTTTCCCGTATACGCCTGTAGAAGGGATATTGCATTTTATTGTTAAGCAAGGATTATATGTTTATATCCAATCTTCCATAGTCCTCGTTTAGAAAACCGAGAAAGTAAATAGTGCAATTTTTAACATGTTAACTAATGTCATTTATTGACATGAGTGATTTGCTGGAGACTCAGTTACCTTATTCTTATTGTCCCGTACTCATCATTAATAATCTAGGATTAAGTGTGGGCAGTTAACTTGTATATTTTAATTATTTATATTTAGTTGTCTTTTATCATTGATTTAAATTAGAAAAAAATATAGAAAAGTGTCCAGCTAATGAATATTTATTGTCTAGTTGTCATGATGAAAATTTCAAGTAATTATATATTTAATTATTTCGTTTCATTGTCTATATCATTGCTTTGGTTAGTTTATTAATTATTCTTTTGATTCAAAGTATTTAGTTGTGTTTTAGTGAGAATATATCTAACCCTAAATTAGCTCTTGATCAATCGTAGTGATTAAGAATTTAGATTAAATTTATTATATTCACATTTTTAAGCTCTTTTACATATTTATTTTTATCACAGTTATTATGTTGGAAATTATGAAGGGTCAATTGAGATACCTTTAAGATAAGGGAAAGTTAATTTTAAGAAAGGGTAAAATATAGGGTATAGGTTATTTATGATAAATGATTTAGATTAAATGTTAAAAGATTTGGACTACTCTTTCTATTAACTAATTAACAAATGAATGTTAATTACTTTTATAGTGTTTAAGTAGTTGACTAGTAAAATTGCTTTGTGAATTAAATAATTGGAATAATGTTATAGTATTATATTAAGTTGAAATTTTAACATTAGGGTTTCGTACTTTCTTGATAGAGATGATTGTTTTGTTAATGATATAGATGCCTTTAATATAGTTATTTGGAGTATATGATCTATTGATTGAACTAATGGTTAAGTTTAATTGAATGATAAGGAAGTTAAAAAAATGCCTTATTTAAGGGAATGCTTTTATGGTTATGATGCTAGGATTAATTGTTGCATTAAATATCATGTCTTGACATTTGGATTAAGTGTTTATGTTAAAGTTGGATGCCATATATGTAAAGTTTTTTTAAGTTTCTATGCCATTGGGAAATGTGTTCAGTATGTTGGTTTCCAAAGGTCTAGGAGGGGACATATTTGTATGAATGGTCCTTATGATTGCTTAACTTTGGAAGTATTTTGGATATGTTGTTGATCATGTGCATTGTGTATGTATGGATTCATGAGATTTTGTGATGATATTATGTTGAAAGGTATGCATATGTGTATTGTGTGAAATGCAAACCCTAAGGGTGATACCTCCTATCTTTGAATGGATCCATGTGACTATGATAAGTGTGCAAGATGGTCAATGCCTTGCTTTACAGTGTATGTATTCATTTGATTATGATAAGTGAGCAAGATGGTTAATGACTTGCTTGATGTGTAGGGTTTGCTAGTTGCAAGTAGGGGGAGTGGCTATCAATGGGGGTCAGAACCCAAAGTGGTGTCCAGGATAACCCATTGGATGGTTTCTTAATCCAGTGATAACCTTAATAATGAATTGGGGGGATGGGTAGATTTCACATTAATCAAGATAATGATATGCCTCACTCATTGCTCAAGTGATCGTTTAGGCTTGAGATGAGATGGGAAGGCCTAGAATGGCAAGATCAACTGCCTTGTCCTCATGAAAGGTACGTTGATTCCACATGAGTTTGTATGGGGGCCAGAGATTGGTAGAGGTTGTCGGGATAACCTAGGATGGGGGTCGGGGCCTAAGAAGATCTACCAAGATAACCCATATCAAGCTATGTGATGACACTACTCCCTATTGCAGTCTAGCATTCCCTAGTTGTATTTTTTCTTCTTCTATTGTGTGAGTGCCTTTGGAAGTAAAGTCAATGTTGTAAGTGATGGTGTGATGAAAATGTTGAGTTGAAGTCCATGTGTAACTCCTTGATTGTGTTAGCATGTTGCTTTCCTGACTATTTTTTGATGTGGGACCTTGTGTTATCTCCTAGCATGGAGGTGGACCTTAGGTTCCACATGGTGGGGAGGTTGGCACTTTTTCCTCAATTGGGTATTCTTGCTGCATGTTCGTGTGCATAGAGATTGTTCATTGTGCTGTGGACTCTAGTTCTTGTTCTAGTTCGAGAAGGCAACCTTTCATGTATTTGTATACTGGATTGTATATCAGTTGCATCTCTTATCATAATCTAATGTATTCTTCCCTCATGTACTAAGGGAAGCATTGTTGTGAATCTTGTAATGAGTATCATAAAGAATGTATCTTGCTTATGTTAGTTAGCTAGAATTGATCTTTAATGTTGATTATCAGTTGACATGTTATGGAAGTAAGTAATGTAGAAAGCATTTAATTTGGTGCTTTAAAATGAACCTTGTTCTAATTATCTTTATTTTTTTGTGAGTAGCATAGTCGAGGAGCCTTAGAGGACCTAGGATTAGTTTATAATGTTATGTTATGTCATGCATTCTTTAGCCGTTTTAAAAAAAATGTTCTGTTAAATTGTCCTTGATTAGTGTTGTCCTTTGGGGTTCCTTGGCGGGGCATTACACGAACATATAAGCACATACTCAGCTAAAACAAGCTACAAATTGACCTTGTTGATTGACAACAATAAGAGACTAATTCAAATCAACACATGATTGAATTCGGTTTGCACTCATAATGGACATCTATAGGTAATAGAATTCAAAGGTGGCACCAAAGCATCAATATTCACTTACAAAGTTGGCACGATTTCCTTCATATTTGAAATAGTCAATATCAAATATGCGGCGCCAGGCTTGCATCGACTAAGTCTTGGTATGAGTCAATTCACATAATAAATCAATTTGACAAAGTCATCGACTTGTTATTCAATACCTCACATGTCTTTTATAGATGTTGGTCTATGCTTAATGATATGGCATTCAAAGTTTACTAAGTTCACGTGTTTTCCACAAAAGGTGCCGACTTATTCTATCATCTTACATCGACTTAATGGTTGCTCATTGTTTTGCAGATTGCAAACTGTTCATACGCTGACAACAAGAGTAATATGTGGCTAAAGAATACAATCATAACTATATCATACTTTAGCCTTGATTTAGTTTATAAAATCAGCCTCTAAGTTGTTTATGATAATCGACTTCAAAGCTAGATATAACATTTTAAATATATGTATATATATACATAACATATATGTACATATACATACATATATATACATATATATACATATATATACATATATATACATATATATTGGTACACATATATATATGCTAGTATATATATCCATATTTATCATATGTCAATAAAGCATGTATATATAATCAATAAACAAATGAATACATCAAGATAGCAATCGCATTGTTATATTAATATATCTACTGTGTATACATATATATATATTTATATATATACCTCTATGTACGTGTATACGTGTGTATACATGTGTTGATAGATTCGTATGGGCATGTCCATTTGACACCATACACATGTATATTCATACATATATATATATATATATTTGATTCTCACACCAAATCATACACAATTACTATGGTATTGATAAGATCCTACGAGTGATATATCTATACGTATACATATACATGTCATTAGATCCATCAGATAGTTCCATATGCATAAGCAACTCATGCATGAGTGTGCATAGATACATCTACCCATGTACCCTCATGTACACGTTCCTTCTTTCATATGGTCTATCATCGACATGCATGTGTGTACGTATATATATATTCCTTGTATGTCCCACATATCAATACAAGCATAGTAACAAGGAAAGAATTCAAAAGCTCAAATAGATAAACATCACCCAATAATGCACTCAAAAGTAAACAAGACTCTTACTAATACAGGCACATCAACTAAGGATAACTTACCAACTTCCCACTTAATAACCCAACTCAATTATTCTAATATGGTGTGTTTAAGCTCAGATAGGTTACGTTACTGGTTACCTGACCAACACCTTCTCTTGAGTGATACTTCCCCTCTACCTGGAGGAATTGAACATATACCTACAACCACTAACACATGCACATGGTAGTCAGCTATTCACAAAATATGTAGTATACATAATACATCTCCAAAGTTAGAATATCAATTCAATATTCATCCAATCACATAAATGCATTCCTTCATATGATATCAAATGAGATAACATTCATTCATAAAGCAGTGATAAAAAATGCAAGTACAATTTATTCATCCACCGAATTCACATTGCATTCACATTTACCCTACATAGTAATAGTAAATAGTAATTACACAATTGGGGTGTAACAATATTGAATATTATTGATGATTATGGATGCTTAAGTAAAATTAATGAAAATTTGAATTTTGAATTATTGTTACTATATGAAAAATTGAATAAATGTTATTAGGAGAATTCAATGATGATGAATTTATGAGATTGTTGTAAGTATGAATTGGTTTTCTAATGTGACTTGTGATAGAAATTATATGATGTGAATATATATATGTTTCATTTGCTTTGACTATATAATTTTATTGGACATATTAATGTGTGAAATTTAGTGTGCAAGTACAAATTCCATGGCCAATGGAATTGGAGGCCTTCAAGGAATCCAATGAGATAAACCCTGTGAATGCTGACTATAGTCCATTTGGAGGGACTATAGTCTTAATGTGATGTAAATTATGTAAAGTGGTTTGAGACTTGAATGTTATTTTTATTATATATTTTTCTTTTAGGTGTTTGAGTTGTATTTAATTTGTAAAGTAATAATTTGAGGTATTTGAGATTTTTATTTATTTTTAATTGACTTGAAAAAAGGTTGAAAAGGGGTTATTTTATGTTATTTTATCTTTTTTAAACCCCTATGGTGTTAACCCAAGGGTTAGGAACCTAATTCAAGTTATATCTTGAACTAAAATTGAGATATGACCTCTCAAAAAAGCCTAGCTTTAAGGGTGACAAATTTGGAATTGAAATGGGGTGTAAACGGATCAATTTCAATAAGATCCTCATTTATCTTTAGTGCTTTAAAGCAAGAGTTTTTTTAGAAACAAATTTTGAGGACATCTATTTATCTATTTCTTTTTGGATTGTTGTGGGGTTAGTTTTCTTTTGGATTTGGTAATTTTTGGTTTTGGTTTTTTGGAAGAAGTTAGTTTTGGGTGAAAAAGAGTCTAGAGGAAAAGCTTGGGGTGCTTCCATGGTTTTCTTCCTAGAAAGCATAAGAGGTTTCTTTCAATTCCTTTGTGTTTTTTTTGGTTGAATCTATTATTTTTTGAAAAGACTATGAGTATTCATTTGAAATATTATTGTATTGTTATGTGTTTGTTTTTAAATCATAGTTTAAAAACTTATAGTGTTGGATAAGGAGTAAAGTAAAATTTGTTATGAGAAAAGATTGTATTGATTTAAAATAAGAATAATTAAATAAATAAAAAGATTCTCAATTTTTTTAAAGAATATTTTAGGTATGTTATATATTTTGAAAGAAATAAGCTTTAGTTGATTTACAAAATTGCATGTATTTAGTTTTAATTATTCTTATTTTATTTTTTAAACAAATATGTAAAATAAATAAAATAGTTTTTTTTTGTAATTCAAAATAAAGGAAAATAAATAAGTGAATAAAAGTGGAGGTTAGGCGAATAAAGTGGATATATGTCTATATAATATTTGAGTAATTTTCTTATGGATTAAAGTCTCATTTCTAATCAATAATTGAATATTAAATTGTAAATAATATTGTGAGTTTTGTTAGATCAAGATAAAATAGAAAATAGAAAAATGAACATAAACCTATTGTTTTGAGCCTTTTTGTTATTTATCATTTGATGCCTCTCACTTCACTAGCATGCGTGGGTTTGGAAAGTCATACCCAGTACTTATACATTAAGTTTTTTTTTAAAAAAAAATTGTTGGTTGTGTTCTTGCCTTAGGTGTAAATTTAAGGTATGACAAAGATAGTATGCTTAGTTTATGAAATCTTGAAGAGTTACCACACCCAAGCACAAAATTAGAGTAGCTTGTTAGTGCAATGAAGAATAAAAAATAATCCTCAAGATGGAAGAGACTTCTTCAAGTAAGAGCAACAAAGTTATACAAGATGTCATTGTGATTATGGCAATCGTAGAACAATGGAGTTTTCTTTGAAAGTTGTCAATGAGAGAGAGATGGAGTTTTTTGAAAGATGTGTATGTGAGAGATGGAGATTATTATGAAATAGAGAAGAAGAGGAAAATAGTGCTGTACAATTCTAAAGAATTGTCTCTCCTTCAAAAGATCTAGAATCTAGAGGAAGGAGGGTTCTTGGTTCAAAATTGCATGCTCAAGTAGTCCTTAACAAGAGTGCAAGTTGGTATAGGCATTACACTACCAAAATTTCATAAGTTTAATATCCTAATAGCTAACACAGTCATGGATTTCAAGGGATGTGAGTGCAACATGCGAACACATCTACAGTTTACACTTATCTAAGCAAAAATCTAACTTAACCATTGAGGAGCTAGACATGTGATGTGTTGAAAGATGGTTTGGATTGAAAATGGGATTAAAGAATATAATTATCTTACTTATAACTAAAGAGGAAGGCATATATAATGAGAAATTATATTGGATTCAATTTGACATTATATGAAGTAAGTCTATAATTGCTACCAAATAGATTTTATCTGGTTGAATGCTTAGACAAGAGGCAAAAAAATGTTCAACATTGACCCATATATGATGGGAGAAATGGGGATATTCATTAAGGACTAGGAACAAAACTTCAATGACCTAAGATAAAGCGTTGAGAGATCCCAATTTGGATAAGGTTATATAACCTTCCATCAGAATATTAGGGTAGGGAAACCCTAAAATCATTGGAAATAAGATGGGAACCTTTGTAAAAGAATATGAAAACCTACAGGACAAAAACTATGGGATGTATGTTAGAATATGAATCAACACCAAACCGATTCCATCAATACAATAAAATTGAAATAATAACAAACCAAGGAATATGGGGTCAAAAGGTATTACAAGAGGGTTGTTTGATGGTCTACCAAAAATGTAAATCAAAAGTACATGAAGGGAAGAATTGTATGTGGGAAAAATTCTCAAGAAAAAACTCAGAACAAAAGGAAGTGATGAAGGAAAACCCATCAATTGAACTCAAGGAGATGGAGAAAGGGGAAGAAGAAGGGGAAATTTAAAGAGATGCAGACAACAAGAAAAATAAAGGCAAGAGGAGGAAGCAAGGAAGGAGAGTTATGGGGGTGTATAATCAGAAGGAGAAAATGGGGGTAACACAGGAGAAAGAAACAAGGGCGAGGAGGAAGAAAAAGAAGAAATATCAAAGCCAAAAGACTCCCCAAAAGGTAGCAAAGCTACGAAAAAAGAATTGGATAAACTTCTAGAGAAAGGATTTAAGTTAATGGAAGAAGATATAATGGAGGCAGGAAAGGAGAATCTAATAGGAGAAGAAAGGGGGGATGGTGAAACAAAAAACATCGAATTAGAAGGAGAATATGAAATTGAGGATGGTGAAGAGGATATTTTGGAAGAAATAACAATAGAACAATCATGGTTTAAGATGAGAAAACCAAGATTAGGAGAAAATGTTTAGAGGGAAAGAAAATAAATAGAGAGAGATTATAAATCATTGAAAATGTGAAAGGATAAATTAAATTGAGGTCAGAGAAGGGGGTATCCCTTCCTATATAACAATGAAGCTAATAACTTGGAATGTTGGAGGCATAAATGTTCCAAATAAAAGGTGCATGATCAAGTGCCAAATTGATCAAACCAAAGTAGATGTGTTTTTTCTTCAAGAAGAAAAGCTATCACAACAAGAGGTAAGCAATTTTATGGGAAAATGGAAGAAATGGAATGGTTCTTTTGTGGAGGAAAATGGAGTTTTAGGAGGATTGGGAATTTAGTGGAACCCAAATAGATTCATGGTGGATCCAATAGTGTTAGAGAAAAATTGGAAAATAGCTAAAGTTAAGATGCATTAGCTGGAAAATGAGGTGTTCATAATAAAAATGTGTGGACCAACACAAACAACAACAAAGAAGAGGTTGTGGGAAAAAAATAACAAGTTTAATGGAAATGTTGAAAGACAAGAAAATAGTTTTAGGTGGCAAATTTAAATAGCCACCTTGTCATGTGTAGAGAAGTGAGGAGGCACCCAAAGAATATCTCAAGAGTAGACAAATTTTCAAAATTTTGTGAATGAAAACAATTTGTAAGATGTGAGCCCAAGAAATGGAATTTACACATGGATGAACAGAAGGAAAGGTTTCACTTGTATAGTGGAAAGGATAGATAGATTCTTGTTTGGGAGGGAAATGGGAAACATTACCAATAACATATGCTTCAACTATTATTTCTATCTAGAGATCAGAGCAGTTCACAGTAATGCTACTATTCTCCTTGGATAAGACTCCCATCAGGTGTCCTTTTAAATTTGAGAACATGTGGCTAAGGGGTTAGGGACTTAAGGAGAAAATGGAGGACTAGTGGGAGGAGAAGCCAAAGAAAAAGGGTTCCCAAATATTTTAATTGCAAAAGAAACTACAAAAAATCAAGAATAAGCTTGGAATGGAATAGAACATATTTCAAGAATATCTTTGTGGAAAAAGAATGATTGGAAGGAGAGAGAGAGAGAAATTAAATGAAAGAGTGATAGAGAAAGGGATGAATATGGAAGACTATGAAAAAGAAAGAAATCATAGAGTATTCCAAATTACTAGCTAGAGAAGTATATTGGAGACAAAAATTGAGAGAAACCTAGCTAAAAGAGGGAGATAAAAATACCAAATTCTTTCATAATACCACAAAAAAAAAGAAGTAGAAATAAAATCATAGAAATAGTAAGCCAAGAAAGCATCAAATTACAAAAAAAAAAAGATAAGAAAGGAAGCAGTAAATTATTTTAAGAAACTACTAAATAACGGAGTGAACAAAGAGGAAATAGCTATAAAATAAGTTTTGTAATGTATCCCAAACATAGTATCAATGGAGCATGATAACAAAATATACACCCAAGTATCAATAGAAGAGGTGAAGAAGGCAACATTCCAGGTTGGAAGAGATAAAGTACCGAGCCTTGACGGATTCCCAACCAATTTTTTTCAAGCATTTTGGGAAATTATAGGGAAGACCTAACAATGGTAGCAGAAGAATCAAGGAAGAAAGGAACAATGCTAAAATATATAAAAAATACCTTAATTGCACTAATTTTGAAAAAGGAAAAATATGGAAACAATTGATGATTTTAGACCAATATCTTTGTGTAACACAATACACAGAATTGTGATGAAAGTAATTGCAAACAGACTAAAAGAGGTCTTGAAGGATATTATCTCAGAGGAACAAAGTGGATTCACCCCTGGAAGATCAATAACAAAAGGTTTTATTGTGGCACATCAATCCATACACGTGATAAGAAGGAAAAAGATGGAGAGATTGATCCTCGATTTAGATATACAAAAAGTGTATAATCAGGTAGATAGGAAATTTCTTTTCAAAATATTAGAAAGATTTGGATTTGGAAAAGACTGGATCCAATGGATAAAAGGATGTATATTAGATCTAAGGTTCTCAATTCTCATCAATGGGACCTCGCATGGTTTTTCCAAGATTCAAGTGGAATTAGGAAAAGGTATCCCCTATCCCCCTTCTTGTTCATAATTATGGTAGACACCTTGAGAAGAAAGATAAATGGGGCTAAAATTCAAGGACATTGGAAAGGAGTCAAAATAGTACCAAATTTGGAACCAACAACTCACCAACAACGTGTAGATGACATTCTTTTGGGTAGCACTTGCCAAAAGGAAGCAATAGAAATTAAAAAAAAAAACATTAGAGAAATATTGCTTGGCATCATGACATAAAATAAACTAGAAAAAATTAAATATTTTTTCTTTAGCATAGCCCCATAAAGACAAAGAAATATATCCACTTGATATTAGGTCTAAAAATGGCAAGATTGCTTGAAATTTTTTTGGGTATCCCACTTTTCACAAGAGTAAACAAAACCAACCTATGGAATCAAATGATTGAAAGTTACACTAATAGAACATGCACTTCGAAAGGGAAGTGGTTGACATTGATGTTGAAGGCAGTAATAGCAGCAATACAAATTTATTCCATGTCATGCTTGAAGCTTCCAAATAAAGTGGGAATGAAAATAGAACAAATAATGAAGACCTTTCTTGGAGTGAAAGCTCAAATAATAAAATAATAACATTAATTGCATGGGACAAAATATGCTTATCGAAGGAGGCAGGGGGTGCATAGTTGAGGAAAATACCACTGACTAACATGGAATTAGAAGTTAAATTAGTATAGAATATATATAGTAAAAAACTAGCAAAGATGGGCTCAAGTTCTATATAATAAATATTTGGATACATCAAAATCCACCAAGATATTAATGGTAAGCAACCCTCCTATCGGGTCTACAATTTGGAATTTTGTAGTATCTTGCAGAGATATTATAACTAAACACATAACATAAAATATAAAAAATGGGAAGACGACTTCATTTTGACAAGATTAAAGGGATGGGCATGAAACACTTTCAAACATCCAAAACTTGGATGAAATCAAGAGGGGTCTGATGAATTCATGGGGGCATAAATTTAAAGACTACATGGTAAGAGAAGAAGAAGAGGGGTAAACAAGTGGAAATTGAAATCCCTCAGTGACATGAATGCACCACGCAGATACAAAGAAACCTTGGATAAAATATTAGCAAATAAAATTATGTGGATCTTGGAAGGTGAAGATGAAATCAAATGGTGTGGAGCCAAGTCAGGTATATATATTTGGTGAAGCTTAGATATAAGATCAACGAGGCCACAAAGAGAAAATAAAAAAAGACAACACATCTAACATGGAGCAATAAGTGTCTCCCAAAGGTAGAGGTATTTGATGGACACCACTCCAATACAAAATATTGACAAGAGATAAACTAAGAAAAATTGACTTCTAGGGGCCACATAGATGCATCTTATGCAAAGAAGAAGAGACAATTAACCACCTGCTATTGGGATGTGAAATACTGAGCTACTATTGGAGGAATATAATGAATAAGTTGCGATGGAAAATTCCAATTCCAAACAATCTAAAAACATTATTCAACATGTGGCTCGAGTTTAATAAAGGATAAATTTTCTAGAGAATTTGGATTGTATCCCCTTCCATTAGCATTTGGGAAAATGGAAAGAGGGAAACCAAAGAATTTTTCAAGGGAAATAGAAGTCAAGAGAGTGTATGTTAGCGAAGATAGAATCACTGATAGAAAAAACAACAAACAACACATCTAGAAATCAAAATCTAAAGAAGAGTAGATTCACATTATGGGATGAGAGGATGAAGAAAACTTGGACTGGTCTTTGCATTCCCCCCATTTATGAGGCCAAGTATGTTAATTTTCCCATCGATGTAAGAAAAGATGTGAAATAGATTCCCCCTAATGAAGGGTGGATCACAATCAATTTTGACAGAGTGGTAAAGGGGAATCTAGGAATGGCTAGGGTTGGATGTGTGATAAGTGTAGACATGCAAAATTAACATTGTGCATTCAATCAAGATTATTCATTAACTAAACTAGATTTCACATTAGGTCCATTCATCAATTAATCAGGTTCACTTTCATCCATTCATTAGGTAATCTCATCTCCTAAGGTCATCAAATAAACATTATCATCAACCTTTTAATAAATCAAATGGTCATTTAATCAAATCCAAATGCATCTTCCATCCTTCTTGATTTAAATAAATCAAATATTTGGATGTTTTTGACGTTTTGAAATGTTTTGAGGTTGTTTTTGGTATTTTTCAATATTTTCAAATGTTTTGATTTTCAATTTTCCAATGTTTTTGGATTTTGTGTCTTTTGAATGTTTTTTGGATTTTGATGTTTTTCGAATGTTTTTGGATTTTGATGTCTCAGGGGCTGATCAAAGATGAGCCTTGCCTACGTTTAAGCTCAGAGAAGACATAGTTTGGATTCTAATGTTTTTGACATTTTTTAATTTTTTGAGTGTTTTTGGATTGCATGCATAAGTTATCTGATTTTGGATTGCACTAATCTTTGTCATATTTTAGAGGCTTTAATATGGTAAAAAAATATTTTGGAAATAAAGATTCCAATCAATGATTCATTTAATATTTTAAAATCATTAAGTCTTTTTTTCATTTGAAACCATTCTTTTGTTTGAAATCAATGATTAAAAACAAACGTAATCCTCACATTATTGTCTTTTCCATCTTATAGGAAAACGAGGTAGGTACAAGGAAAAGCAAAAAAGGTACAAAAAGAAAGCAAAGGTACAAACGAAGGAAAGGGAGGAAGACAAGGCTAGCAAAGGAAAACGAAAGGAGGAGGATATTTTGAAAAATCAAAGTGTTTTTAAACACTTTAAGTGTTTGTTTAACACTTCACGAAATTGTTATCTTTTGTTTTTAGGACACTAACTTTCGTTTGGGTTTAAAAAGAACACTTTGATTTTTCATTTGCAAAGGGTTAAAATTAAAGCTTAGATACTTACTAGCTTCAATTTGGGTTCTAAAATTGAACAAGCAACCTCACATTTGACATTGGTGTTTTAAAACGAATCAAATCATTGCTTTGAAGGATAAAATGAATGTGTGCCTTTATTGTTTTGCAATTATTTACGCAACTTAATGTCACCAAAAGCCTTTTGATTCTCAAGATCGCCATGAGGCGCGAGAGAAGCGCATATGTCTTTTGATGATATTACTTTATGTAAATAATTACAAAACAATAAAGGCACACATTCATTTATCCTTCAAAGCAATGATTTGATTCATTTTAAAACACCAATGTCAAATGTGAGGTTGCTTGTTCAATTTTAGAACAGCCCATGGCATATTTTGACAAGCAAACATTCCTTATCAAAGCTTTATCTTTCATCGAACATCAATCCAAGCAATCACTATCAGTTGCATCTAATGCACCCTTCAAACGTCACATCCAATAATTTGAAACAACTTTTGTTCCAAATCAAGCTTCATCAATCATGATCAAGCAAATCCAATCAAAAAATCATCTCAGGATATTATTGTGTTGCTTAACACTATCCTTGCATTGTTGTGCATCCTCAACAATATTATCATCATCAATCTTGATCAATCAATCCTTGCATTTTTGTGCATTCTAAAAAATGTTATCGTCATCAATCCTCATCAATCAATCCTTGCATTGTTGTGCATTCTCAACAATGTTATCATCATCATCAATCCATCGATTCAATCAAATAACCTTAGCTTGGTCTTCAACAAAATCGCAAACAGAGAGCTGATATCATCACACATGTCCATATCCAAATCATCAAAATCATGCGAAAATCCAAAAACATCCAAAACATATCAAAATCCAAAAACACTCAAAAAATTGAAAAACGTCAAAAACATTGGAATCTGAACTACGTCGTCTCTGAGCTTAAATGTAGGAAAGGCTCATCTTTGATCAGCCCCCGAGACATCAAAATCCAAAAACATTCGAAAAACATCAAAATCCAAAAAACATTCAAAAGACACAAAATCCAAAAACATTGGAAAATTGAAAATCAAAACATTTGAAAATCTCGAAAAATACCAAAAAGCCTCAAAACATTTCAAAACATCAAAACATCCAAATATTTGAAAAAATCCATTCGTCTCATCTTGCTTGCACTCGAAATAATCAATCATCCATAATAAATTAATCGGTCACCTTCATCCTTTGGCAAAACAAATAGAAACAATCACAACAATCAACAAAGCAAGAAATCGTAAAATCAAAATTGAAGCAACAAACCGTTAAAACAAAATCAAACTCTTGATCATTTTCAAACATGTCAATCGACCTTATATCAACAGCCTATCAATCAACTTATCAAACCATCATCATCATGTACAATGCATGTCCTAGGATATATCGTTCGACAATGGGCATCATTTTGGATATCACCTTGGATTCTTATCTTATCAAAACACATCCTTTGGCTAGAGATATGAAGAACATTGACTTGTTTGCGTACTTGGTCTTTTTCTTTTGATTTATCTTATTGTGCTCATTCCAAGGACCTCTCAATGATATCCAACTAAGGATTTAGAGAGATAGGAATGGGGCAACGATCATTATCTTTTGTTTGTTGTGCTTGTTGGACGCTCTTGTAAAATAACTTGGCGAATACTTGCTTTGTTAGGTACTCTAACAAGGTTTTTGTATGTCAAGTGTGAACAAGAATACTCCTATCTCGCTTGTCGAGTCAAAGTCCATCGCACTAGGTACAACGCCATCCTAGTTCTTTATACCTTGATGCATCGTATCTACATGTGTAATCAAACATAAGGTAAGTAGCCCTTTTAAAATCCCAATCCTTGATAAGAAAATCATCATCATTTATCATCATCATCATCATCATCATCATCTCTAATAAAGTCTCGTCAGATCATGGACTTGTTGGATCCTCTTGTCATCATCTCATTTCCACACTAACATCATCATCACCAATGCATCCATCATGCATCCATCCTGCATCCACAAACCGCCAGCATGCCACATATCATTCATATCATAATAGAAAACATCAATCATTTCACATGCATTGCATTTGCATCATCATCATAATATATATCTCTTAGTTTAAGAATCTGCATAAATCATCCATTACATAATCATAGCATATCACATCATCCATGTCATCCATCATCACATCATATCATCATTTAAGTTGTTTGAAATAATATAGATTTGTTATTCTAAGCATCTTAAAACCATCTCATTTGCATCATCATCCATAACCATCCATTTTGAACCTCTTTATCGCGAGATCGACCCTCAAATTGAATCTTTTCGCTCAATCTCTCAAGGGGGCAATGTACCAGTGTACTTCTTTCTGCTGGGGCATCCGAAAAATCAAAAAAAAATTGAGTGTTTTTGGATTTTGATATGTTTTGGACGTTTTTGGATTTTCTGATTTTTTGATGTTTTTGGATTTTCGCATGATTTTGATGATTTGGATATGGACATGTGTGATGATATCAATTCTCTGTTTGTGATTTTGTTGAAGACCAAGCTAAGGTTATTTGATTGAATCGATGGATTGATGATGATGATAACATTGTTGAGGATGCACAACAATGCAAGGATTGATTGATGAGGATTGATGACGATAACATTTTTGAGAATGCACAAAAATGCAAGGATTGATTGATCAGGAGTGATGATGATAATATTGTTGAGGATGCACAACAATGCAAGGATAGTGTTAAGCAACACAATAATATCCTGAGATGATGATTTTTTGATTGGATTTGCTTGATCATGATTGATGAAGCTTGATTTGGAACAAAAGTTGTTTCGAATTATTGGATGTGACGTTTGAAGGGTGCATTAGATGCAACTGATAGTGATTGCTTGGATTGATGTTCGATGAAAGATAAAGCTTTTATAAGGAATGTTTGCTCATCAAAATATGCCATGGGCTAGTGATTCAGATTCTAGATCACAAATGCTTTGACCAATTTGGTTTCACGTTTTCCAATGTTTAGATCACCACATAAGTTAGAGGATATAGATCAAGATTTATTCTCAAAGAAAGATACAAATATCTGCCCCTAGTCTCTAGCAATGTATGGAATGTCATGGATGGATGGATACGGTAAGCATGCAAAAGATGCCAAGGATTATCTTGCAATAAGATAAGGTGTTCGGATAAAGAATGGTCATTTGGATAATGTTGCATAGCTCAGATAACATTGGATAGGATAGGATTAATGAAAATGACCCATGTCAAGATGTTTACCATAAGCAAGCATAAAGTGTGCCCCAAATTTTCAAGATCAAGATGACTTGGACTATGGATGCAGACAGATAAAGATGGATTGGACAAATGGTTCATGGATGCATGGATTTATTATGGATAAGATGGATGGAATGCTCGATTTATTACGGATGGGATGAGATGCTTTCATGTGTAATGGCACGCGTAGATGCTCAATTCTACATATGACGCCTGTTTGCCAGGTTTTCATCACGGTCTTGCCCAAAGCACCACCATCATGGTTTTCACTAGAGGATGATTTTTATCTTTACTGTTTTCAATCCTTTTTCTGATTTTTTTGGATTTTCATATTTTTTTATTTTTTATTTTTCTGGAAGATTTTAAGCTCATGTTGAATCACAAGGTGTTGTTGATGTAGATGCCCCTGTCATAATGTGCCATCGATATCCTGCTTGAAGAAGTTGCTTTGCTAAGATATGTGCACTTGAATGCAACTTTTGGGATTCGTGATCTGCTTCATTGATACCAGGGTTAACTCTGTCTCTGTACACACATCGTGATAGAGTGCCTTCTGAATCCTTATGATAAAGGGTCGTTGCCAATACATGGTCGATTTGAGAATTGGATATCATGCGTGGAGGCATGGATGGAGTGTGTTTAGGGATAAAAGATGGATTGGTTGATAGCTTGGAATCTTTGACTTTCCAAACTTGGGAAGATGAGCAATGATGGGTGGATACGAAAGTGTGCATGGAATTAGGACCAACTACTTCATACACTTTGTATGTCACTTGAAAAGCCTGCTTTTTCTTTTGTGGACATCTTTGATGGATACTTTTCCCTTCTTTAATAAGAAATCACGAAGGGAAAATTTTATTGATGATAGAAAAGAGATTGGGAAAAATGACTAACAATGAAACCAAATTCCAAGTAGCATTGTTGGGTGTGGGGAAGGGAATCAAATTCAAAAAATACAAGGTGCATTTAGAAGGAGACTCATAGATATTTGAATGGGTAAAACATCGAATTGGAAATTAAACAAGTGGTTAAAAAAGAAGCAATCAAAACTTTTGAAGATTACATCATGTCACATGTACTTAAAGAAGCTAATGAGGTGGTGGATGATGTAGCAAAGATGGCAACTAAAATGAGTAAGGATGAAGTCAAGGTAGATACATTAATTGCTTGGCACGAATTTTGCAAAATGATGATGAATAAAAAGGATGGAACGGGTAGTCAAATCGAGCCTCATGGATTTGAGTGAGTAATGGGAAAGTATGTGGCATGAGGGGAAGTACAAAAATATCCAAATTAATAACGATCGCTAGCCTTTAAATCACACCAACAAATGGAAGAAATGACATAGAGATATATTTGTGCTACCAAGATGGATACAACGATTTGTATGGTGGAAAAAAGCAATAGATGGCCTTTTATGGTGATATATCAAAGATAAAGATGATGGAAGTCTTCAAACCTAGAGCTAGAATTGTCATCCATGCTCTGCAAATGGTGTTGGGGGATGTCTACATGGAGGGAAATAGGAAATACTGTGTCAACATGAATATTTCCTCAATGTTTTTGGAAATTCTTCTTGATGCAGGGGAAGAGGAAGGCATGGTAAATAATGTGATATCTTGATTGATGAGTGTACATTTTTACTAGGAGGGGGGTGAATCAGTATAATAATAATCTTTACTTTTTCAAACTTAATGCCATATTTAAAAATTAATCAATAACAATAACATCATTTACTCAACATTAATAATCATGCACATGAGAAGAACACAATAACACATGATATTTAAGTGGAAACCCTTATAAGAGAAAATCATGGAAAAAATATTGCTTTTATTAAACATCTTTTTACAAATTCTAGAGGCACCAACCCCTCATTCAATTTGTGAGCACCAACTTCCAAAGCAAAGTACCACCCTCTATGTTGTTGCTTCAATAGATGATGGTCAATTATATGCCATGCTTATTGCTCCATATCTATTTCTTCTTCTTGAATGATCATCATATGTATTCTATTCATTCTATTATCTTCTTGTGAATGTCTTCATTAATAAATGATGAACAATCACATTCAAAATCCCAAGTTCTTTTCAAATCTACTTAAACTCTTCTCTATAGATTTTTCACAAATATTTCCTCTATATTTGTACAATCTTCTCCTCTATCTTTTTATAGATTTCTTTTATATCAGTACAATATTTTCTTCTATATCTATAATATTATATTAGCATAATCCTCTTTTTATATTTACATGCCTATCTTCTATGATTTGGTCATAACCTTCCTTACAAATTTTCCTACAGTCCTCTCTTACAATTTTGCCTTTAACTTCTTTTTTGATTATAATGATATATACAGGAGGAAAAGTATACCTGCGAGAATTACTGATGTGGTTTGGCGATATATCAAAGAGAAAGATGATGGAACTCTTCAAACCTAGAGTTAGAAAAAATTTTCATCCATGCTCTGCAAATGGTGTTGGGGGATGTCTACATGGAGGGAAATAGGAAATACCGTGTCAACATAAATATTGCCTCGATGTTTTTGGAATTTCTTCTTGATGCAGGGGAAGAGGAAGGAATGGTAAAGAATGTGATATCTTGACTGATGAGTGTACAATTATACTGAGAGGGGGGTGAATTAGTATAACAATAATCTTTACTTTTTCAAACTTAATACCATATTTAAAAATTGATCAATAACAATAACATCATTTACTCAACATCAATAATCATGCACATGAGAAGAACACACTAACACATTATATTTAAGTGGAAACCCTTATGAGAGAAAACCATGGAAAAAATATTGCTTTTATTAAACATCTTTTTACAAATTCTAGAGGCACCAACCCCTCATTCAATTTGTGAGCACCAACTTCCAAAGCAAAGTACCACCCTCTATGTTGTTGCTTCAAAGGATGATAGTCAATTATATGTCATGCTTATTGCTCCACATCTATTTCTTCTTCTTGAATGATCATCATATATATTCTATTCATTTCATTATCTTCTTGTGAATGTCTTCATTAATAAATGATGAACAATCACATTCAAAATCCCAAGTTCTTCTTTTCAAATCTACTTAAACTCTTCTCTATAGATTTTTCACAAATATTTCCTCTATATCTGTACAAACTTCTCCTCTATCTTTTTACAGATTTATTTTATATCAGTACAATCTTTTCTTCTATATCTGCAATATTATATCAACATAATCCTCTTTTTATATTTGCATGTCTATCTTCTATGATTTGGTCATAAAAATTCCTTACAAATTTTCCTAGATTCCTCTCTTGCAATTTTTCCTTTAACTACTTTTAATGATTCCTTTCAATGTTTATTATGTTGTATATACATTTTGTTTATGTTTGGGTTTAGGGTTTATTGTTATGTATTTTTCTTTTTATAAGGTTTTTTTAGCTATGGTTTCTTGTTCAATTCACCTCATGTGCGTTAGCATACCCTAGTCTTATTAAGGTATTGCAGGTCTTGGAAACCCTCGTAACATCACCTCATATAGTCTATCCTAACTACCAAACATCACCATTTGGTTTAGGTTTCAATTTTTTTTTGTCAAAACACATACATTGTGCCCCTGTGCATTGCAAGTATTAAACCTTGTGATGCATAAACAAAACAGTTTAATATGCCTTCAGGGTGTTACCTCGATCTAACATTAAACATTTGAAAACCTCCCAAGTGCAGAACTTGCATGTAGGGTTGGAAAATTTTGTCGTCGTTGCATGCAAGGTCCACACCGAAACATGCATAGCCCATTTTTATGAATAATGTATTGGTGAATTTCACCGATAGTGCAGTGTTATTACATATTACTTGCAATGTCGAGGATTTTTCTTAACATTACATGTAATAATTTTATGTGCAAGGCTGAAAAATTCAAACAAGTTTCTCCCTGTGTAGAAGCAGTGAAATTTACCACCTTCGCATTATAAATTTTACCTAAGTGTTGGGTCGGTGAAATTCACCGCTTAAACATTGAAAATGCCCGACCCAATCAAACATGTATAAGTGGTAATTTTTGTCGCTTATACATGTGAAGCTCTACCTTTTGTTCCAAAATGTAATGGAATTGAATTTTTTTGTTGTAGCATAAAAACTCAACCTTCATATGTAGGGTTGGAAAATTTTGCCACCCTTACATCAAGTCATATCACGAATCAATGGATTTTTCCTTAGAAATTTTCCCCATATGCAGGGTCGGAAAATTTTTGACCTTGCACTTAAGTGCATTTTACCCCATGTAGGGGCAAAGAAATTCTCCACCCTTACAACTTTTTGTTCTTCCAACATGAAAATGTGTTAAATTTTAGGGAAATTACACATGAAACAAAAAATGCATGAAGAGGCGTCAAATTTTAGTGCTCTTACACCCAGATTGCAAATTTCATGCTAACACTAAAAAAAAATTCACCTTCACATCCATGTTGCTATTTCGCCCGCATCTGCTCAGTTTTTCACCACCATTGTCCCTAAGCTTTTCAAACCCATGCAATTGCTCAAAATTTTCCCACTTGTGCATGTAACCCATGATTTTTCTAACACTGGGAAATTTTACCTTCTTGCTGCAGTTTCCTTTGCACATTATCTTATTCCTTACAAATCAATTCTATCAATGTCCAAGCCTTCTCCGAGCAAAGCTAAGGCCACGAAGTACAAATACCATGGGATTGTCCTGGTAACTTCAGTGTCCTCCAAAATTGGTGAGATTAAGGATACAAAAATAAGACATGTGGACATGTCTGAGTTTGTGGAATGAACCAAGAAGTAACCCTTGACTGATGGAATGAGATATATAGTTGAGAGAAACATTTAGTTGGTTTCTTCTTTCCCAGTTACCTCACATGATCCTGAGTTTGTACTTGTAGCAGCCACACATTATATAACCAAGATGATAGAAGTGTCAGGGATGCTGATGGGAATGTGGTTATTAGGCTTGATGCAAAGTTCTTTAATCTAATCTTTCGGTGTCCAAGTATTGACAAATATTTAAATCTTACAATTGAGAAGGTGCAGGTTCATTATGATCAGGATACAGATAATTGTAAAAGGAAAATCGATGCCAGATGGTTGATGAATCCATTTCCAAGCATTTAAAGATGGCCAAAAAGCTTTCCTAGGAGTTATTTTGTTGAGGAAATCAATGATTTAATTACCCTTCTTAGCAGGGTAAAATGTTTTCCTAATTCCTTCAATTTTCTAGATTAGATATTTTGGTATATCTATGTTATTAAGAAGATACAACAACAAATCTATTGGCGACAACAAATCAATGATGCTATTCATTAACAAATGATCAAGGTACCCACTTACTTGTAGTTCTACATGACTTCCTACTTGGTATATGTTGTTGCTTCTATGAGAAGCTTTCTAGGTCTGGTACAAAAGGTGATAGGAGACGCATTCTAGTTTACCAATACTATCCTTAGTTGACCCTGAGCAAAAAAATTCATCATTTACGAAGGGTCAACGATGCCTTCTTTGCCACTTATCTATGCATGTTTGATAGGGAATTGGGTAACAAAAGTGTTTGAGATGAAGCTTGGGCCGTTGTCAATAAATATGGTTGCTTATACTTGCAGTTTCCTACATTCACATATTTGAGAGTTGTTTGTTTCACATGTTATCCTTACATGCTCCCAAGATGCCCCAGTCATAAGATTGTCCTAATGGAGCTTTGTAGTCAAATAATGGCTATCCACAACAAGCAGATGGAATCACACAAACTAGGCTTTAAGTTTTCCCTTACAATTGGCAGGTATTATATCTTAACACCTCCAAAGGCTAAGGCAGTAGAATCAGAAATGCAATGGGTCACCATGAAGACCTACAAAAAGAGGCCTAATTTTGATTATAGGGGAATGAAGGATAGGATTAAGAAATTCTACACCCATGTACACCAGATTGAAGATGTGTGTGCAAATTGTAGGATAGAGGAGGAAATAAGGAAACTAGATTACTGTCAGCCGATCTTAGAGAAAATTGATAATCTTGATCTTGTAGATATTCCAAAGGGAATGGAAGATGATGAAATCATTCTAGACCTAGTCTACGAAAGAAATAATATTGCAAGATGTCCTCTACCTTCGATCCAATGGTCCCAAAAGGAAGTCACATCAATTAGGGTATGATTTCAACCTATCCTAGCAAACACAAATGTTTGGTAAAAAGAAAATGGGATACAATTGAAATGTTTTGATACTGGGTTAGAGGAGTAAGAAGTGAAGAACTTGCAAGTAAGAAATCTAAGCTGAGAACAAAGAACAAAGGAGATGTTCCTAGCTCCAACAAAGCTCCCAAACCAAGGATTATGTTTGTCATAAAGGAGAATAAACTAGGCCAGACCACTAAAGGGCCATCTACAACAACAAGAGAAGTATTAGCCTAGGAAGAAGGATAGGAATGTTGGTGTATAGCTGTGGGCCTCATACTTCCAACGACATTGTTAATAAATAATAAAATAAATATAGCCAATGGCTATTTAATTTATTGGATGCAATTTGTGAAGAGGCGCTTCACTTAAAGATTAAATAATATTTATTTTATGTGGTCGACTTCATGTTGGGATTCACCACCCTTTGTATGAGACATAACCTTTCATGTGTGGTCGACCTTTCATCTTAAAGGGATGTGTTTTATGGAGACCTTCTCATCAACTTGTATATAATAAAGTTGTTGTTCATTCATTTGATCATACATACATTCTATTCATTGTCAAGAAGTGTGAATTCATCTACAACAAGGAGTTCGATATTGGAGTACAATATTTATCTTCATAGAGATCGATATAATTGAAGGAGTTCGATATTATTGTTGAGATTGCACCAAGTGTGGTGTTGATTGATTCGGCCTTGTGACTGGGCTCATTGTAAAGCAAATTGTTGATTATTATTCAATATATAAGTGATTTATTGTTGCTGGGTTTTTATCCCTCGAGAAGGAGGGTTTTCTCAGGATATATGTTGTGCTCTATTTCTCTTATGTGTTGCATTTTCTATTTGCTTAAATCTGATACTAAATCTAACATGGTATCAGAGCAAGGTTCGGGGGAATTGATCAGATTTGGTTAAATAGTCCAGTCAATCAGAGCTTGTCTATAGAAAATTTAGGAAACCAATAAGGGTAGCATGTTGGGAGCCTAAATGACCTTGGATAAGGTCCATTGATAACACATTGAATACTCGATGTAGAATAATTAATCTTCAGGCTCAGGATTGAATAAAAGAATCAAAGGAATACCTGGAGAAAGTCGTGTCTTTATTTAAAGTTAAGACTATGGTGGAATTAATGATATAGATTACATTGACAGATTCATTCCGGTGATATCTCTATTCACACCAGCACCTGAGCATTTGTCAAGTGTTGTGCGTCACTCCCATCAAAACAATAGAAGTGATGAGAAGAGTTTTGTTCATTAAAGTTGGCATCACAACAAACATACCAGGTCCAGATCACAGCATTAGAGACATCGTATTTGGGTTGAGGACTGGAGAATATGCATTCCAAAGGCAATCGAAACTCCTGTTAGCAATTCCTTGAGTTAGTCGTCACCACCAGAGAGTACACGGGCTTATGGCAACGATGCAACACTGACATCACGAGAGCCCTATCGACATCATGCATTCCTGAGCATCGTTATAATGCACAGAGTTGGGAGGGGAAACAAATTTTGTATCTAAGTCTATAGACTCCATTGCACCCCTGAATATCATTCACGCCAAAGGTAGATTGGACGCGCGATCCACCTCCATCTTCGGGCATTGACTTCGCCAGGACCCCTTACAGAGGTTTCTCATTGCTACCACCTTATCTACACACCTCTGCGCACTACCTTGCATCAATCTCTGAAGCCGAGTGATCTCCTGTGAATGTCGGGTGAGATCCTTGTATCGGGTGGGGCACATCATGTATCAATTTTTTGTGTCGGGAAGGTCTCATTGCAAAGTTGAGTTGTTACTAGTAGCGATGCATCATCAGATCGAAGCAACCTCATCCTTACCAAGCAGCAACACTCACCTTAGTTTCTGGAAATTGTCATTTTGATAAATATCGTGATCTGGTCTTGGTGCATATGGTGCTGGGAATCTATTGTAATCAATTGCAGAAAGGAGTATAATTGTAGTCTTAGTTTCTATGGGAACCATTCAAATTTACCCAACCACCACTACAAATTTTGAGACATGGGCCTGTGATCAAGCCGTGAACCTTTAGAAGGAAGGTTTTGGACTGATCTAAGTGCAAGAGCATCGAATCATATTGAATATAGTGATTAGCATTTATCAGAATCTTTCAAGAGGTAAGTATTCTTTGTTTGAAATCACCTTTCTGGGTTGAAATTTAGTTTGTTGAGTTGTGCAAATCTAACATTGATTATTTGGATCATGTAATTAGAGAGGTCGTGGTTTCTTTTAAGTGGTGATCACTGGCATAATATCCTTACGAGATAGCATTCTTTCATTACGAGTTGTTTCATGCTAGTTGTGAAGATTTCTAAGTGTGACTTTGAAATGAATGGAGAACTACAATTTCGGTTGTGATTGGTTGGTCACATCGATACCATTCTCTATGTGCATGAACTGTGATGGTGCCTTGATTCATTGAGAGGCTTGATTCTATATTGAATATGTTGGGTGCATAAAGTGTCTGAGAAATCCAAGTTGAGCAGATTGTCTTTTGTTGTGTTGTGATTGCATTTCCAAGAGAAAAATTGAGTAAAGACGAAAGTTATACCAAAATCAACAAACATAAGTTCTATTATTTCTTTAATTGATCTTTCTAATGGTATTTTCTATATGCTTCACTTGTAGTTTGATTTTTTTTTATATAAACTATTATTAATCCTCTTAAAATGCAAGTTGGATCAAGAAGCAAATAAATGATGACTTAATTATTTGAATAACGTGAGAAGATAGTTTACAAGATGGAGAGAGATTTCAAGGCAGGAAGAGCTTGAGGTATCCTGTGAGGAAGTCTCAACTTGCAACCATGAGACTGAGTTGATGACACATAACTATAGACATCTCTCAAGGACACAAGGTTGGGTCAGCCTTGGATGGAGAGTTTGCATCAACAAAGAAGATTGAGAAAGATGAAGACACTAAAAGAACCACTACAAATTGTCATTGTGATCAGTTACTTCGAAGAGGAGGAAATGACATTCAGAAGGAGTCAAATTCTGAGGATTCAAGGCTCGAGTTGTGAGCATGTCCTAGAATAGGATTAAGGTTATGAGATCAATCAATGGAGGGGAGTTCACTCCTAGAAGAATTCTTTGCAATCTCTGAGGTAGGGATCAAGAGGGAGTTTTGTGACTCACTGAGAAGAAGTGAAGGTTACAGTGTTGCAGGCTAGGTGCTAAGTCCTTGGAAGACCTCTTTAGCTGTAGAGATCATAATTACATAGGACAGTAAATTTGAATTTGACATTGGTAGCTCCGCAAACCCATTTAGAATAGGGTGATCTGGGATGAGGTTGAGAAGGACAACCTTGAATTCTCTACAAAGGTGTGTACTGAAAACCAATTCTCTAAGGCAAGCGTTGTAGGAAACCATGGACAAGGAGGTGAAAAGGTTGATGCAAGTACTTGGAGCTTTAGAAGGAGTCACATCATCATGAAGGTCTGTTGTTAATGCATTTTCCTTTGAGACGAAGGAATTTGAGGTGTAAGCCCTTGTTAATGCATTTTCCTATGAGACAGAGGAATTTGAGGTGTAAGCCCTTGTTAATGCATTTTCCTCTGAGACAGAGGAATTTGAGGTGTAAGCCCTTGTTAATGCATCTTTCTTTGTGAGAGAGAAATTTGAGGTGAAAGCCCTTGTTTCCACCCTCTGGGAGTAGCCATGGTGGATGTCATGTTGAGAGACTCCATGACAACATCATGTTGAGAGACTCTATGATGATTTCTTTTGTATTTGTGTTTAGCCACCTTCTGGGAGTAGCCATGGTGGACGTCATGTTGAGATGATGACATCACGTTGAGTGACTCCGTGATGGGCACATGTGCACATGTTCTTTTCCATACATGGGAGTAGCCATGATGGACGATATCACGTTGAGTGACTCCGTGATAAGCTCTTTCCACATATGGGTGTAGCCATTGTGGGTGTCATGTTGAGAGACTCCATGACCTTGGATATATGGAAGTATTCCTCCCTAGCTAAGAGGGAGTGTTGATGTATAGCCACGGGCCTCATACTTCCAGTGGAATTGGTAATAAATAATAAATTAAATATAGCCAACTGCTATTTAATTTATTGGATGTGATTTGTGAAGAGGTGCTTCACTTAAAGATTAAATAATATTTATTTTATGTGGCCGACTTCATGTTGGGATTCGCCACCCTTTGTATGAGACATAACCTTTCATGTGCGGCCGACCTTTCATCTTGAAGGGACACATTTTATGGAGACCTTCTCATCGACTTGTATATAATAGAGTTGTTCATTCATTTGATCATACATACATTCTATTCATTGACAAGAAGTGTGAATTCATCTACAACAAGGAGTTCGATATTGGAGTACAATATTTATCTTCATAGAGATCGATATAATTGAAGGAGTTCGATATTATTGTTGAGATTGCACCAAGTGTGGTGTTGATTGATTCAAACTTGTGATTGGCATCATTGTAAAGTGAATTGCTGATTATTATTCAATATATAAGTGATATATTGTTGTTGGGTTTTTCTCCCTCGAGAAGGAGGGTTTTCCCAGGATATATGTTTTGTTCTATTTGTCTTATGTGTTGCATTTTCTGTTTGCTTAAATCTGATACTAAATCTAACAAGGAAGAGGAAGAAGGGCAACATGAGGAAGCAAAAATGTCCTCTCAAGAGAACATTTTGGAGGATCCTCCTGTTACCTCTTCTCCCATTACTACTTTTGTGCCTATCCCCACCCCTCCTGCCACTACTGTTGAGCAACCATTGCCATCGGCTACCATTGTTTATGATGTTTTTGTTTCTATGACACCTACTATCACTATTCATTCCATTCATTCATCCCCAACATTGAGATCTATTTTTGATAGACCTAGTAATGAGTTTGGAGATCTGTTTGGTTCTACTTCTAGTATTCCAAGTCTATCTTCTCCCTCTTATGATATAACTTTTATATCAGAGTTAGATATAAATTCCTTTTTTAATCTCTACAAAATGTGACAAGTGTGGAGACCCTAGGAGCTATTTTGACTAACACTCCTCCACTTGTTACTACAACTTTTGTGTTTGCAGCTCTAGCCTCTCAAACCATGACTATAGGACTTGAAGAGAGTTCTTCTCCGCTTCCACCTTGGTTACAGATCTAGACAACAAAGAGAAAGAAATAAGTCATCTCTCTAGATGACTTTGATTTTGGTCAACTAGTGCCAGCAAAAATGAAATCAACAAAGAAATCGAAGACCCTTTCTTGGGTGTTTGTGGACAAAGCAAGCAATAAGTATGCAGAGGTGGCACAATCTCCTCCTGGAAAGGCAACAAGAGATATTGACATCTTTGAGTACTCAATCACCAGAGTAGAACTTGGCAAGAGGAATCATGAATTTGCTAAGGAGGATTCACAAGTAGCACTTACTTCTCTCATTGAGAAGTATTCTCAAGAGAGATATATGGAGAATTAGTATAAGGCCAAGGTTGAGCAATTGACCTCAGTACTCCAAAATATTACTCAATCTTCGGAGTCAATTGAGCCTATGGCTACCAGTATAGAGGATCCTGTCATACATAAGGTAGAGAAAACTCATTCCAAGGGAATAGTAGTAGGTGATTTCATTAACAAAATGAAAGAACAAGGGTCTCAACAATTGATGTCATCCATGGAAAAGATGGAAAATATGTCACAAGTAAAGGCAGAGTTGAACAAGGCCATTGATACATTTTTTGAGGATTTGCAAGAAATGGAGGAGTGTTTAGGAGCTTGGACGAAGATGAAAGAACTCAAGATCAGTGTGTTAGTTGAGAATGGGGTCCTTCCTAACAAGGAGATGTTCATTGATGTCAAGGAAACACTGAAGCATAATATCAGTGTCATCAAAGGTTTAATCAAGGACTTGTAGGAAACTCAGGAAATCATAGAAGATATTTGATTTGAATCTTGTCAATAAAATTGAGGAGTTTCCTTACAAATTACCTAATGATCCAGAAGGAATTCAAAGATCAAGCCTACATAATGGCTTCCATGGAAAAACTATTAGATATTCAACTTACCCTGGACAACATTAAGGTATTTCTGGAAAGACATGGAAAAGCTCGAAATGTTGTCAAGGATTCAATAACAAAAGTTCTTGCTATTTCCAAGCATACATCAGGTCCGAACGATGAAGAAGTTTAAGTGATCCTAAAAAAATATGAAGATCTATTGGAGAAGAATGGTGGAGAAAGTTGAACATGTCTTGACTTAGTTTATTTTTCAGTATTTTTCATGTGTAATTAGTTTTTGACATTTTACATGTCTTTTTTTCCGAAATGTAATTACATGTAAAAACAACACGAATCCTAAATCAAATCGGACTCTCTTGTTGAATAAGTCAAATTAGTTATATTTTTCCTAGATTAGCTCTCAACTCTCCTCTTTTTATATGAGGGAGTTTCTTTTGTAATGTACCTTTGATCTTTTGAAGCAAAACGTTGCCCATTTTGAGAAGCATACTTGAATCTTTGTGTTGAATGTGCATTATCAAAAATTGATTAATAAAAGAAGTGGATTCACATCCAACCTTTCTTTTGAGCATATTTGTTGTATGTAAGATTGTTCTTACGTCTCTCTTATCACATTATCTTGAAATTGGTTTATTAAAGTGGCATGATATTTCATTGTTGAAGGGAATTCAGATTTGGTATTGATAAACTTTGAGCTACAATATTGTGTTTGGAGATTTATGTATTTGTGTATGAATTTGGTTAATTACTTGAAGTCTTTGAGCTGTGATTATTGGCTATGTTCTTGTGGGTCTTTTGGTGTTGTTCATTCATATTCTTTGAGTTGCAACTTGCTACACTTGTTACCGTTCGAATCATTGTGGAAAGTTACAAAAGACTTTGTTGGATTTTCTTGTTAATATCACTTGTTGGTATCATTCTAATTATTCTTACGTCTAACTGAATCAGATATTCGTCATTATTGCTCCAACTATTGTTTTGTATTTTGTTACATGTTGTAAACATCATGGGAATACTATTTTAATATTGAAAATGGAAAACATCCATTCTAAAATAAGAGAATAGGATGATGGAAACACCCCTATGGATAGGGGTAGTGTACATAAGAATAGTTTAATTACTAGTTGATTTAGTGAGCAATAAGGGAGCCTCCTCTTTATGAGAGGATAGATTAATTTCTCATCATAGCTGTGATTGAAAATACCATTTTGTAATTGTTAAAGGAATTACAAAACTTTCACCCAACAATTTTTTGGCAACTTTGCTAGGGATACAATTACACAACTAAAGCATCATGATTTTGGTTGAAGCTATACATGTGGTCTAAGGGCGTAAGGTCAAGTTGATCCTACATTTGAACTATTGAGGAAACACAACTTTGACATTTTTCCTCCAAGGACAAGATCAACTTCGATGTGTAAGATCACCTCTTCCAAGTGAAGCTTCTGGCATTCAAAGGACTTTGCCTATTACACCAGTTCAAAGGTATATTATCCCTCCATTCAATCAAGGTAGAATGCTAGCTCAACCACCTCCCAGTCCTTGGGGTAACACCTTTGGTCCTTTGATATTGGTGGAACCTATGTATGAACTTCCTCGGGTTTCATGTAAGAACATCCCCAAATTCTATGGGGATGGAAAGCAACATCTAGATGAGAATTTCACTGCACTTTATATTGTATGCGGGGTTCTTGGTGTGGAACATGAGGATGTTTTAGTAAGGTTGTTTGTTGAAACTTTTCAAGTAGTGGTTGATTGGTTCTACAATCTTGCTACTGGAACTATCACAAATTGGGCTACACTTCAAACCAAGTTCGAGGAAAGATTTAAGCCCATTGAGGATGCCCGTGCCTTTTTAGATCAACTTACAACAATGAGAAAAGAGTCACAAGAACCCATGCGTGAGTTCGTGGAAAAATTTAATAAGTTGACAACTAGGATTCCAGCTGATGCACAACCAACTCCTCAAAATCTGAAGTGTTTTTTCATTAACACTCAGTTGTCGGAGGTAAGTTTCTTATTGTGAAGAGTTAATCCAACTAGTCTTGTAGCAGCTCAAGCATTGGCTATGAGGCTTGAGATAATTTGATTCTTTCTAAAAAGATAAGAAAAGAAACAAAGGACAAACATCATCAGTTCAAAATTCCTTGAGCACCACGAATCCTATAGTGCAAAAGTTAGCAAATGAATTGCTAGCTTTGGAGAAGCAAATGTCTAAGGTTCATTTTCTCTTGCCTATAAGGACGTTTCAAGGAGAACCTATCCTAATTCTTCCAATTATTCTAGCAATGCTCAAAGGAATCAGAATAGACTTCCAACACCGCAAGGAAGGCTTGCACTTGAGGCATCTCCCACAAATGTAATAGTGGGATACTATGAAGCTGAGCAAGAAGATTTTACACAGCCAAAATATCAATCAGAAGAAAATACCAACGCCAATCTCTTCCAAGAGGAAGATGAAGATCCAGCTGGCGACTCTAATATCGGGTATCTAAGTTATGAAGAGTTTGATCAAGAGGATGAACCTATTGTTGATGCTTATGTTGTTTTCACTCGTTCACAAAATCAACTTGATCAACAACAAGTTGATGCATCGAAAGAAAAGGATAGCCCACATCCACTAGTTACTATCGCTAAAAGGGGGGCTCCTTTTTCAGTTCAACCGAAAGATACAGTAGGAAGCAAGCAAGTACCAATCATCCTCCTACTTCTTCTTTTATGTCTAAGACCAACTCTCTAATTCCTAAGACCAAAATTTGTTTTCCTAAGCCTACCAATGAAACTATCAAATCTTCTTTGATAAATTCATTTCAAGCTTTTGATATAATTGGCCATGCAAAGAAGACCAAGATACAAATGTCAAAAGTGGAATATCTCAAGGCTAATCCTGACCAGTTTGATAGACTTGTTAAGTTTTTTAAAGATAAGGAAACCCATCCAAGCCAAGATTCTCCTCAAGACAAACCAGTTGTTCCCAAGCCTAGGCCTCTGCAAAAGCAATTTGGTTTTAGTTCCCTCATCCATTCTCAGGAAGATAGATCCATTTTACATCTCATTGCTCATCAACGGTTATAAGCTAAGAAATTGTGTTATTGATTCGAGCACCTCTAACAATGTGATGCCTACCAAAGTGGCTACCGCTTTGTGTTTGAATCTAACCAAAAATTTTGGTCATTGCTTTTCAATGGAGAATAAACAAGTTCCTTTGATAAGGAAGAATTAAGGATGCACAATTTGCATTGTTACATTCCCGAACAAGAAGATCAAAATGACTATCTTAGTAGCTGACATCCTAGCATCATATGGGATATTGTTAGGACACAACTTTTGTAAGGATGTAGGGGGTAAAATTAATATAGACTGGCTAGAAGCTAGAATACTCGTCAAGGGTGTTATGCTGAAATTATTTCCAAAAAGGGAGTCCAAGTTTCTTGTAACAAAGTTAGATGACCCAAGAGCTCAGATCCTTTTTGAATCTGTAGGTATGGGTACATACTATTTGCAAACTGGTGAAGATTTTGAGCTTTTAGGAAAAATTTCAAGCAAAGAATAAAAAACTAATGAATCACCTACTTTAGAAAGACAATCATTTTCAGATAGCTTTTCATCTTTAGATGATAAAACTTCTTTTGATGAAGAGGCTTCAAAATTTGAAGTTTTCAGTTAAGGTGATCCAAATGGTGTTTGGATTATGGAATTTGATGGCAGATGCTCTTCTACGGGATTTGGTGTGGGGATTATTTTTATATCTCCACAAGGGATTTTTTTTCCTTTTTCCTTCAAGTTGCAATTTGATAATACTAACAACACTGCAAAGTATGAGGCATTATTGTTAGGTATGGAGGTTTCACATAAGAAGTGAATTAAAAACATTCATGCTCAAGGTGATGTTGAGTTAATGGTTTTTCTAGTAAGATACCTATATCAAATGAAAAATGAGAGACTAAGGCATTACTGCAATCTCATTTGGGATTGCATTGAGGGTTTTGATGCATTCAATATATATGTGGAAACTAGGGAGTATAATGATAAAGTTGCCTCTTTAGCAGTGTCAGCTACTCTTTTAATTTTGCAGAGACTTTCATGGTACTACTTACACTATTGAGCTAGTGTTTCGGCCTAGTGTTCTAGATAACTTAGACAACTGAAAAATTTTCAATGAAAATCATAAGATCGTTGCCTTTCTTGAGAAGGCTAAAATTTTTTAATGAGTTATATTTTGAAGGTAGTGACTATCCTCCACGAGAGTCAATTTTTGAGGTAGATCCAGACACTGGCGAAGAAGTTTTGCAGCTCAAAGGAAACAAGATTCCCAAAGGTTTGGTATCTCTCGAGAGAATTTTTGACAAACATGACCATTAAGTCAAAAAGTAGCAGCAGTCCGGTTCCAAATTATCAACGGAAGTAGAGCAAGTCAACTTGGGAATTGAGGAAGATCCTAAGATGGTGAACATCGACAAATTTTGCATGCTAGATGAGAAATATAAGTTTGTAGAGTTGTTATGGTAGTACATGGATGTGCTTTCCTATTGTTATGAAGACTTGAAATTTTTCCATTTGAAAGAGGTACAACATGAGATTCCCCTAAAGGCAAGTTCCTTGCCTCACAAACAAAAGCAAAGGCAATACAATCCAAAAATTTCAGGTACTATTCGTTCTAAAATTCAAAAGATGCTTAATGCAAGGATTATCTTTCCTATTCACCATTCAACGTGGATAAAAATATTGTTCGTGTACGAAAAAAGAATGGAGAAATCCGCATTTGTGTGGATTTTAGAAACTTGAATCAACTGTCACTAAAGGAAAATTACCCCCTCTTGATAATGGACCTAGTGTTGCAAACAATGACGGGATCGAAAATGTTATCTATGTTGGATGGATTTTTCGGATACAATTAGGTAGAGGTAAGTGAAGAAAACCAACATAAGACCGCCTTCACCACTCCATGGGATACTTTTCTTATCGTAGAATGCCTTTTGGTTTAATAAATGTAGGCGCAACATTTCAAAAAGAAATGGACTTAGCTTTTCGTGATGTCATGGGTAAGTTTATTGTGGTCTATCTTGATGATTTGACGATCTTCTCAAAGAAATGTCAAGAACATTTTCATCACTTGCAGCAAGTCATTGAGAGGTGTTGGTAGCATTGTATTTCCCTCAACCCTAAGAAGTCAATTTTTGGGGTTGTCGAAGGTAAACTCCTTGATCACATTATGTCTAAGGAAGGTATCAAGATTGATCCAGAACGGTTCAAGTCTATACATGGTCTTACTTTACCTTCAAGTAAGAAGGTCATCCACAATTTCTTTGGAAAGGTAAATTTATTGCTAAGGTTTGTCCTTGACTTTGTAGAAAAAACATGTCATATCGTTGATATGATGAAGAGTAAATCAATATTTTGGTGGAGCATTGAAGGAAAAGTTGCATTCAATGACATCAAGGAATCCATTGCACATGCACTAGTGCTAGTCTTCCCTGACTATACCAAGGATTTTATCATATATAGTTATACTTCTGAGCATACACTATCTGCAATATTGGTGCACCAGAATAATCATCAAGTTGAAATAATCATCAATGGAAAAACATGTTTTCATTGTGGTTAAGGAAATGAAGCATTTCCGGTTTTACATACTTATCTCCCATGTCATTGCATTAGTGCTAGATTCTACAATCAAGTCAATTTTGACACAACAAGAGTTTGGAACCAAGAGAGGTAACTGGATTTCCAAGATTCAGAAATACGACATGGAGATCAAGCCCACCAAGTTGGTACGTGAGAAAGGTTTGTGTTAGCTCATTGCTGATAATAAACTAGAAGAACTATCAAGTGTTGAGGAAGTAAATGATGAGGATATTATCATAGTCTTGTTTGTCAGTACAACTGACGAATGGTATTCAAATATTGCACACTTTCTCACTTATGGAGAATGTCCAAAGCAATTGACTTACAAAGAAAAGAGGATAGTCAAACTCAAAGCTACGAACTTCATCCTTTTGGACAACCATTTGTACAAGAGGAGTCTTGATGGTACCTTTCTATGTTGTGTTGATAAAACACAACAAAGCAAGTTATTGGAGTCATTTCATAGCTTGGAATGTAGTGGACATTTCTCAGCACCAGTAATGGCTCACAAAATATTTCAAGAAAATTACTATTGGCCCACACTATTCTAAGACACATACAACTGGGTATGTAGGTGTGAACTATGCCAGAAGTTTTTGGGGAAACCCAAGTTAGTTGCACTTCCCCTTAAGTTAGTTATCATTGAAGAAACCTTCCAACAATGGGGTATTGATTTCATCGACATCATCAATCCATCATCCATTGCAGGGCACAGTTATGTCTTGACAGCAACCGACTATTTTACTAAGTGGGTGGAAGCTATTCTAGTAAAGCATGCTACTTCTGAAGTGGTATACAATTTCCTTAAAGAAAAAATCATCTCCCGGTTTAGCATTCCAAATAAAATAGTGGCAGATAATGCTACTTCGTTCTTGTCTAAAGAAATAACTAAATTTTGCTTCGAGCATGGGATCACATGTCTCATTTTTAGACTACTACCCTCAAGATAATGGTCAAGCAAAATCAAGCAACCAAAACTTGGTCACCATCATTCAGAAGCTAGTAGACGATAATTAGAGATCTTGGCACAAAACATTGTATGATGTGTTGTGGGAAGATCGCATTATCCCAAAAAGGGCAATTGGTATGTCACCATTTCAACTATTGTATGGGTTGAACGTAGAAATTCCTATCACTTTGGAATTTCCTGCTTTAAAATTGGCCAAGGCCATAAAAGACAAGACTTTTGACAACTTTATAGATAAGTACATTATGTTCCCAAGTTGAATTCAAGGATAAGCGTGTTTAGGTGGTGGATCGTATTGCGGAACACCAAGGCCAAGTCAAAAAGCTTTATGACAAAAAAGTGAAATCTGGTGATTTCCAGGTTAGAGATCAAGTCCTCCTATGGGGAAAAAGAAAACCTAAGGGTATGCATGGAAAGTTTGATTCATTATGGAAAGGACCTTTCAAGATTCACCAACTTTGTGGTGAAAATAGTTTCTTGCTAGCATACCAGGATGGGACTCCTTTTTCCCTGCCTCACAACAGAAAACATCTGAAGCTCTTCACTCAATGAGGCGTTAGATAAGTTTGTAAATATTTGTACATTTCTTATGTCTTTTCTTTTTAGTGTTTTTGTGTCTTTTTGTGTCGCTTGAATCTATAGCCCAATGAATGGATGAAGGCACTTAGAGACTGGAATTCTTCTTCCTTCGATCATTTCAAAGAATAATTGAAGGAAGCTCCCCAGTTAGAGCCAATTGTTATCCTCGAATTCAGTTGTGCTCAATTTGTGGGATAACCCCTACAAAACTTGTTTATTTTGTAGCCTATGTCCTATGAGCACGCAAAATGAGGAAAATCATACGTGCCCTCATGCATGGTCCCATACCTCAAAAATTCATTTCGAGTGTTAACCTGTTTCCATTTTTTGAAATTTGCAAAAATAAAAAAAGTTGCAAAATTTTAATTTTTGGTGTTAGTATTTTTCTCTCATGCAAGAGCATTGAATTTCAATGCCCCTGCACACTCCTTGAAAAAATAAAACATGTAGGGGCGTTGAATTTTAGTGCCCCTACATGTCCTTTATCAAATGAATTTAAAGGTGTATATGCATTGAAATTTAACACCATTGCAACTCAAGTTCACACAAGTGCATTAATGGTGGGGTTTTAAATGTCTTTTTAGTCGGCTTAAAACCAAATTTTAAGTCCTCTTTAATCTTGTTTTACTCATTTCATTCATCATCCAAGGTCGTCTCTTGTTTGTTTGTCATCAAATTTTTGTGCTTACAAATTCCTTGTGGATTTAGGGTGGATTTTTAGGGTTATCATCATCATCCTTCATATTTCGGGTATGTTGTTTTTAACCTTCCTTCTGATTCTTTTTATTATGTTGTATATATGTTTTGTTTATGTTTGGGTTTAGGGTTTTTTTTAGCTAGGGTTTATTACTATTCGATTTTCCCTATGTGTTAGCATACCCTAGTCTTATTAGGGTATTGTAGGTCTTGGAAACCCCCATAACATCACCTCATATAGTCTGTCCTAACTACTAAACATCGCCATGCCCGAAAGGTGAAAAGCCTAAGAGGGATTTCAGAGGTCAAGAGTTGGGATGAAGGATTAATGCCTAATTTGAAAAGATGGAAGGAGATAAGAGGGAAGCCCAACCCCCGAAGTTCGAAATGCAACACTTTAGGAAAATCTTGAAGGACTTAATTGAGCTACGGTGATCAGAGGTAAGGCTTAAGGCTTACAAAGAGGAAGCAATAAAGGTTAAAGGGTAAGGTCGATGGTCAAAACTTGAAACACTTAGGCGATAAAAATAGAAGGAAGAAGCGAAAGATATGGAGAATCAGAGGTGATGAAGAAGGTATGCCAAAAGAGAGGTATGTGAAAACTTGAAAGCCTGAAAACTTAGGACTTAGCAAATTCTAGGAACCTCCTCAAGGAAAATTCATGCAAGATGGCCCATGTAGGATCTTTCAAATCGGTTATCAATGATGGGTCATCTAAGGGTGGCATGAAATGTTAACAAGTTTCTGCAATATGGGTAAGGATTCTTAATCTCCCTCTTCAATTTTGGATGCATTCTACTTCAAAATATATTTGTGATTCTTCAAGAAAGTCTACTACATTGTAATAACCCCCACTCCAAATAAGCAATTATATTTAAGTTTAAAATAAAGATTTAAACTTATATGTTCAAGATGATCAAGGGGTTTTATCCAAACATGGAAAAGGAGGACAAGACACATCTTTTTATAGAAGTTGTTGTTGGAGGTCGAAGCTGAAATTAAGTGATTGTATGTTCACTTAGTTATCGCCTTGCATTGTGATCACTATGCACATTAAATTAAAGGAAATAATCATTATTGGGCATATTGATATATTATACCACCTTCATCGTTGATACTCATGTAGAGTCATATTTGGGCAATTAATAGACTAGTCGGGCTAATTCATATTGTATTCAAGTGGTGGATTGTATCGAGGAATTTGATATTTCCACCACCAAGTTCGTGGCATCTTATTACACTCATTGCCTTTCGATTGGAACACTATTGAATCTCCTTCATATACTAATCGGGATTATTATTGAGGCAATGGAGGGACCTGGATTATAAGGGTGGACGTGGAGACTATGTATATCTATAATAAACCCCCCCACTCGAATAATAAAGAATTCACATACAATGGGCATAACATCCCAAACAATGGATGAGAAGTAAGCTATGGTGGGTTAGAAAAAGATAAGACAGTTTGAACAAGTATAAGTGAGAAGCATCAATTAAGTATATCGTTGCCTGAAGTAATAATTACTCGATCATGAAACAAACAATTAGTTAAAGGAATTAATTGATATTAATTAAAGGCATAAAGATAAAGACATCAATTAGTTTGAGGAGGTGTGATTAGTTAAGGAGAAAAGATACAAGTGAGAAGACACAACTTCTCACATCAAAACCATATAAAGGGAATTGAAGTTCATACTTGACATCATCAATGAAGTGTAGTCATATAAATTTGAATATAGCAGATCTAAAGTGCTCCAAGGAGCCAGTGATCAATCTAGAGGATGGACACATGAACAAGCTAAGAAATTTAGATACAACACCCCCCATAATTTGCATGCATATAAGGTTATATTCATAAACAACATTCAGTTAAAGGCACCAGCCTAGTACATCTTCATTCACATGAGGATAGAGGAATAAAAACTTGATACGACGACCTTAATATATTATCTATTTTCCATTCTAGAGTCAATTATTCATTCAAGCTCATTTCAAAATTTAAATCGGGAAATTGGTATTATTATTATTGTCTTAACATCCATTCTTGTTAGAATTGTGAAAAACCATGAGCCACGAGATCAAACAAAAAACAAATACACCTTCCATTCAAGAGATCTGCAAAAAATATGTGCAATATTCCTCGACAAGAAAAAGCTATAGAAGAACCTCAAGGATCTTCAAGGAAAACAAGAGTCCTCAAAGGTTGAAAGTTTGAGAGAAGAAGTGTAAATCTCTAGAGTAATAATACAATGAGGGTTGAGTGCTATATAGGAGCAACCCTAGTAATTTCTCACTTTAGTTAACATAGAAAATCACTTAGTTAACTTAATAAAGTGTCGAATGAACAAGACAACTGAGAGGGGGGGTAAATCAATTGTATCTTATCAAAACATCAAAACCCTCATTAACATTCAAATCCACATGCATTCATTAAACCCTTAATCTGTTATGATGAATTAGCATGAAAAGCAAATAACAAAAAATGAAACAACTTTAACACCATGCACAAGACAACACCAGATTTACGTGAAAACCCGAGGGAAAAATCACAGTAAGGATTAGCTCACAATATAAGTAATTGAAAAACTAAATACAAAGGCTCACAACTAGAATAGGACATTGCCCAGAAAAGTTCACAGCCAAGGCACATTTCCAGAAAGAAAAAGAAGATAGAGAAGAAATGTTACACATAGAACATGATTTGAATGCAACATAAAATCCACCACAATAGCTCCAACACCTTCGCAGTTTGTTTGAATGATTGTAGACACCTTCTACTCACTTCATTTGGTAATCCAACACTTGAAAGTTCACACTACTCTACTCAATTTCACATCACTCGCATCATACACTTTTCACTTTCATCTATCTTCACCTTCTTCAACAATCCAACTCATACTTATAGTATCCTCAACCTTGAAACCCTTTCCAAGGCCGGTTATACACCTCAAACATGCAAATTCAAATTAGGTTGATGTAAGAACACTTCCGTGGCGGATACAAATGAATGCGGACCACATCAAAACTTAATTGGGACCCAAAACAACATCACTTAATCACACACTTTCTTAAACAATATTTATCCTTTGCATGCAGTGTAAACACCAGGTTGGTCGTTACCCGTGCAAACACCATTAAAATTTTAAGTACACGCTTCCTCAAACCCAAGGACAACTTGTGAACCACGCACCACACCTGAACATGATCTAGAATATTCCTCAAACACCCTGAAATCCAACAAACGCCTTCGCAACAACTTTCACTTGAAGAATGTACAAACTCAGTGCACTCAAACAACTCTGTCATACACTGTTACTTGAAAAACTATATTTCGAAGCACCAAACCTCAAATCCTCTTGACTGAGGTAAACTACCAACACCATCAACATGCCTTCAGGATCTCAAGACCTAAAGCATAACTATAGAGAAACACAAAGCAAAAACATTTCTCTCAAACACCTCTACAATGCACAATCACACACTAGAGAACACAACTTCTATCGTACAATGATCCATCATACCATATCTTGAATATAACATCTTTGAACACTTCTCACCAACACATCTAAATTGCATAGGAAAATCTTCAACCTAGAAGAAATGCAGAGCAAAACAAAAACACCTCTTTGTAACCCAAAACAACACTGCAACACATTGTTTCCTCTTTTTATCAAATTTCCTCAAAAGCACTTGGAAACAAATCACCAGAGGCACATCCTCAACATCTTTAGCACTACTACATCCATAGATAAAATCTTATCAAAGTGACACCAAAGGTTAACACAAGTAGCTTAATTGATGACAACATAATGCAACAAATCAAAGCATAGACAACACCAACTTTTCATCTTCAACATCAATCTCCTCTAACACATACAGTTGACACCAATGACAACACAAGCTTGTTGACATCAATGACAATACCAATTTATACATACTTCCAACATAAAGAACTCCTAAGTTTACCTTAAGTGCATGAGAATAAATTAGACTAGTAATCAATTAAAGAGTAAATAATTAATAGCTAATGCATGATTACTCTAACACCCCCCTTAAGATAAACTTAAGGAGTAGCTAAAAACCCTAAAAAAGAGAATGCATGATGGGTCTCGACAAACAAGGCCTGGCGAGGTATCCATGTACAAACAAAAGATCTCTCACAACTAGATAAAAAGAAGAAAACCACAGTGGGAGAAAACTCCTCTCCAAAGAGAGAAAGGCGAATGAAGGACTGAAAAAGCCTCCATATCAAGGTGTGAAGGAGTGAGAAGCCTCCAACTGAAACAATGTCCCAAAAGAATAGGAACATATAGAACATTGTTGAAGCATGATGAAGTTGTAGATTGTTGTCGAATGATGATTGATATAGTTCTAAAATGAAGAACCTCCAGAAAAAGGAATGCAAGAGTGTCCATATGGTAAATGATCCATCTCATTGAAATGCAAGTAACCATCCGCTGATGTACATTGCATTTGAAAGTACATAGGAACAAGAACTACATGCGTAGATCACTCAAAATTGTGAAACTAACGAACCATTAGCACCAATAATAGAAACCCCCCATAATGCTGAAAAGGGAGAGTCATGATAGGTACATTGAAACTATGAAACCAAGAAGTGCATGTAAGAGAAACAACCTACAAATAAAAGAGTGTGCAAACTAAGAAATACACACATGAGGCAATAATCACTAGGATTCACTGTTGTCGTGGAAGGGATGCTCACTTGACAAAGGTATGATGGCAAACCAAAGGAAAACATCAAGCCCCTATGACACTTTATATCATTGTGTGAGTAAAAAAGACACAACAAGATGTGCAAAATCCCCAGAAGAGTATTACACCAGAATGACACTTAAACTTAGTGTGTCTACAAAAGAGAATGTGCTTGAAAAAGATGATTGCAATGCTCAAATAGGATAGAAAACTATAAATACATATAGAAAAGCCAAAAATGAGTCATCCCACGCAAATGAAAAAGGTTCCAAGAACTAAGATGTCCAAGCAATTCACCAAAGTGTGAAAACACAAAAACCTAAATAAAATGTACTTGGAGAACAATATGGAAAAAGTGCATGGATGGTTGTGAAGAGCTCTAAAAGGCAATTCCAACACTATTAGAATCGCAAAAAACAAAGAAATTGATCAATAGTTGTGAGCTCGGGACTAAAAACAACACATTTCACTTCAACAGGTTGTAGAATGCACTAGTAGCAAAAACTGAGAAAAAAAACCAGCACCATTGGATAGTGCTCGGAATCAACTTTTCGACGATATCTTGTTTGCCCAATTTTGATACCCGGGCGAAAAGTTATGCCCATTTTTCTAATTCTGCCTATTTTGCAAAAAACCAAATCTTTTTTAGCTCCCTTAGGGGTTGGGCACTAGTTGCCCATATGACCTTGGGGTGGCGGATTTTTTTTTTTGTTTTCCTTTAAGAAGAAGCAAAAAAAAAGAACAAAAAGACCAAAAAGCAAAGAAGATTTCAAATTTGCTCTTATAACCCCAGTTGAAGAAAAAACCCCATAAACTGAGAAGGGTTTTGATGAATCCACACTCTGATACCATGTTAGAATTGTGAAAAACCATGAGCCACAAGATCAAACAAAAAAAAATATACCTTCCATGCAAGAGATCTACAAACAATATGTGCAATATTCCTCAATAAGAAAAAGCTACAGAAGAACATCAAGAATCTTCAAGAAAAGCAAGTCCTCAAAGGTTGAGAGTTTGAGAGAAGAGTGTAAATCCCTAGAGTAATAATACAATGAGGGTTGAGTGCTATATAGGAGCAATGCTAGTAATTGCTCACTTTAGTTAACATAGAAAAACACTTAGTTAACTTACTAAAGAACTCCTAAATTTAGCTTAAGTGCATGAGAATAAATTAGACTAATAATCAATTAAAGATGAATTAATTATTAGCTAATGCATGATTACTCTAACAATTCTTATTCATATCTATAAAAGGCTAGTGTAATAAAAAACTAGAGTGTTCTTTAGAGATTTACAGTTGTTGGTTACCTCTAGTTTAAGTGAGGTAATGAGAGTTTTGGTACCTCTAGCTCCTTATGACAATGACACAAGGAAAGAGGTATTGCACATGATTGTAGACAGTTTCAAAGACCTAGATGACATCAATAGTATGCATTACTTAGGGATGACCATATTAAAGACATTTGCAGAAATCAGAACAAGTAACCTTCTTGTGGACTTAGGGTTGCAATATTTGATCTACCACAAGTTCCAACATTTCTTCACCACGATCAAGAACACACATAATGAAGATGTTTTTGCAGCCATGAAAGATATTCTAGTTCTAACTATCAATGAGAGTGAAATTATTGCCCCACCCATCACATCTATGTTATGGACCATTTGGAAACAAGAATGGGCTCTCTCTTCATCCACATATACATTGTTCCATGATGTGTACACACAATGTGGGAAAAATTAAAACCTCTCTTGAATAAGGAAGAACAAGAAAAAATCAAGTTAGAAAACAAATGGGAGGAAGTTTCTCAAAATCTTCCCTTAGTTGTGCATGCAGAGAGTGAAGGTAACATGCAAGGAGAGGAATCAATTTTTGGTACTTCTAAAGAAATGGAAGCGGTTGGTTCTCCATGTGCTTCTTCTATCACAAATGAAGTAGGAACTTGGGTTCATGAGGGTTATGAGACAACCACTAATACAGACTTAATACATAAGGATCAAACTAAAAATGATAGTGGATTCGCATCTGCTATGGATGATAACTTCTTTCATTTCCACGATGCAGGAGGTTTTTGGTTTGACTACCAAAATGAGCCTATGAAGAATGCATGTGAAATTCCTTTAGACCCTGAGGTTGCTCTTACTCCATCTCAAGGATCATGCATTGAGGATGATATAGAAGGGATTGAAACTATTGATCATAAATCAAATTTTATAAGCAGTCACTTAGGGGTAAGGGTTTTGGTCATAGTTCTCCCTCACCTTTTGAGGAGGACATGGTCTCTTCTAAACAATCAATTGTTGTTGATGAGAAGAGTGCTCCTTCTAATGAAAGTGAATCAAAAGAGATGTTATATGAAAACTCAAGTCACCTGGAGGCAAATAAACAAAGAATTTTGACATTGAAAGTTGGGAAAAGACAATTATGGGTCCCAGAAGAGAGAATGGAAAGAAAAAGTCAACAAAAGCACAAAATTCAGAGGAAAGAGACAACCAAATGAGGGAGATCTTTGATGAAGCAATGAAAAACAAAAAACCAAGGGAACTAATGGATAGTGTTGAAGATGTGGAGAGAACTCTATGACTATGTGAATGGTGGAAGGAGAAAGCTAAACATGTCAAGATGGTAGCCTCTCGAGCAAGAGCGAACTTGCAAAAAATTAAACAAATGCATAGGCCCATGGATTCTCAAAATGAACAAGAGATGAATTTTCCAAGAGAGTTGTGTGATTCCAAGATTGCATCGAAAGTTCAACAAACACATACACATGATCAACACAATCAAGAAGGTCAACAAAAAGTATTGAAGACCTTGGAGATTGATGCATCAAAGGTAGTATGCAAGACAATATCAACAGCTAGGTGTCATGAGGTTTTAGACTTGTACAAGCAAAGAAAAGCTAAATTGAGAGATGTGCAAAGGCCCTTACAAGAAGCAAGGAATTCAATTATAGTCACTAAACATTTTAGGGAAGAAGGAAACAAATGGAAAACTGAAGAGATCAAGGAATCAAAGGTAGTATGTAAGACAATATCGACAGCTAGGTGTCATGAGGTTTTAGACTTATACAAGCAAAGAAAAGCTAAATTGAGAGATGTGCAAAGGCCCGTACAAGAAGCAAGGAATTCAATCATAGTCACTAAACATTTTAGGGAAGAAGGAAACAAATGGAAAACTGAAGAGATCAAGGAACTAGACAACATCCATGAAACCTATGATCCAGACCATTGTCCCAAAGATCTAAATAGTAGTTTGGACCAGCAACAAGAGAGGCAAGATATTGGAATCAATGATCACTTTCAGTTTGTTAGTAATCCCTTGTTTGAAGTTGAAGCTAATGTGACCTATGATAATCTGCTTTTCGAGCTGGATAAAGAAGCTACTCCAGAATTATGTGATAAGATTGAAGACGATCATAGAACTTGGGATCCAGGTGCACCTCCTATAAGAAAAGTATGGAATCGAGCTTGGAGCAACAAGACAAAGCCAAGTAATGCTATCACCAACCTCTCTTCAATCAAATTGCAAGAGATTGCAATTCATGACAAGTCAATGAGTTGGATTCACTCTTTAGATTGAAGATCAAATTTCAAACATTTAGGCTTGAAAGAAAGAAAGGGTGATTCTCCGACGACACCTATACATATACCTCCTATGAGGTTACCAATAGATTACCACTGCCCTGGTTTCTCTACACTAGTACCATTAGTTTGTGATCAAGTGGATTTTAAACCATTGATAGAGTGGAGGTAGCTAATAATAAGAAACTCTCCAGGATCAATTCAAATCTCCATCTCCCTCAAAGTGAACCATGTTTTTTACCAACATTCTAGAGCATTTATAATAGTAATAAGTTGGAGTATTGGCAATTTTCCCCTTGACACCTTGAGGGAGTGTGTTGAGATTTTGATTCTATGGCCAAACAAAGTTCTTTTGCCATTAATCGAGAATGGGACCAACAATGATATCTATTTCAGTTTGAAGTTAGGATTCCAGAAGAGATAGAGGCAGTTTGAGTATGAGAAGTAGATGGTTAAAATCATAGTAGTGCAGCGCCAACGTGATGGTTCACTTCTAAGGCTGATTTGGAATCCTAGAATCATTTGGGATTCAATAGTTGTTGAAAGTAAGATAATCCATGATGAATATAGTAAATTTACTCATATAAAAAGGACATTTTTCTAAGGAGTTTGTACAACATTGGATTACTCTTCTTCTTGGTAGTTTTCAAGGGATCATCTTTACCAGTGATCAACAAGATCATGTTTTGACTAGATGGTGCTATGAACCTAGGGACTTGAGAATTTCTGAAATGGATATATGGAATAACATGGTGTTGCTTCAATGTGTGTTAGAGTCTGACAAACTTTATGAGTTCAATGGCATCAACATGAAGCAATGGATATGTGTTGGGGCATTCTATAGGCTTATTTGGGACCCTGGTATCGGCATGAAGGTCTAAAATTGCTTATGAACAAGCAATTTCCAAGAAGTAGTGACTGTAATAACCCCCACTCCAAATAAGCGATTATATTTAAGCTTAAATTAAAAATTTAAACTTATATGTTCAAGATGATCGAGGTGTTTTATCCAAACGTTGAAAAGGAGGACAAGTCACATCTTTTTATAGAAGTCATTGTTGGAAGTCGAAGTTGAAAATAAGTCATTGTATGTTCACTTAGTTATCGCCTTGCATGGTGATCACTGTGCACATTAAATCGAAGGAAATAATCATTATCGGGCATACTGATATATGATGCCACCTTCACTGGTGATACTCACGTAGAGTCATATTTGGGTGATTAATAGATCAGTCTGGCCGATTCATATTGTATTCAAGTGGTGGATTGTATCGAGGAATTTTATATTGCCGCCACCGACGAGTTTGTGGCATCTTATTACACTCATTGCCATTCGATTGGAGCACTATTGAATCCCCTTCATATACCAATCGGGATTATTATTGAGGCAATGGATGGACGTGGGTTATAAGGGCGGATGTGGAGACTATGTGTATCTGTAATAAAACCCCCACTGGAATAATAAAGAATTTGCATACAATGGGCATAACATTCCAAACAATGGGCGGGAATTAGGCTACGGTGGGTTAGAAAAAGATAAGATAGTTCGAACAAGTATAAGTGAGGAGCATCAATTAAGTATATCGCTGCCAGAAGTAATAATTACTCGATCAGGAAACAAACGATTAGTTAAAGGAATTAATCGATATTAGTTAAAGGCATAAAGATAAAGAAAGCGATTATTTTGAGGTGTGATTAGTTAAGGAGAAAGGATACAAGTGAGAAGACACAAATTCTCACATCAAATACCATATAAAGGGAATTGAAATTCATACTTGACATCATCAATGAAGTGCAATAATATAAATTTGAATATAGCAGATCTAAAGTGCTCTAAGGAGCCAGCGATCAGCCTAGAGGATGGACGCATGAACAAGCTGACAAATTCAAATTCAACGCCCCCCATAATTTGCATGCATATAAGGTTATATTCAGAAACAACATTCAGTTAAAGGCACCGGCCTATTACATCTTCATTCGCATGAGGATAGAGGAATAAAAATCAAATACAGCGACCTTAAAATATTATCTATTTTCCATTCTAGAGTCAAGTATTCATTCAGACTCATTTCAGAATTTAAATCAGGAAATTGGTATTATTATTATTGGCATAACATCCATTCTTATTCATATCTATAAAAGGCTAGTGTAATCAGAAACTAGAGTGTTCTTTAGAGATTTATAACTTTTTATACTCTTATCAAAATTATTGTTTCTTGGCATATCTTGATATCTTTATCCATAAATCTAAAGGCGGGACATTACATGCATTATTGCCAAAAATGCATAGGTATACATTAACAGCTTCAAGGATGATCCTTATAGAAATGCACTTGGGCAATGATCTTACATAAAAAAATTGGTCTAAAAGTAGGATGCTTGTCCCCAACATTAGTTGGTTAGATGCTCACTAATTTCGACTCTGTATAGTTCAAACAAAAAGAAAAAATAATATGGCGGAATGTTAAGCATTTGCATTGGAATCTTATAGTGAAAAAGGAAAAAGTGTAGAAATGGAATGAAAATATGATGAGGTAATCCGACAGGATGTAGTAATGCCTCAAGACACTGGGGCCAAAATCCCATCAAATGCTGAAATGAAATGAGAATGGTCAATGATGCAAGGAATTTTAGAGGAGCACCCATTCTCTTCTTAAGAAGATTTTAGATTAGAGGTTGAAATTAAAAGTGAAAAAAATGAGGAAGAAGGGAAGTCTCTTTCTTCTCTAAAAAATTGAGTGGATGATGGTAAAAAGTTGGAAATCTAAATCCAAACAGAGTGCTTCTCTGAAAATGGTGCTACAATCACACGTAAAACTAAAATATTGATTGTATTACAGTGGGTGCTGATTAGTAGTGTTTCTATGAGTTTGTTTATTAGTCTTGATAACTATTGTAATTTTGGGGCGGACATGGAGTTCCAGATTTACGTTATTCTAGCCTCTTAGTTTGATGTTGATATAATTTAATTAATATGATTGATGATTACTCTGAATTTTCACATTTCAAAGGTTAATGGGGCCTATAAAACCCCACTACTTCATTTGAAAAACATTTATTCAAAATTCAACATTTTTTAAAAAGATTTATAACTAAACTTGGCCTTGAAGTTTTATCTAATATTTATAACTATTTTTATATTAAATTCCATTCCTATATAATCTAAGTGCATTGATTGTGAAAAACTTGTGGCTTGAAAGAGGGGACATTTTGAAGAGCACAAAAGATTTACTGAGAAGGGGTGGCGGCGGGGGGGTGAATCAGTAAATCAAATACAAACTTTTATTTTTTAATCTTTTCAATCTTATTACAATCAATTTTTGATATGAACCAATTTCCCCAAATTGACACAACTTTAGGGCATGTGCAGGATCATGGTATGCCAAAAAGTGGCAATGGAGAAAAAAATACGCGTTTCTATGACTCAAAAACGCGAAAATGCCGAGTTGACTTTATGTGGCTCGAGTGACTATCGAGGCAAAGCAAAAACCTAGATTTGAAAATCGGATATCTGATCCAAATCAAATATCCGATCCAAATCGGATATCTAATTTTATAGACATATATATATATATATATCTATTTCGGGCCGACTAAAACTCATATTCATTCGACATTTGCTTAATTGCGGCGGGCGCACAGTGGAAAGTTGATTATGCAAATCAGATATCTGATTTGGTCTGCAAAAGGTTAGATTCTTGATTTTTTATTTGCTCTAATCAAATTTTCAATTAGATTTGTTTAATTTTAGTTGATTTTTTTCCAAAATAGGGTTTTTTGATAGATTTTTTATGAAAAATTTGAGTTTAGCATGGATTTTGATGAAAATTGAATGTTTGCAATGGATTTTCACTTAAAAATAGTGTTTTTTATGTATTTGGATTAAAAATTAGAGAATTTTATAGATTTTTGTTAAAAACTAGGGTTTTTGTTGGATTTTTAAAAAAACTAGGGTATTTTTATACTATTTTCATTTATATTGTCTGATTTTAATTAGATTGATTTGTTTTTATATTTAATCAGGCATTATGGCTGCATGTATATAAAATTAAAATTTTGTGCATTTCTAAAAGTATTCCTATTGGCAGACCTAAACATCTTCAATTAGGATCCTCAGATACTATATCTCATTTTTAGATTTTAAATTTAACAAAAATCAACCTCATCAGTCTAGGGTGCCAATTCCCTGTCCAATCAGTTTTGACAAAGATTTGGATCATAGTTCTATCTCTATGATTCTTATGTTGTTTTGGGTTTTGTGTGTGCAAATTATTTTAGTTTTTGTGACTATTTTGTGTTTTCCCTTCATTGTATGAGCATTAAATTGTTTTGAATCTTGTAGAAAATTTATGAGCTTCATGACCTTGTGTCACTTCACTAATACCCACGTGAGATGTAGTTGTAGACTTATGGCTTCCTATGTTGCAATCATAGCCAATGTTGAGCTTGATTCTTATAACTCTTTCACTCAACGTATTATGTCTACCCAATCCATCTTATATTCCCTCCCTAGTCCTACATTACCCATGTCTTTTTTGTAACCTAACATTTATGTGGACTTGGCATATGTTATTTCTAAGGTCCCCAATGATAATCTAGAATAATTGGATAAAGACCTACAATGAATTCAACAATTCTTAAGCATTGAACCTTTGGATGGAGAAGCAATCCCTCTTTTGGATAGCATTGGGAAGTTGGTAAATGATTAGGAAGGGATAGAAGTGTTACGTAGCCTAGCTAATATAGTAGATTCTAATATTCCTTTGGTAGCTAGTTTCACGAAATTTTTGACTAATGCTCAAAATCCTTTTGGAAAATAAGTTTCCTCTCCCACAATAATGCCTTCTATTCCCAACTTTACACCTCCAGTCATAGCATCAATGATGGAATATAACAATGGTTTAAACTCAAGCTTAGGAATTTCTAGTGGAAATTATAATAGTTTTGTCCCTTCACCTATAACACCTCCATATTCATCACCCCTCCTAAACATGAAATATAATATCCCACCATTCCTCCATACTAGTTCACCATACTTGAAAAACTCTCACAACATGTGGCCCAATGATTTTGTGATAAATCAACTTTTTTAAAGCATGACATTATTACAACAACAAATTTCAAACTTAAACCAAAATCAAACCAATAGTAAACATCCAAAATACCTTACACATAGTTCATTAATGTTCACTATTTTAAATACACCTATACTACAAAACATTGAAATACCTCACTTTGGAAAGTACAATGGTAAAAATATCCTAATAACCATTTGTTAGTTTTTACTACCTTGTGTAGAGACTTTATTTTTGAAGATTCACTCATAGTGAAACTCTTTTCTAGATCATTAAAAGATATGGCCTTGGATTGGTTTTGTTCATTAACAAACAATCAATTACCTCCTTTACACAACTCATTAGTGATTTCCTCCAACACTTTCAAGTGAACATCAGTCCTCAAGTTACATTAACAAATTTAGTTCATTGTAATCAAGGACCTAAAGAGAAAATAAAAAACTTTATGAAATGATACTAATCCCTTTATTTGAAATTCTCCTATAGTCTTCAAGATGTTGACATTCAAAGGGTGTTTATAGGTAACTTACAACCTAATATTCAAGATAAGAAATTGCTAATGAAATATCCATCCTTAACACGTTTTTGTATAACCCTTCATGATTATTGAATATTGATTAGTTGGTATGAAGGTACCCCTTCATAGGCTCCTATTGGTCAATCATATAAGTCATGCCTCAAAACAACTATCAATCATTTAAAAAGAAAAACAAAAAATTCATTACTTGATAAACATTCATGTTAAACTACTAATAATATTGAGACAGAAGTAACTACTATAAACATAACTCTAGATATAAATTTAGGCCATGAGATAGGAAATTTTCATAGTTGTTTGATTCTCTCCATGTGATCATGTTGCAATTGTTAAACAAGAATATGATTCAACTTCCTCCAATTAGTCATATTGAACAATTAATATTGAACAAATTAAGTAACACCGCAAACTTTAATGCAAAACATTTTTCAATATCATAGGTACACTCGACCTTGATATGGAAAGATGTAAGCTTTATATTATAACCAAGTGCAAGACCTCATTCCTAATCAAGTCAGTTGGATGACCACAATAATAACAAAGGAAATAAATTGGTTTTCACCTAAATCGAAATGCCTGAAATATTTACAAGCCCATTCTTGAAGAGATTCATTCCAACAAACTTTATTTCAATACAATGATATGTAGTAAAGAGATGATACTTGATTTTCCATCTTTATAAACTTGTTATTAATATTCAAAATCATAAGGAGAAAAACCAATATTTTGTTTGAAATTTATTTTACATATATTGATTCTTCTATAACTACACTCGATGGTCTTCTTTTATATCAAGTTTGCAGCTTAGAAAGGAATACTCATTGATCCCATGTACATAGTGAATATGATCAAAAAGAGTTATTGTATGTACATGAACTTTATGTAGATGATTATGAACAATCAAAAGCATGATTAAAAGCTCATGATGGTTATGGCTTCCCTATAATTGGTTTGATAACTCTCCCAGTAAAGGTTGGACCTAAATAGTTGGGTGGTTTTGATAGATTTTTTATGAAAATTTTGAGTTTAGCATGGATTTTGATGAAAATTGAATGTTTGCAATGGATTTTGACTTTAAAATAGTGTTTTTATGTATTTGGATTAAAAATTAGAAAATTTTATAGATTTTGTTATTTAAAACTAGGGTTTTGTTGAATTTTTTTAAAAAACTAGGAATTATTTTATAATATTTTTATTTATATTATCTAATTTTAATTAGATTGATTTGTTTATATTAGATCAGGCATTATGGCTCTTGGGCAATGAAAATCATAATTCCACCACCTCCACCTCCTCCCACCTCCTCCCACCTCCACCTCCTCCACCACCTCCACAACCATCAATTCAGAATTAATTTAGAAATTGCAACAATTAAGGGGTATTTCTGAAGTTTATAAGAGAGTCCCTCGATTATCTGAGATGTCAAACACAATGAAAGAAATAATTAAAAACATAGAAACCCTCTCCTCACAACATAATGCCTTTCATTCATGGTGAGAAGACATGAGAGAATATTATGCATGTGGATTGTCCTATGATGATGTGAAAGATCTCAGAATAACCAAAGCCTAAATAGCCTCTTTATTTGTTAACCCCTGCACTGGTTTGTCAGTTAATGTTAATAAAACAAAACTTTCTATAAAATGGTGCACTCATAGAGACATTGTAGAAAATTTTTGGGATCGTTGGTGTATGGTTTTTTTGAAACCACCGAACAACAATTTGGATGTACCATTTTACTTTATAAAAAAATTATATACTGAGTTTGTGTTAGGGCATCATGTCAATTACTTTGACATTAAACCCTTCTAGGGAGTTGGTGGAGGGCAGGGATAGAAGCGTGTGAGTTAAATTAATACCCACCCACATGTTCCCCTCCCTCCCCTTCCTCCGCCACCTCCAGTATACCATCTAGATATTATGCAGGATGCGGCCACACAGACTATCGATGCTATTCACTCTTTGAGTGGTCTTTTGGTTTCGCATGCTTCTATAGTAGCTCAGCCACATTCTGGTGATGTTGGTGATGGCTCGAGTGCTGCTGCATCATCCTCATCAGGTCCACATATTTGTGTACCACATACTTACTCCATGTGCCACCAAATATGCTTGGGTCCTCTTGTAGAGCCTGCCGAGCATCCCCTAGACACTTTTGATTATGACTTCCATGATGTGGATATTATAGATCAGACGCAGGGGAGTGGAGCACACGTCTGAGAGTCCTCTCCTACTATAGGGGACATTGGAATAGTGACTTATAGAGTAAAATTTAAGTTGTGAATTCATAGCTTGCATTTTGTTTTAAATGAATATTAATAAGAGATAGTATAATGTACTAATATTTATTTACATGGTCTAAGCTAGCAGTTGATAATACGAGGGGAGCTAACAAATGTAATGAGATAGCACCGAGGAGCCATTTCATTTAACTGGACACACACCAAATTATATATTTTGCCTCTCACTCATTTACATTTTATTTATTGTATACTTTCGTCCAACTGAATTGTCATTAAAAATGAAATTATATAATAACTTATATGTTTATCTTATTTTTCCTCTTGTAGGAAATACCTATATGTGAAAGCGAAGATTTTGTATCCAAGATTATGGAAGTGTAATGTTGGATAAGGGCAAGGTAATTGAACTCAAATTTGATTGAATTAAGAATTTTAAGATCTTATATTGATTATACATATATTGACATAGATTGGTAGTTTCATATGTACTTGTCATTTTATGTGCAGGGAATTATGAGCTTTACGTCCTTGTTGACAAGTGACACAAAGCCCAAAGCAATATGTATTGGAACACTTGAAGGAGTAGGTGTTGAAGCACCTCAAGGAGGAGGTGTGAGAGAACACTAAAAGGAAAGATAAAAGAAAAGATCCAACCCTAAAGAAATTATGTGATTTCATTTTATTTTGTGTTTGGTATTTATATGTTTCCTAATACTTACGACAATTGTATGCTAACTTGGATCACTTTTATGTTTTGTTCACCTATATAGATTGAAATTACAAAAGAAGATGGTTTGAGTGCGGTTCTTTTGAGGAGGTATTCTAGGAACTCGACCCTTTGAAGGGAGCCCAGGATATTTTAGGTAATCTAAAGATTACAATTTTAGAGTTCAATTTATATAATTCAATGTATATTGATTTTGATGTTAATTATTTGATTTTAAATTATATGGTATAACTAATCTCAATTGTGGTTTGAATTTTTCTTGTGCAGCTACCTTCAAAGCCAAAGAGTGCTTCAAAGAGGCTCCATTTTGATGATCCACCAATAGTTTAGGATGAGATAGACATTTTGGCATGCAAATTTTGAATAGATATTGAGATGGCATATGCCACATTTTGTAAAAATTTGTTTGAGTTAGCGTTGATGCCATTTTTGTATGTGGACATACACTTTATTATTGGATAATTTGATATATAGAAGTTGACAATCAAAATTTAACTTCTTCCTCATGTGCATGATTAAACTCTTTGAAATTTTAATCAAGTGAACAATGGTTAAATATCTTGATGTACAATAGCATAAAGAATGGTTATATTATGGTTTATTCATATTCTTGATTACATTTTTGCACATCTCAAACTTAAGCATTATCCTCATTGCATAAGTGACAACTAGATGTGATAGATGAAAAAATTTCAATTACAATATAGTTTTTACAAAGTCAACCTAAGCAATTATGCAATTACTTCATAGTACATAACTAATAATTAAAAATTTATTCATATTATTGATTACATTGCATTACACATCTTTCAAACTCAAACCATTGCTTCACATTGCATAAACATCCACTCCAAGCACCTATCCTTGATGTACCTGCCTTTTAGCTCAGTCAAATAAATGCTAGGCACCAATTTCAGTTAGTCTTGTCAGTCTAGGTGCCTATTCTCATCCATCATGCCACTCAAAACATCATTTTAGATCCTCCCAGGCACCATTTTTACCTGCTGCTCACTGCTTCATGACTGCTAGGCACACTTTCAAAAGCCTCATGTCGCTAACTCACCTTCCAGTTAGGTGCATGTTTTGGCTGATGCTCTATAAAAGACCTCTCCTTCTGCCACTTAACGTTGATAAAGCATAGACCTAGGCACCCTTTTATGTATGCTTTGATACTACAAATGAATGCCAACTGACTTTTAGGTAACTTTTTCTCATTGTCATCGTTTGTTCAATCCTATATTTCTACTATATCTGCCTTGGAATGCTTCTCAGCGGATTGATAAGTCACTATGACAAGATCAGATAGAAGTGACATACTAGAAAACTATGAAATGTGCAAGTATGAAAATTAAAATAAACAAAGAGTAGAACTTTATCTTTGAAGATACTTTAGCAGGTTGGAAACATGAATACCAATGCTACAAATATTTTTTCTTTCACTGCCAAGCAAAACACAGCATGCTGAAACATTCCAACACAATGACAAAGGCATGTCACACATATAATGGAATCATCTTTATATATACACTAACACATACCTAGACTTTCAAATTAAATTAATTAACCCATGCAAAAACAAAATCACAAGAACTCAAGAGCACACAAATTAGTCACTCACACACAAACTGTAACCAAGCTAGCTTATGAGATTCAAGAAAATAGGTGTAATAAGAAAACCTTCACAGTGATTTAACTCGAAAAGTTGTTTTCGATCCACCAATTCACCAGAGTTTCCATCATTCTTTCCCTTTTCTTCATATTCCATAACAAGGATATGGTTCTCTTTTCAACCCCTTTGCTCTACCCCTTTTCGTTTGATTTTGATCTTCTAGGTTCTTATTGTGTATGTTATTACTTGTATTTTCATTATTTTCCAGAGAGGGTGATGGTTCCTTCTTTGATGTAGTTGGCCTCCCTCTTTTAACCCCTTTCTTTCCCATTGCTTTTACTAGCATAGCTTCTGATTCTATAGTCACTATCAGGTTGAACAAGAGGAGCAAGTAAACAAACATAATTTGCAATCTTTCCTTCCTTTATTTATTTCATTACCCCAGTTACTACTTTCAAATTTGACTAAAACATTATTCAAAATGCAGCGTATATGGTATAGTACAATGTGGCATGAAAATGAATCTCTGCTTCATACAATATAATAATCTACTTCAATTGGAGTCCAGTATAAAATATATTAAAGGAGGACTATATCTAATAAGAACAAGATAGAGATTAATAACTTGGATGAATCACTTGTAACCAAACTCAGTAGCCCAAGGGAAGACTTTCCAACAACCCATAAAAATGTTCTATAATATCATGAAAAAAGTAAAGCATCAGTAAGTCAAGGATCTTATTATATTGCATAGTAACAAGGCTCTTCTTATATTGATCTTATAATTATTGTAAGCATAAGGCTTCAAGGATCTTATTATATTGCATGGTAACAAGGCTCTTCATTCTTCTGTGGAGAGACATCATCTACATTTGCAACGGAGGCTTGATGCTTAGGTCTATCTGAACAATGTTTGGAAAAGTGACCAAACTTATCACACCTAAAGCATTGAATTTTTTCAATTCACAATGAAGGTTTGGACAATGAAGCTCTTTTATTTGGGTTGTAGATCAAACAAACTGAAAAAAGAGACAAGGGGTCAGAAGTTCTAATCTACTTCCTAAGAATTCAAGGGATGGTATTGACTTGGTGAAACGAAACCAAACTTTGTTTCGCCACGCAGGAATCGAGCCAACTACGCAAAGCCATTGCAATCTTCAAGGAATTAAAGTTGCAAAGTAGTGCAACTTTCATTTTCAC
>VDFB02058242.1:456136806-456208747 GCA_007258455.2 Sequoia sempervirens
TACACAAAAGGAAGTTTAATCATAGGTCATAGATTGTGCTATGGATTTACCTTTCCCTTTAGGTTGTGAAAATATTATTTTCCTTCATAAAGGATAGATTATCAAGCCTTTTTTTGAAACATTTATGTGATTAAACTATCCAATTTGAGTTGTGAAAATAGATTTTATGAGAGATAGTTGTGAATCAAGCTGCTCATCTTTTCCATTTAGGTGCATCACCATATTTTAAGTTTTAGTTTATCCATTTATTTCAAATCCTTTCTTCCCTTTACCTTCAAGATTACTAGTTATTCATTAGAAATTCATAAGGGAGTCAACCCATAATCTCGAGATTCGTCTTCACTATGAGCATACCCATAGGCTTGAAGATGTTTCAATATTTCACGAGATTGTTGAGCGTATAAACTTAGCATTTGGGCGCAATCTCCATGCCAACAGTTTTTGGCACACTCAGGGGGACTATTTGGACTCTCCTAGTCCAAACATTTTCCACATAATTTTTATTTTTGGTGTGAAAATAGGTATTTACAACCTTTGGAGGTAGGATCTACACACACACACCTGGCGACTTAGGGTACAAATCTACTAGTTTTAATAGATCAAGTGCTGGTATGTTTTAAAAAAATAAGTTTTTATTCTTCTTTTTGGCTCTTCATATGAGTAGAAATGTCAAATTTTCATAGTCAATATGTATACCCACTCCCATACTATGAAAATATTGTCAACAAACCTTCTTATCAACCATACCTAAATATCCATGTTGTTGGTTTTATCCCAAACAGCCATGCAATAGTAGTATATCAACATGCTCAACATGCTTACCTCCCACCCACCCTTGATCAACCTTCATATTAGCATTTATATGTCCAAAATCAGCCTCAAGAAACATCTTTGATGCCAAATCAATTCAAACACTCTCCTGATCACCTCCAAGATTTGGAGGCTAGGGATATGAAGAATAGCATGAATGAAATCAAGGACACATTGTTAGACTTCACAAAGTAGATAGAAGATTTCAGGAGGCAACAAGAGCTTGATTTGCAACAACAAGAGTTAGATTATCAGGCCTACCTTCATGAGCAGGAGTTTTGTAGCAACAACTTTACAAGTTATTTGATTTTGTTACAATCAAGTGTTAGCCTTCTCACTTTCAAGTGTTTTGTCTCTTTGAATGATTTGGATACAAATTTAATGAGTTTTAAATCTCAAAACCTTTAAATTTTGTCTCATTCAAGGAATGCATGTACACAAAAGCAAGTTTAATCACAGGTCATATATTGTGCTATAGATTTACCTTCCCCTTCAGGTTGTGAAAACATTATTTTCCTTCATAAAGGATATATTATCAAGGCCTTTTTGTGAAAAATTTATGTGATTAAACTATCCAATTTGAGTTGTGAAAACATATTTTATGGGAGATAGTTGTGAATCAAGTACTCATCTTTTCCATTTAGGTGCATCACCATAGTTTAAGTTTCAGTTTATCCATTTATTTCAAATCCTTTCTTCCCTTTACCTTAAATATTACCAGTTATTCATTAGAAAATCATAAGGGAGCTAGCCCATAATTTGGAGATTCATCTTCACTATGAGCATACCCATAGGCTCAAAGATGTTTCAATGTTTCACGAGATTGTTGAGTGTATAAACTTAGCATTTAGGCGCAATCTCCATGACAACATGCATATAGAAGCTATAGAGAATGTTGTAGGTGAAACTTGGTGGAGTTGGTTAGTTTGTGGTGGGTCAAAACCCACGAAAGAGGAGAAGAATAAAGAAATTGTTTGGTGGAGGAGGTTGAATAATGGTGGGTTGAACCCCACAAAAAAGGAGAGGAGAGAAGAAAATCTTTGGAAGAGGACAGTTCATGTTGGAAATGAGTCCATCAAAGGAAGGAGGAAGAGGGTACATAATTGTTGGAGGAAAATGGCGTATGTTCCAGCCAGATGTTGGAAGAGGAGGGGAAATAATTAATTTTGGTGCACTTATCACAACAATGGAGTTTGTTGTAGGTTTGACAACCTAAGAGAGTAGTTCTAATACTCAACTCCACTTTGTGAGCCTATGCTCACAAATTTTCTTACCCAGTGTGTCTAATGCAGGAGCATCCAAACTCACAAGCAATCCTGCATCACAAGAAAAAAAATATTTTATTTTCATGTTTAATGTTTGCATTTAGTGTGGGTTGGAGCTTCAAGGGAATCTTGTGGATTATTTGAAAGATAAAATATTCATATACCAATACTTGGATTTTCATTTCAAAAATGAGAGGCAAATATTGTGTTTAATGTGATTTTAAAATTATTGTATTATACAATTTTAAGGCTTGAATGGGTCCATTGGCATACTAGAGGGAACTTGAAAATAAGAATTAATATTTATTTTATCAATTTGTATGCCTATAGATGTTTTCATAAGGAAAGTGACCTTGACATTTCATTCTTGTCTTATTGGGTGCTTAAAATGGAGGGAAAAGATAGTGATTTTTGGAAAATAATAATGCCTCTTCAATTACCAAAGGAGCACGACCTGATTTTATATTTTTATTCATTTTTCAAAGGAATCCATAGTAGCAAGGTGTTTTATATTGTGAAGCAACATTAACAACACATTTTGGAAGCAAAGTTGTCTTTATTTCATTCTTTGTGAAGGAATTTTAGAGGTCAAGTTGAGGCAAATGAAAGAGAAAATTTGGGTGCCACTTTTTTGGTGCTTGTAAGGGTGTAATAATATATATAATACACCCTTTAGTGGTGAAAAAAGGAAGCAATCAACATCATCAAGGTTGGAGAAAGAAGTTACAAGTTGCTCTTGAGAGTTGCATAAGAAAGAGTGCAAAAAATCAGCTTATGAAGAGAAGAGGAATAGAAGAGAAAAGAGATTTTGCAAGTGTGTTGTAGGTGTTCAAGGCAGCCATGAGAGATTCTTAATGAATAGAAAAATTAGGTTTCAAAATATTAGTGAAGCCAAGAAGGTTTGATTACATGAGGATTTGAAGACTCGTAGACAAAATGTGTCTAGAAAAGCTTGTAATTTTTTTTTAATTTTACTCAATGTTGAATCCTCCATATATGTAATTAGTCTTGAGGAATTTTCATGTATGAATGTGTATGGACATTGAAATAAAGATATGTTTCAGATTCTTTTTCCATTTATATGTTAATGTGGATTTGATGAAATGTAAAGGTTGTAAGATTGGGTGGTTCGATAAGACCCCCGATCTTGATTGCGCCATGCTCTATTTTTCTTATTTTGTTCATATTCCTATTTTGTATTCACTTAATTGATCATTTTTTTAATTTAAATATAATTTTAAAATATAATATGTATCATGTGTTATATAGTGTTTTTTTTGGAATAGAAAGCACTTTTGTCACCTATGCAAAGAAATACATTAAATTTTCCAATATTTGTTTTAGGGTTTATAATCTAAAACGTGATCAAAGACTTTTCAAGATGCTACAAACCACCTCAATTACACTAAATTATCTTTCATTTGAATACATCACTTTGCAATGTTCCCATGTTCCTAAGTCCAAGCGACCTTCTAGACTTAGTTTCTCCACAACCCCATCAGTTTATCTTCATAAGACCTCAATTATTGGATCAACCACTCTTCATTCTTCCAACTTGCAATGATGTATAAATTATTCTCTTAATCCATTCAAAATAAAACAAAACTCTCTAAAATCAAATTCTCCTTTAATCCATCGTTGATTTTATGTTTCTTGTGCCATTTATGATACAAAATATAAAGGGTATTTTTTTAATCAAATGCTAATCCCTCCACTATGAGGAATCTCATCCATTAACTAAACAATCATAATTAAACCCTTCTTGGAAGAGGTATCATAATATGTCATTGATCTTACAAGTGTCAAGAAGGGATTTTCAAAATTCCCAACCTATGGAATGCCCAAATTGATATGTAAAATAATTCAAATTTTAAAAAATTTAAAAATAAATATTTTGCCTAAGATCCCAAGATTAATACTAAAAAATATAAATTAAAATAAAAATATATTTTGGCATGATACCAATTTATTTAACCAAGTGATGCTCCTACAATAGCCGCAACCACACATTACATGTAAATACAAAATAAATCTTGAAATTTTAAAGGAGGGTCAAATTGATTCATTATTTTTAGTATATTTCCTCTTTTACTTGTATTTTCTTTAACCATCTTCCTAACTCTTTCCCTTATTATGCCTAGAGTATAGTAGATTAGCACCAATTGTTGGCAACCTTCTTTAGAGATTCTTAGTGTCTTATAAAATACTATTGGAATCAATGATTTTTCCAGCTACTAGGGTTCCTAGAATTAACCAATTTGTAACGTGGGAATAATCACTATTAGACTCCATCAATTTGTGAAAATGGTGTTGTATTGATCTTGTCTTATTATTTTTCTTCTCACTTGGACTTGGGCCCCTTTCCATTGTGCATATCCCACTCCCACAAGTGTGTTGGGAAATAAGATCCATTCTCTTTCCTATAATACATAAGGAGCACAAAGCATGAAACCACCATCACCATGTAATTGAAAAATGTAGCTACAATATTAAAATGAATCATTATCTCCAAAATAATGAATCAATTTGACCCTAGAGTATAGTATATTAGCACCAATTGTTGGCACACTTGTATTCCTAGAATAACATTAATTTAGACAACCAAACTTTCCACATTAAGGAGTCAACCTTCTTTAGAGATTCTCATGTCATGTAAAATATTATTGGAATCAATGATTTTTCAAACTACTAGGGTTCCTAGGATTAACCAATTTGCAACGTGGACATAATCACTATTAGACTCCATCAATTTGTGAAAATGGTGTTGTAATGATCTTGTCTTATTATTTTTCTTCTCACTTGGACTTGGTCCCCTTTCCATTATGCATATCCCACTCCCACATGTATGTTGGGAAATAAGACCCATTCTCTTCCCTATAATACATAAGGAGCACAAAGCATGAAACCATTGTCACCATGTAATTGAAAAATGTAGCTACAATATTAAAATGAATCATTTTTCTCCAAAATAAAGGCCTCATATATGTAGCAACAATATTGATAAGTGGGGTAGGTAAGGAGGAGGGCTTCAAGGGTTAGAAATTTTTCTAATCAAGTTAGGGATTTTTATATCTATGTGGTAGCTTGTATGACATATTTTAATTTTAATTTTTAAAAAATATGGACCATCTCTTTACATACAATTTATATGATTTATCATCTAAAACTGCTCCCATCCAATTGAAAAGGAACTAAATTATGTGGAACCACTTACTTGGAAAAGGCTTCATTTTTCTCTCAAAAATATTGTTGACGAAAAATAGTCATCCCCCCTCCATTTGACCATAGCCACTCTATTTATTTTTTATTTGTAGCAATAAGAGTATTCCAAAAATTCCAATGGCATACAAGAGTTATTGTGTTGGAATTCAATGAATAACTAAGATATAAAATAACGTGCTACTATAATTTTTAATTTCTATTTTAAAACATTAATACTTTAATGCAAAAATGGAATTTCTAATAGAAAATATCAAAAGTTAAGTAATACTATCTCTAACTCTTTTTAATTTCATATAGCATGTTTGTAATGTTGTGATTAGGTTTCATACACCTTGTAATTCCTAGTGTTTGTATTTTGTAATTTGTATGTCAATGTGCTCACATGGAAAATGGGTTTCTAACATGAAAAGGCATTCTTTGCCACATGAAATATACAATATAGCATGTCCTAAGAGAATTTGTGTCATGTAAGATGCATAAGAGTATTTATGGCATTCTAAGATGTGTAAGAGATTCTATGACATATAATATCATCTGAGTTGCAAAATAGACTCAAAAAGCCATAGATAAATTTTGACCAAATTGTAACATGTAAGAGCATCCTTCTAAAGGAGGAATGAGTTCAAAATGGAGCACTTTTTTTGGTAAGTGGTTGACATGGAGATTTATATTTCATGTTAGAAATGTTAACCCATCAAGTCTAAGGTGTTAGAATTTTAAAATGGGATTTGAGCACCATATTTTCACATGGTGTTTAATCATAGTTTTGGAAACCATGTGTGCTTTCTAGTTTTGGCCTTAGCCTATTGGATGCATGGTTTGGTGGTGTATAGAAGATGCACTTGTATTTGTAAGGATTTATGCTATTGGATTGGCTCTAGAAGAAAATGATTAAAGATATTTTTCCCTTGATTAAGTATAAGCCACTGAGTTTATTGTAACATATATGTTGCTAATAACATATTGAGTGTGTTTTGGAGGCTAATTTTTTTTCCAAAATGGTTTTACTAGGGTATATCTTGTGTTACAAGTTTTCTCTATCATTTATTGTGAAGATATGTAACATATTGTATTGCTTATATCATTGGGTTAATAGAGGAACTATTTAGTTTGATTTTATTTGGTACCATAGCTATTTTGAGTTTTTGGTACTAGTGATGTTGCAAACATAGTCCCTTTCATTTGGTATCAACGCCTAGATTTGGGCTATCGAAGGGGATGTCATCCTTGAAGTATTAATTCGTGTTTAAATAGAAGCTCTACATAGGTGATCTTATTTTCTAGGTACAAACACATATACAAGTTGGAGATCAAGATACAACACTATTTTTGAGTTACTGAGGCTCAAAAACAAATAATTAGTTGCATGCATGATCTATGGGTTGTATTTAGTTGCACATTTGATCTATGGGTTGCATGTGGTTGCATTAATGGGTACGTCACTTGTATGTTATTGCATGTTGCATATCCATATTTTTTGGAGTTGCAGGGATGGGAATAATATTTGCATGCTATAGATCCAAGGTGTTCCAAAGTTACATGGATGGTTATATCGCTTATATATTGCATGTTGCAAATTCATTGAGATTTGGGTTTACATGTACTTGCATGTTGCATACTCATTGTGGTTTGGGTTTTCATACACATGCATGATGTCTATGTGATATTTTGACATTTGGAAAATTCATCTAGTTATAGATTTTTTAGTATTTCATATTTGTTTCAGTAAATTCAAATTTGTATAGTGGTTGTATGTGGCTTGTTGCTACATGCATGTCATTTAGTTTTAATGAATATGCGTTTTTCAGATATATTTTTAAAATCTATTTTCTTTGACTTCTATGGAAGATTATTTTCATATTGTATTTCCTGAGGGTTGTCTAGATAAGAAATAGTTGCAAATCCACGTGCATTCTTATGAGCATAGTTGCAAGATCATTGGAATGTATTATCCCCTTTATAATAATTTAATTGTGGACCCAAAATCCCATTCCTATATTTCTTGTGGGCTAAGGAGAAATTTCTAGGTAAATAGATTTAACTAAAATTGATTATTTAGACCCAAATTAATTATTATTTCCATTTTTTTTATAAAAGGGACCAAGTAATTTAATTAAATATTACTATTGTTGAGTATCTTTCCAAGGGGGGCATTAGAATATATGGAGATGGAATAATGTAACTCTAAAATAATTTGGCATCTTCTTTTATGGCATATTCTATGATAGATTTATAACACTTATTATGATAGCCCATTATTAGGGAGTTGTAGGTTAGATTTTATGACAAATGGGAGTTGTTTCTATGGGAGGAATATCTTATGAAAGGAAATTAGTGAGGAGTTATAAATTTCTAATTTGAGAAGAATTCTCATAATTATTGATGACAATTGTAAGGTATAAAAAGAACCTCTTTAACTAGCTTAATATAGTTATGTGTAAGAGGAGGCTATGCCAACTCTTTGTGGGGGCCTATTTTGGAGGTAGATTATTGTAATATTTTATTATTTTATTATTACGGGTATATTGGGATGTTTGAATTTTTTCCCCAACTTGTATTGATCTCCAATTCTCATCTTTTGTCTGTGTATCAATTTTCTTCACCACCTGAACATTGTGTTCAACTATAGGATTTGAGCATGAAAACCCTTGAATTCTTTGATATCATAAGTTGAAATCCTCTTATTTTCTTGAGAGAAATATCATAAAGAGGTTGTATTGTGCACTTAAAACTTTTGTTATATTTTAATATTTGTGATTGTAAGATTGTGAAGAAGAGAGCTTCAACATTAATAATTTATTTTCATAACATATTATTGAATGGCTTGTAATTTCAAACTTGTACTAGCATTTTGCTATTATTTTGGTCAATATAAACTAGTTTCAAATTTTTTATTCAACTATATTTCGTGTGTGCAAATATTATTTAAATATATGACAGTTTATGTAAAATCAATGACATATTTCAATATTTGGTTGCAAATTTGTGGAGGTTATTTCATTATATTTTATGTTATATTTGTTGAATATATTTTAAGTCTATAGATATTTACAAAAAAATCAGTTTGGTACATTGCAATAGTATCAAAGTGTTGATCTTGCTAGCTTGACAAGTAAATTAGATTGTTGATCCTTCCTAGTGAAATAGAGATTAGATATCAAAGAAGGAAGCAAAAGAAATAATAGGCACAAGATCCATATAAGGAGGATGATATGAAAGAATAGAAAAGAGGAGATAAGAAATTTTCAAAATATGAAAAGGAGAAATTCTTCTAAGAGACTTCAATTGGAATCAATCATGACCAAGAAAGAGTGGAAACAAGCCAAGAGAGGTGGTATCAATCCAAGAGAGAATTGATGAATTATTAGCAAGAATATTGATCCAAATGATTATTAGAACTCCACAAAGAGGATAAATATTATCTATAAGCAATCAATCAATTGTAGCTCCATACCAAAACCCTCTAGACCTATGTTCTTATATAAAGAGGAAGAAAAAGTAGAGCCCATAAATTATTTTCCAAAAGAGATTGACAAGTTGTTTGGAGATTATTGGGAAAAGAATAAAGATTTCAAGGCAACCATATCCTTTGATAGATATTTGGAGCTTCTAGGAAAAAGTATTCCTCAAAGAATAGGTCAAGAGACTAACCAAAATAACAATAGGAAAAAACTAAAGTATAAAGTAAAAAAAACTAATTCCACCCACTTTTAATGGTAGCAACAAGATATAAGCTTGGGCTTGGTTGTAGAAACTACAAACTTATCTCAGACTCAGCCACATGATGGAAGAAGATGCAAGTAATTTTCCACATTGCCCTTGGAGGGAACTATGATTAGTGGTACCATGCTCTAATCACACAAGGACATGACCTTGTGAAATTTTTTAATGATTTCAACCAAAGGTTGTTAGATAGACTTGAGCAAAAGGATGAAGAATAATAGTTTAGAGAACTTTCCAAAATCGAGCAATAGACTTTAGCGAATGCATATGTAACATAATTCTAGAGAGTTGTAGTCATGGTACTTGGTTTATCAAAAAGGAGGGTCACTTTCCTCTTTGTTGAGGTTCTTTGCAAGCCTCTCAAAGGTCAAGGCCTATGCACCATTAGCATTGCAAAAAATTGTTAGGAGAGCATTAACACTTGAGCCATATGTACTTAAGAGTATATTTCCATCTCAATTCAAGTTACTCATATTTGTGCTCCACAAAGGAAATTTTCATAAAGGGGGATTCAACTCATGCCTTCAAAACTATACATTACAACCATTTGCAACAAAGAAAATGGGCGACAACAACAAAAATGAACTCAATGTAGATTTCTAGCCATACTTATCAATGTTGTCTTTATCCACTTACCGTATGGTCTCTAGCTTTTCTAGCCATACTTATCAATGATGTCTTTTTATCTGATCAAATTTATTATGTCTATTTTTCTCTTTTTCACCCAACATGTTTGTTTGTAGCTAACATGTTTGTGGTGAATTTGTAGTTAGCTTTGCAGGATATAAGACCCATGTCCTCTTCGTGTCCTAGCTCATCTTTACAAATGGTATATACTAGATCAAAGACCTGCATCTTCTTCATCCTGAGTATATGCTCTTTCTCTCTTTTTCTCTTCAACATTAGTTGTTTCCCTATCTTTTGGATGCATTCTTCTCTTAAATCAATCGATCCTTACATTCTTCTCTCTGTTTAAGAATTCTTCTATGTGTTACTTGTTATTTTTGGGATGATGCATAATACTAAGACAACCTTTTGCATCAAGGTCTCTTTCACTTTGCTAACTCAAATCCTTTTAGTTTGTTTGTTATGTGTCTTTGTGTAAGTCATTATCCATGTTTTTATTTCTAAATATCTATATGTCCATCATTCTCTAACCCCATGATTTGATAGCTTTCTATTTTCTAACCTTGTTGTCCTGTGAAAATCTTTTTTGTCTAATGTGTTTTTTTTATAGGAACCATGGGAACATGATCATAGATATATTGGAAAAGGCCAAGTTCATTATATTGAAGTAATATCTTATATGATGATTCAAATCTTGAAAAAACTAAGCCACAACCAATTATAGAAGATCATGAACTTGGAAAAATGGAGAATGAGAGCACAAATGGAGGCACGCTTCTAACTCTTTCGAGAGCACCTAGATATCATCCATTTAGAGTCTAAGGAGTGTAATTTGGACAACAAATCATAGTACTTGTTAGTAGTGGGGCTTCCCATAATTTTATTAATGAGGACTTGGTGATAATAAGAAGACTCAAAGTTGGGGATTTTGATAGTTTCAATGTTATTGTTATTAATGGATTCACCATTCCATGCACCAACTATAATCTAACAACTCAATATATGGTGTGTGATGATTTTTATGTTGTGGAATTAGGAAATATTGACATGGTTTTAAGTGTACAGTGGTTGCATTCTCTTAGTGAGTTTCCATAGAAATATCAATTCATGGAGCTTAAATTTGAATTTGAAAGGAAAGATGTCGTGTGGTGGTCAAAGCTAAAATAATGGAGAGGATTTTTCACAAGCAACAAGTTGCATGAGTAGCAAGTTATTTGGTGATCAAGGCACTTATCATTTTGATATTCAAAATATTTTGGATAAGAATAGTGTGGTGTTTGGTGATTTGCTTCCAACACTACCACCTGATAGAAAATTCATGCATATCATGAAGTTGAAAATAGTTTCTAAGCTTGTTCTAACCATTCCTTATTGCCACCCAATAATGTACAAGGAGAAGATTGAAAAGGTCATAAAGGAACTCTTAAAGATGAGACACAACAAACCTAGTTTTAGTCAATTTGCAACATTAGTGGTTTTTGTGAAGAAAAAGGATGGTACCATGCAAATGTGTATCTTTGTATCTTTGAACAAGAAGACAATAGATCTCATTCCTAGAATTGGTGAGCTAATTCATGAGTTGCATGGAGTTGTATATTTTTCAAAGATTAATTTGAAATTAGGTCACCATCAAATCTATGCAAGGGATGAGGGTGTGCACAAAATAGCATTCATGTGTCACTTTGGGCACTTTGAGTTCTTGGTGATTCCTTTTGTTTTGACAAATGTTCCAACTTCTTTCCAATCATGTCTAAATCGGGTACTCAATAAGCTAAGGAAATAAATTTAATTAAAATAAATTACTAACAACTGAATTAATTATTATTTCTCATTTTTTATAAGGCCAAGTAATTAATAAAATATTATTATTTTTGAGTATTTGTCCAAGGAGGGGCATGAGAATTCAAATTATTTTATCTATTATTGTTGTGTTTGACCTTTGGGGTTGAATGGTTAGACATTGAGATGAATTATTGATGGGATTTTTGGAAATCTATTTGTCACAACTAAAGCACTTGGTGGTCTTGATAGAAGGAAATAGTATGGCTTGCAAGATATCTCTCTATGGTCTAAGTTTCATCCAAGTATGAGGTTTAGTTCATAAATGTTATTGGAGTTGATATTTATATAGAGTTAATTCATTATGTTTGTGTCAAACATGTTGGTGGTCATTTATTGTTGTTTCACTTAATTAGTTTTTAGTAAAAGTATTGGTTTGATTAGGGCTATTTAATCTCATATTTTTGTGTGATGTGGAGAACCAAGGAGAGTTATTTTTCTTGGCACTAAGATTGAGAGAGATAGTGAGCAAAAAAAATTCAACCAATCAAAGTAAGTATGCTAACTTGATCTTGCAATTGTTCAATTTGCAATATTGCAAATCAATGAGTGTTCTTTGACAAAAAATGTGATCGAAGACATGAACCATTTCCCCTATGTGTGTGCATTAATGGAATTTTGTATGTTATAACCTACACTAGACCATGCATTCCTTTGGTAATGTTGGTGATACATATACCATGTTGGGAAAATTGAATCACACCTATAGTTGTACTAGTGATACCTATAGCATATTGTCTCTTAGGTTGAATGTTGGTGGTGCTTATAATAGTTCCCTTGGATGCCTACAACACGCTTGTAGTAGTGCTAAAGAAAACTTCATGTATATATATATATATATAGGGACTTGATGCAAATTGGGAAAGATATGTGGACAACATGGGATCTACCAATGTGTATGTGGGTATCTTATTTGATGGTGTGATTAGTTGGATGAATGAGCAATTTATAGTTGCCATTCTAGCTCTAGAGGTAGAGTGTATGACAACTACTCTAGCTTATTTAGGTGGATATCTAGCACTTTAGGGATTGTATTCAAATATTGGTTTGAAGCATGATATGATGGTGATTTTGTATAATAGTTAACATTTCATCAACTTGGCAAGTGATCTTATTTTCATGCATAAATGAAGTACATTATTGTTTTGTTCACAACATGCTGGAGGATGAGAGGGTTTGGATCGAAATGGTAGAAACTTCAATGGATGTTAAATATATTTTAATGAAACACATTAACACAAAGAAGTTTAGTTGGTACAACATGGCTATAAGCACTATAGCCCTTTGCATTTTAGTTCACTTTTGTTGGTTTCTCTTTTGCTCTTGCAAGATATACAATGTTAGTTTTTATGATCAGATTTAATGGACAAAAATTTAATTCAAAATCAAACAAAATAACACAACATATACCCTAGGAAAACCCTCCACTTGAGGGAGAAAACCCAGCAACAATATATATCTCTTATATATATAAGTAATGGCAACAAGTCTCTTTACAATGAGGCCACACACAAGGCCAATATTCAACACCAGCAATGGCTGTAATAACAAAGAACAATCTGCTCTTCCTTGAACACAAATATGCTCTTCAATGGATTCACAATCTGCCCTAGAAGAAATTCACACTTAATAGAAGGAGCTGCTCTTGATAGAATTCACACTTTCTTGTAGGAAGGAATCGAACTTGCTTGATTGTCAAATGAGAGAAAGTGACCTTCTATATATACTTGTTGCTTAGAGGGGTCGTCACACCTTTTCAAGGACAAGGTCAGCCACCATAAAAATAATTACAAATAATAAATAATAATTACAAAGGAGGTCAGCAATCTTAGAGATATGTTGCCATTAAATAATCACAAATAAATAAGGAAGTATGAAGCCCGAAGCTGCAATAACATCAACACTCCCTCTCATCTAGGGAGGAATACTTCTTGTTGCACAAGACACATCACCTCATCGTGATGCCAACCACAATGGCTACAACCATATGTGGAAAAGAAACGATATCAGATATCACCTCATTGTGATATCAACCATAATGGCTACAACCATGTATGGTATGTACAAGTGTTCATCATTTGCGTGATGTTGTCACCTCAACATGACTTTCACCATGGCTCTCCCTGAGGGTGAAAACACAAGTACAAGAGGAATCATCATGGACTCTCTCATGTGATGTTGTTACCTAATTTTCACCCACAAGCTCAATCAGGCAGGATAAATCATGTGACAGAGGTTCGAGAAGGCCAAATGGAGCACTCGCACAAGGGAAAAAGTCATGAATTTGATGCTAGGTCATAGGGAACTTAGTTGGGAAGCCTACCTTGTTCAAGTTCGGCATGAAAATCCTCTAAGGAGAGAGTCGCCAAGACCTTCAAAATGTCTCGCCAACTAAAAGGGCTCTCGCTGAATGAAGGCATCATCCAGAGGAAATGGTCGCATCAGGGAAATAAAATCATCTCGGGCGAATGTCTGGCCGACGGGCCAATGTTTCAGTTATAGTAATGAAGCTCAGCAGGAGTCTCCCCGATAACAAATGTGTTGCTAAGGGGATGACACATTCGGTATAGGGTTGTGCCCTCGGAAAATGGTCTTACCGATATGGTCATGTCTCCCCGATAGAAGGGTGATGTCTGGGAAAAGGTTGGTGCCTTCGCCAGAATGTCTCGCCGAATGCAGGAGGTCTCCCCGACATATTTGACATCGATATAGTTTCTAGTTGTCGGGGTAATGTCTTGCCGACATGGTGTGGTCTAAGCGACGCAAGCGGGTATCGGTATGACTAATGGACCTCGCTATAAAGTCTTCCTGAGTTTCCAGTGTCTCGCTAAAAGAAATGTAGAGCTCGGTAGCATGGAGTGCATTTGGGGTGATCAATAAACTCTCGTCAATAAAAGATGAGGAAAGCTTGCCGAGGTAGTTTTGCTTTCGGCATGAGGTCTTGCCGACAATTAGGTGGGTTCGTTGTGACATTTTGCTTTCATCTGAAGGTCTTGCTGACTCATGGTCTCGGCCAAAGAAAGTAGTTTCGCCATGATGTCTTGGCGAGGGCATGATGTCTCGCCGATAGAATGGTGGGTCTCGGGGTAGCGTTTTGCTTTTGATAAGATCTCTCATCGACACTCGGGTGTCTTGCCGATAGATGAAGAAGCCTCAAAAGGAGATGATGGTTTTGGTGAAGGATGGAGGAATCGTCGTGATGTCTCGGCGATGCGTAAGTGGTCTCGTAGAAAGATAAAGGGGGCCTCGATATGTATTTTTCCTTCGGTAGGAGTCTCCCTAATAGAAAAAAGGGCTTGCCGAAGAAAGTCTGGCCTTCGGCATAAGGTCTCAGCGATGCAGAGATGTCCTACCGACCAGTGAACAACTCGACAAAAGAGAGGACCTCGGTGTGAGGTCTGGATGAAGAAAGGAAGTCTCACCGACACAAAGGAGCTCGCCAAAGAGTAAGTGGATTCAGTGTGACATCATACCGAGGAGACAAAGTCTGGCCGAAATGAAATGTCTCTCGGTGAGATGTCTCGCTGATCGCCGTTGGTCTTGCCAAAGGGATTGTGCCCTCAATGTAGTATTTTTTGAATTCGCCAAGGGTCTCGTCGATCAGGGGAAGTCTCAGCAAAGCAAAGCGGAATCGGCATGGCAATTTGAGCTCGCTAAGAAGTCTCGGCGACCTAGGAATGTCTTGGTGATGGAATCAAGTGAGCTCGAGGAGAAAAATGGAGAGATCAACAAGATGTCTCACTGACGGCTTAAAGTCTTCTTGAAATGAAACAAGCTTGCCGAAGTATTTTGCCTTCGACAAGAGGTCTCACCGACCAAATGGGAGTCTCATCGAACGAAATGATAGGAGCTCGGAGAGAATGGGGTTGCCCACCAAAGGGTCTTGCCAAAGGGTGAAGGTCTCATCGATGAAAGATATTTCTGTGTGACTCCAAGGGGCTTGTTGTAACATCTTGCCGAAAATGATATGTCTTGCCGATATTCTGGGTGATAACAAAGGTGATATCGGCATGACTTTTGGGCTCGCTAAGAACTCTCATCGACAGTTCCATGTTATGTCGATGGTTGTAGGAGAATTTAATCGCATTGGGGAGACACGATTAGTGTCTCACCAATGCGATTCTACAGGAGGAGCTTTTGACCACCCGAAGAATCTATGTGGAGTATACTCAACCAATCAGAGAAAGCTACAAGTGAATCATTAGCAGTTGAACCAGATGAAGAAGATCAACAGGATGAAAAGCAATGTGTATCTGTTCTGAGCTCAAGAGCATTCAAAGCTCTCGGCAGGGAGGTTAGAAGGAAGACACGAGACCAGAAGTGAATGCGGTAGTTGCAAAAGATCAGGGAGGCCATTCCTAGAGTGACTCCACACTGACATGGCCACGGTGATGCAACATTAATTTCATAAAAAAGATCTGAGGGAGATATTTTCCAAAGGAAGATATTTTTTGTAAGCCCAGAGGGGCCGACACACTTTTGTATATAAGGTATTTTTGCCTCTTTGTAAAGGAGTTCTCCTGATGCTTTTCTGAAGTCTGTGACTTCTACAGTCCTCTCTCGGATTAGCAAAATTTTGTAACTCATTTTAGAGCATGATGTATAAAGTTTTCCTTGATGACTATTGATGTTCAGATTTCCATCTTGTTCTTGCAGAGTGTTGTGCATTTCAAGTTCATAATCAAGTTATTTTGTGAATTTCTTTTATTCCTTCATGACTTTATCTTGTGTTTTCATGCCTTCCTTTGAAACAACATCATTATACAAATCACAAACTGTGTTTACATAATCAAATATGGATTTTAGTCTATGAAAATTACTTTCCTCTTTGAAAAAAAGTGTGTGAATCAAACCTGTTGTGACATATTAATGCATAGCTTATAAAGATTTGATTTGTAATCTTATGTTCATCATCAGTTTTCAAGTGTAAATTGAGTATCTCATTGTTCCTGTCATTTTGGTGCATCACCATAGGTTCATTTTCATTTTTATGCATTCTCCTTCTCCCTTTTCCCTTCAAAGAATCAGTAGTTTAGGTGACACCAAAGGAAGTCGGCCTTCTCCGAAGGTTGACCTCTATCTACAAGTGACCCACAACTTTAGAGGTCTTCCCATGTTACATTGAGGTGTTGAACATCAGGTTCAACAAGGGTGCAACTTCAGGTGATAACAGTTTCTGGCATGCCTGGTGGGATAGTGAACTACTTCTTAGTTCATGTTTATGCATTTTATTGCTGCTGTTTGGTGTGTGCAGTAGTAGTTTCAACCTTTAGGAGTCATTTTCTTTACATACCTGGCGACTACGGGAGAATAACAATTGGTTCCAAGCAGACTAAGTGTTGAATGTCTACATTTTATGAAGACATGTTTTATCATCCAGCTTGTCATGAAACTGCTAATCATCCCTCATTTCATGAAAATCATGTCAACCAACCACCCTATCAGCCATATCAGGCCAATTATGCTACTAGTTTAATCCCAAATAGCCATGCAACAATAGCCTATTAGCATGCTCAACATGCTTACCTCCCACCCACCCCTGCTCAGTCTTTGGATCCACATTTGGATGTCCAAAATCAGCTCCAGGAGGTTGATTATATAAAGAATAACATGAGGGACAGACTGACGGACATCGTAAGGCAGATGGAAGAGCTTAGGAGGTAGTAGGAGTACGATCAACAACAAGAAGAGATGAAATATCAGGCCTACCTTCATGATCAGGAGATTGATTGGCCACAAGCACAAAAAGCTTACCAAGCTCAGACAAGGGAGCAAGAATGGGAGTCCAAAAAGAGGCAATTTGAGGAGAACCTTACCCAGCAGCTAGCTGCAAAAGATGCAGAAATGAGGCTAAAATTTTCCGAACAAGAGGTTCCTAAGTACAAGTTTTCCAGCTCTAGGCAAAGTCAGCCTCTTGACTCTCCTAGTAAGTCTTTTCAGTTTGAAATTCTAAGCTTTAAGGGATTCAATTCGATGCAAGAGAATGTAGTACCTAAACAAGATCAGTCCATCATCCCTCAATAGCAACCCATTGATCCAGATGACTTACTCCTCATGGAGAGGATCAACAAATTAAATCCAATGCAGTTAGTTGTAGCATGTTACAGACTACAACAAGAAAATCTCAAACAGGAGGAGGGGCAGAAAGTAGGACAACAGACAATTGAAGAAGGAAAGAATGCTCAAGTTCAAATTTATGTTTGTTTATTTGATGAACTTCCACAATTTATAGGTGAAGACAAGCAGTGCTTGACTGAACCTACCTCAATGCCCATTTTTTAGTTGCAAAGTGATGAGCTCACAATAGATTCGCTTGCTGAACTTCCTAGTCTTGTGGGTGATGATAGAGTCACCCTACTTGAACTAACACCAGTGTTAAAGCTTGGACAACCAGAAGATGAAATTCACTTTGATAGGTTGTTCATTCATCAAGAGGAGTATGGGGGCAGCCTGGTCTTAAGAGGTGAAAGGGTTGGTACTTGTGAAAACATCCATGAAGAGGGGCATGATCAACAAAAGCATGTTTTGAAAGGTACGAGTGCTCCTTTAAGTGTTCAAGGGGAAAGTTATGAGATTGATGTAGGACATGTCATGCATGAGGAAGCTGATCATGAAATTGAGGAGGATATGTTTTCAAGCATAGTAGAGGAGTTTTGCTCAAAGCTTGATGCCAAGCCATCATTAGCTAAATCCAGAGAGTGTGAGCAGCATAACCAAGTGGAAGGAGCTGCCATAGTTTCATTTCAATCACACAAGGTAGCTCATTCCAATCATCATGGGGTTATGACTGTGGAAGCAACTGATCGAAGTAGACCCAACAAGATTGGCTTGGAAGCTATTCTTTCACAAGGATGCCCGATCAGGCATCTAGCCAAAATGGAGACCAACAAAGATATTGATACCTTGCTTACACCCAAGCATGAGGGTACTACAGAGGAGGAGCACACTCAAGTTACCTTTCCACCTCAGAACGAGAATGTTTACATTCCATATGAAAAGGTTAGTAAGCTTGAATATGTTATGCAAGAGATCTTGCAGCCATCCATTGAATTGTCATGCATGCTTCATTTCTCTTTAGTTGTTCTCCAGCGTAGTAAACATTGTAATTTTTTTAGAAAGGGCAGTTATTTTACCCAACCTGTCAATGGGTTTGTTTGACCAATTTCTTACTGGTTAATGTAGGGTAGGTTTAATTGTTATTTCTTTCCCTAAGTGCTATTCCAACACAGTAAATAGCTGTCATTTTTTGGCAACCCGTTGTGTTCTATGAGTCTCAAGTAAGTTGCAAGCATGTACAAAGTTTCCCTGGATCTGTTTCTGAGGTTTTCCTAACGACATCATGCCCAATGGACAAGTTTTGGCTACTGGTTTTCCATGTTTAGCAGGCAAACATCCAGCAAAGGTCGCCAGAAATGTTACCTAATTTTCACCCACAGGCGCAATCAGGCAAGATAAATAGTGTGACAAAGGTTTGAGAAGGCCAAATGGAGCATTCACACAAGGGAAAAAGTCATGAATCTAATGCTAGGTCACAGGGAACTCAGTTGGGAAGCCTGCCTTGTTCAAGTTCGGCATGAAAATCCTCTAAGGAGAGAGTTGCCAAGACCTTCAGAATGTCTCGTCGACTAAAAGGGCTCTCACTGAATGAAGGCATCATCCGGAGGAAATGGTCGCATCAGGGAAATAAAATCATCTCGGGCGAATGTCCAGCCGACGGGCCAATGTTTCGGCGATAGTAATGAAGCTTGGCAGGAGTCTCCTCAATAACAAGTGTTTTGCCGAGGGGATGACGCATTCGGTTTAGGGTTGTGCCCTCAGAAAATGGTCTTACCGATATGGTCATGTCTCCCCGATAGAAGGGTGATGTCTCGGAAAAGGTTGGTGCCTTCGCCAGAATGTCTCGCCAAATGCAGGAGGTCTCCACGACATATTTGACATCGGTGTAGTTTCCAGTCATCGGGGTAATGTCTTGCCGACATGGTGTGGTCTCAGCGACGGAAGCGGGTATCAGTATGACTAATGGACCTCACTATAAAATCTTCCCGAGTTGCCAGTGTCTTGCCGAAAGAAATGTAGAGCTCAGTAGCATGGAGTGCATTTGGGGTGACATCAATAAACTCTCGCTGATAGAAGACAAGGAAAGCTCGCCGAGGTAGTTTTTCTTTTGGCATGAGGTCTTGCCGACAATTAGGTGGGTTCGCCGTGACATTTTGCTTTCGTCTGAAGGTCTTGCCCACTCATGGTCTTGACCAAAGAAAGTATTTTCGCCATGATGTCTTGGCGAGGGCATGATGTCTCGCCAATAGAATGGTGGGTCTCGGGGTAGCATTTTGCTTTTCGTAAGATCTCTCACCGACACTCGGGTGTCTTGCCGATAGATGAAGAAGCCTCGGTAGGAGATGATGGTTTTGGCAAAGGATGGAGGAATCATCGTGATGTCTCGGCGATGCGGAAGTGGTCTCGCCGAAAGATAAAGGGGGCCTCAATATGTGTTTTGCCTTCGGCATAAGGTCTCAGCGATGCGGAGATGTCCTGCCGACCAGTGAACAACTCGGCGAAAGAGAGGACCTCGGTGTGAGGTCTGGGCAAAGAAAGGAAGTCTCGCCAACATAAAGGAGCTCGCTAAATAGTAAGTGGATTCGATGTGACGTAATACCGAGGAGACAAAGTCTGGCCGAAATGAAATGTCTCTCGGTGAGATGTCTCGTTGATCGTCGTTGGTCTTGCTGAAGGGATTGTGCCCTCGATGTAGTATTTATTGAATTCTCCAAGGGTCTCGTCGATCGAAAGAAGTCTCAGCAAAGTAAAGCGGCATCGGCATGGCAATTTGAGCTCGCTAAGAAATCTCGGCAACCTAGGAATGTCTTGGCAACAGAATCAAGTGAGCTCGGGGAGAAAAAAGGAGAGATCAACAAGATGTCTCGCCGACGGCTTAAAGTCTTCCCGAAATGAAACAAGCTTGCTGAAGTATTTTGCCTTCAGCAAGAGGTCTCACCGACCGAAATGATAGGAGCTTGGAGAGAATGGGGCTGCTCGCCAAAGGGTCTTGCCGAAGGGTGAAGGTCTCAGCAATGAAAGAGATTTTGTTATGACTCCAAGGGGCTCGTTGTAACATCTTTCCGAAAATGATATGTCTTGCCGATATTCTGGGCGATAACAAAGGCGATATTGGCATGACTTTTGGGCTCGCTAAGAACTCTCATCGATAGTTCCATGTTATGCCGATGGTTGCAGGAGAATTTAATTGTATCGGGGAGACACGACTAGTGTCTCACCGACATGCGATTCTACAGGAGGAGCTTTTGACCGCCCGAAGAATCTATGTGGAGTATACTCAACCAATCAGAGAAAGCTACGAGTGAATCATTGGCAGCTGAACCAGATGAAGAAGATCAACAGGATGAAAAGCAACGTGTATCTATTCTGAGCTCAGGAGCATTCAAAGCGCTTGGTAGGGAGGTTAGAAGGTGGACACGAGACCAGAAGTGAATGCAGTAGTTGCAAAAGATCAGAGAGGCCATTCCTGGAGCGACTCCACACCGACATGGCCACGGTGATGCAACATTAATTTCATAAAAAAGATCTGAGGGAGATCTTTTCCAAAGGCAGATATTTTTTGTAAGCCCAAAGGGGCCGACACACTTTTGTATATAAGGAATTTTTGCCTCTTTGTAAAGGAGTTCTCCTGATGCTTTTCTAAAGTCTGTGACTTCTACAGTCCTCTCTCGAATTAGCAAAATTCTGTAACTCATTTTGGAGCATGATGTATAAAGTTTTCCTTGATGACTATTGATGTTCAGATTTCCATCTTGTTCTTGCAGAGTGTTGTGCATTTCAGGTTCATAATCAAATTATTTTGTGAATTTCTTTTATTCCTTCATGACTTTATCTTGTGTTTTCATGCCTTCCTTTGCAAAAGCATCATTATACAAATCAAAAACTATGTTTACATAATCACATATGGATTTTAGTCTGTGAAAATTACTTTCCTCTCTGAAAAAAGTGTGTGAATCAAACCTGTTGTGACATATTAATGCATAGCTTATAAAGATTTGATGTGTAATCTTATGTTCATCATCAGTTTTCAAGTGTAAATTGAGTATCTCATTGTTCCTGTCATTTTGGTGCATCACTATAGGTTAATTTTCATTTTTATGCATTCTCCTTCTCCCTTTTCCCTTCAAAGAATTAGTAGTTTAGGTGACACCAAAGGAAGTCGGCCTTCTCTGGAGGTTGACCTCTGTCTACAAGTGACCCACAACTTTAGAGGTCTTCCCATGTTACACTGAGGTGTTGAACATCAAGTTCAACAAGGGTGCAACTTCAGGTGATAACAGTTGTCATGTAGTCACACACATGACATCCACCATGGCTCTCCCAGAGGGTGGACTCAAGGGATTTCACCTCAAACTTCTCTTACAAAGAAGAACTCGTTAATCAAGGGATTTCACCTCGAACTTCTCTCATAGAGAACTCATTAATTAATGGATTTCACCTCGAACTTCTCTCACAAAGAAGAACTCATTAAAGAGGATCACTGATACTGAGACTCTTTCTCAGTTAAGGTTGTATTCTCCACCATACCAAGCTTATCTCGAAAGTACACAAACTTTATCCTGGAAAGAGGCTTGGTGAGACTGTTTGTCGTATGCTCATCAGTGCTGATATACCTCAACTGAAATGTTTTCCTCAATAGCATGTTTAGTTTTGTCATGAAACACTGTATTGACAGAAGGCTCCACATAACTTAATTAACACAATGGATGACAGTCGACTCCAACGATTGCCCAACCAATCCTGCAAGGAGCTTCCGAAGCCACACTACTTCTCAAACTACCACACATGCTACAATGTACATGACCTCTGCGGTGCTCAATGCCACTGAAGACTGCTTCCTACTACATCAGGAGATCATCGCAGACCCCAAACTGAAATAACATCCAGAGGTGCTCTTCTAATCAACCACACAACTTGCCAAAATAGAATCTGTATAACCATGCAGCTCCAAGATCACACTTGAAGAATATCTCATCCCATATCCAATTGTCCCATGCAAGTATCTCAGGACATGTTTCGCTACAACAAGATGTACCTGCCTCAGTTCACACATGAACTAACTAAGTGCACTTACTGCATAGCAGATTTCAAGTCTAGTATTGACTAGATACATCAACAATCCAATCAACTGTGTATATAGAGGATCCACCAGATCTGAACTAGCTGCAACCTCCTTAAACATCTTCTTCAGGTTCAGTAGGCTCCCTCTGAATCTTCAAGTACTTGCATCAACCTTTTGACCTCTTCGTCCAAGATTTCCTGCAACACTTTCCTTAGATAAATGTTTTTCAGTGCACACCTCTGGTACTGTAGAGAGATCAGGATTGTCCTCCTCGACCTCATCCCAGATCACACTATTCTAAATAGGTTTGCAGAGCTACCAATGTCAAATCCAGATGACTGTCTATTGATGTGATTTTTGTGACCGCACCAACACAGAATAAAGTTTTCCAACAAATACTCTATCCTCGAACAAAGTTTCCTGCATGCTAAGATTGCAAGATAGATCATGCATTTAACTCCAAGGTTCCTTCATGCGATAAAATACCCTTAGTTGGCTCGATGTGTTTTGCTGGTATTTCAAGGGGGACTTACACAATTGTTTGATAATTGATAGCAAACAATGAACTAAGGGCTTTCATGTAATTCAAATGATTTGGCAAGTGAGCACAAGTTTCCTAATTCTAAAAAGAAATGAATTGAATTTAAAATGAGTGTAGGGATAAGAAGGTTCTAATCTAGTCTAAGGTGTAGAACATGGCAATCAATTCTTACAAACTTCAACCGAGCTTTGCTTTGCCTCACTTGGGACAGCTTCCACAAAACCGGTGCAATCTTCAGAGGAGTAACGAAAGATATTCATAGTATAGTTCAACATACAAGTACCATCAAGACGATGCATACAAACACGTGAATCACAATCAAAGTTAAGTTTGAAAAGCAATCCAGTTGACCACGCAGGGTGAACCCACCGTCAGCGAGCCCGCTAGTGGTATGGACAAGCGAAGTCTTGTTCAAATTGAGCACCACATTCCACAATTACTAAGTACTTGCATGAAATGAAATCTACTTTACTTTGAGCTACTTTGAGATGCTACGTGAATTGGAAGGATGAAGAAGCCTCGACAACTACTCATAACAAAGAAGAGATCACCATCAATGAAAAATTATTTTATTATGAAAGCATTCACGACAACTTCTTACAAAGTATTCAAAGGGAAGACTTTCCTTCCTTTTCAATCTAAACTATAGTATCAAACTATTCTACTTTCTATTCTATCAATTTCTCTCTATTCCCTCTTTGCTATTCTAACTCTACTCTAATGAGTACAAATGAGGGGGACTCCCCCTTTTATAGTTGGCCAAGTCCAATGGACGGCTCAAATTACAATCGGTTGGATGGCCCAGATTGTGCCACCGCAGCCCTAAACAAGATTCACCCTAAAAACCGCCACCAAGAGGAGTGGGGTAATAAATGAGCCATTAATGTCCACCACCTTCTAGAAGATTCCTGTCTAGAAACATGTTCACATTGTTCTTGTTCTGACTTCAAGCTTGTAACCTCTTTCTCCTTGACGATGATTTTCCTTCTTTATGTTGTTCTTCAACTCCAGATGCTTGAGCTTGAAGGATTTTCTAGCCTTGAACTTGAACATTTCTTCCTCTTGCCACTGGAGTTGGGCACGTACTAGGTCTCAACACTTAGCCATTTCTCGCGATTTTCTTCCTTCGAGATTGAAATGTAGTCTTGGAGTATTTGCTTCATCGCTTCAAGTCATCCCATTCTTGGCCTCGATGTTCATCCTGCAAAACAAACAAAGAGGACATCAAAACACTTTACAATATAAATCCACTCTACTTACCAGATTTTCAAGTTCTAAGTAATCTCTGGATTTGATGGGCTCATCGTTTTTCCTCTAACAAACTTCATCCTCAAATTCTTCATGCCTTAGCCAAATTTCCAACCCATCTTGTATTTCGCCTGGGCATACTTCACTATGATATTTCATCCAACTCAAGCTTGAGAAAAATGCTTTGATCAAGAATTTGATCAAAAATTATCTAGGTGCCCAATTTCAAATTCATTCGACAAGGCGACATATTTCAACATCCTTTTCCTTTCTTTCCTTAGAAAAAATTTCAAACTTTTACTTAGGAAATTCATTATTTAAGTGCCCATCAAAAATCTCCATCCTGCAGGCTTCGGCGAACCGTGGAAGACTTTGAAATCCATTCCTTGTCGAAGATCTTCAATACCCAGAAGAAAAATTTCTTCAGAACTTGTCGAATTCATGGGTATACAACTAACGGGTTCATTTAATTTTCTTGAATTTTGAACCTTAGAAAAATAATTCCTCATGAAATTTAATCTATTTCTTCATTCTTGTGAGTACTTTGTTGCTCTGACTTGAAATTTTTTTTATCCACATCGCGAAGCAGGCACTCACTGACTTTTCCACTGGCAACTTCATTCGTGCTTTTGAAAAAAATTCACACCTCCATCAGACTTAGGCATTTTTGCTAAAGAAAATCCTTTGTGCCTTAGAAAATTTTTAAAAAATCACTAGTATAGGCACTTTTTGAATTTTTCCTTAGAAAATTTTTATTCTTCCATCTTCAAGTTACCTATTTTTCCTGTGAAGAGATCTTAACACAACTTGCTTTTAGAAAGTCACCACCTTACCTTCAACGCCCTTGCAATATTTTCATCACCCTATAAGCTCATTATTTCCAACGCCTTAGCAGTATTCACTACTAACTTCAAGATGGGTGCATTTTTGATGTTATGAAGGATAAAAAAAAACTCGTCTTTTTCTTGCTGAAGTGAGGGCGCATTTCACATGTGTGGAAGGATGAAACTCTTAGAATATTTTTAGCAATTCCTCCCTAACTTGGGCGCATTTCACAATTATATGCTTTCAACGCCTTGTCCTTTTGTTTGTTCTCATCTTGCATCTTTGCATGTATACTTTTGTCCTTATATGCCTTTGCATGTATACTTTTACATGGAAACGTTTTGTCCTTTTCCAACTTTACATGCCTTTGGTTTTGTCCTCACATGCCTTGATATGGGCACATTCTACCCCTCGAGAAGGATAAACATTTTGACTTTTGACTCTCCTCTAGCTTCCCAAGCATGGGCGCATTTGGCTTATTGAGAGGAATCTATCTTCAATACTTAAACTCCTTTGACTCCTTGACTTAGCATGGCACATTTTATACATGTAGGAGGATGATTTGTTTCAATACTTAGAAACTTTTTGCATGCTACTACCTTGAAGTGGGCGCATTTGAGGCGTGGTGAGGGATGAAACTCATGCCTTAGATAATTTCCAACACCTTCATTCTTCTTTGGGCGCATATGGGGGTACCGGCAGGATGAGACTTATGCCTTAGAAAAATTTTAACATCTCCACCTTGAAGAGGGCGCATTTAGGGGGTGTTGCAGGATGAGATTCAACACTTCAAATTTTTTTTCATAGCATCAAGACAGGTTGGGTGCATCTGGAGGGTGGAGCAGGACAAACACCAACACTTAGTATTTTTCTAACACTTTCATCCTTGAGGAGGGTGCATATGAGGTAGGCTACAGGACAAACTCAACTTAGAATTTTCATTTGCCGGCCAGCTGGGGATGAGGGCAGAATTTCAAGGTGGAGGAGGATGAACTTCAGACTTAGAATTTTCTTTACACCTGATTCTGCCTGCTTATCCATGCCCTGCTATATATAGTAAGTCCTCTAATTTTCACATCTCTGAAGCTCGGATCAATTTGAAATTTTAAACACAAGAGATTTATGACCTTGTCGACTGTTGGGTGAAAATTATGTAATCAACTTTTCAATAGATTACACAACTTGGACTTCAGCCACAACTATGTGAGATGTAAATCTCTCTCTCGAAAAGGGGAGGCACCCTTCTTACTGCTAACAGAAGCGATAGTAAATCAAACAAATAATTACAAAATGTACACGCAATTCATGGAGTGGGGGGGGTGTGTTACATTCATACTTCTCTCTTTTTTCAGAGAAGATGTTTACAATGCTTCACTTGTTGGAAGTTCAGAATTCTTAACAACCTAAAACTAACAACCAGCAGTAATACCAATATCTCTATCTCGTCAAAGCGAAGCGTAGAGATACCAGAAGTGATTAACAACAAACAAATAAAGTAAAAAAGGGAAAGCTCACGAAGGCACAAAGTCGTTCCGTAGGTTTATCAGTGTTGGATCTGTGTAGACGTACCATTTGCTATGTTAGAAGCACAAAGTCTTCTTAGATGTAACAATTCCTTGAACAGCATGAACGATTACAAGCACAAAGTCTTGTAGATCATCCAACAGAAGTGTCAATCAGCACGAACGATTACAAGCACAAAGTCTTGTAGATCCTTCGACAAGAGTTTCCAAGAGTATGAATAATTACAAGCACAAAGTCTTGTAGATCACTCAACCAGAACATGCAAGAGCATGAATGATTACAAGCACAAAGTCTTGTAGATCATTCAACCAATGATAAACAGAAATAACAATGCAATCTAAATAATAGATGTAACACAAAGTTTACATAAACTACTTAGAGTCTTTCAGATTCTTCGAACTAATCACTACCAAATAAGATTAACTCACAAAAGTATCGAATCCAACGCAAAGTTTGGCTTGCAATCCTTTTCTTTATTAACCAAATCTCATTCACAAAGCATGAACGCAAAGTTTCACAAATTTGCTTACAAAAGGGCAGCACTTCGTTGCAAAAAGCTAAAAGATAATTTACAATGAAAATCCCTCACATTATATAGAAAGAGGGATGAGCAAAAATAGGAAAGAGATTGAGAAAATCAGGGAGAGTTAGGTGAGCGATTTTAGGAGATCTCACCTAACTTTGACCAAAGTCAAAGTGTAATTTGTTTTGAAAATATTACATCTTCGACCTTGGTGTAATTACAATTTACAAAAAGACATTTGAAAATGTCGAGAAATATTTACAAGATGCATAATGGGATGCACCAGAAATGTCTAACACTGGAGAATAGGGGGCTGCTTCACGTTTCTTTGCATTGGGCGCGGAAGTCTTCAAATTTCCTCCTAGTCTCCTGCATGAACTTCTCATCTGGACCAACGGTGTAATCCACAATGGTGTGAATTCTTGTGATCGATCTCATGGCAGATGAGTGAACCTTCTTGCACCTGTCAAGATGCGTCTTCAGGTTATCCAATGTGAGCCTTGTATCACAAATGATGTTCAAAGAAAGCTTCGAAGTCTGAACATCAATCAAATTCGTGATGGCTTCCTTGAAGATCAGGGATAGCGGGCGGTGAAGATACGATTTTCCTCAAGAAGTTGACCAGGCAACTCTCTGATTTTTTGTCAAGAATGGTGCGATGCCCGTCGACATCTTCCTGTACTTGGTGAAGATCTTATATGAGAGATTGAACCACTTGAATCTGTGTTTCAGTGATTCTCTTACCTCTACAAACTTTTCTTTGTCGGGAATTACCCCAACCTCCACCAATTTGCTGAGCTTTACCTGTTTCATTTCCGACCATGACAACATGCATTTTTCCATGTCTCTGCGCTCCTGGGAAAGTATGCTCTTTTCTTTATCAAGCTCTGTGGTGAGCTTGGCCAACATGGTAGTTTTCTCATCCGCAGCCAGAATTATCTGAGATCCATGTTCGATGATCTTTTCAACAAAATCATATAACACCCTGCCTTTGGAGGCGAATTTCTCAGCTTTCTTGACAGCTGGGTCTTCAATATTTACCACTGTCAGCAGTTGTGCATTACTTGGACAACCGGCAAGTCTCTTTACAACAGTGGCATAATGCTCTGCCCTTTGTTTGTACATGTTATGAGCTTGCTCAACTTTATCCATCCTTCCTGCCAAGATATCCAAAGTGACTTGCGCATCGGCTTTTGCACTTTCGTTGGTAACCTTGCCAAGCTGGACCTTTGTTACTGTGTAGTCCTCCATATTGACATCACCTTCTTGATTTGGTGGTATGCCAATTTCAGCATACTTATGGCTAGACTTATCAACATTCAGCCTCGAGTATACCTTTGCCTTTTTCTTCCCTTTGGCTTTTGGAAGAACTATCTCTTCAAGGTCGAGCTCCTCTGGAGAAATCATTTGCTTTTTGTGCTTCGACACTTGAGATATTAGCCGAGGAAGAAAAGAAGTGTGAACTTCTGGATTTACTATCAATTCAGTCGCCATTGCCACTTCTGAAGTTATTGTCACATCTGAACTCACCATTGGTATCGTGACAATTGGAGAAGTATTTGTCATCGTAGCTCCTGTAGTTGACATGTTGAGCTGATCACGCATTGACTCATTCATGAAACGATTGAATTCATTCTCAGAAGTGATATCATACGTTGGCGAAGACAAGCTAGGAATGGACGATGGAGGGCTTGACAGTATATCAACCGTATGGATGCTTGTCACTGAAGGAGTATCAAGCTAGGTTGATGCTGCAGGGATAGGGGATATCTCGGCTACAGGAATGCATGTGGTAGGAATTGGCGACGAGGGAACAGGAGGTGGAGGAGTTCTTGAATCTAGAGGGGTATGAGGAACGTTTGAAGTCACGGGCGATGATGTTCTAGGAATTTCCTCAATTACATTCTCAGGAGGAGAAGTAGTTATTTCTTCATCATGCCCGGGTTCCTGTTGATCACCCTCTTGTCTCTCCGAATCTGGTTCACCTTCAAAGTCACCTTCGGATCCTTCTTCAGAATCTTCATCAGACTCTTGCCCGCTTTCAGAAACCTCTTCGGCATCAGAGTCTGCTTCTGCTGAATCTTCATCTTCAGCGGATTGGTCACTTGTAGTTTCTTCTCTATCTCCTCCTGAATAGGCTTTTTACCCTTAGAGCGAGATGGATGAGATTCCGTCATTTCTGTCTCTTGGACATCCTAGGTATCTTTCTTACCAACAGTGAACTTGATCCTTGGACCTCTTCGTGAAGAAGTGGGAACGGCCGCTGATTTGTTTTTGTCACGGAGTTCATGCTGTTGGCGAGCTTCTGCTTCAGATTCCTCTCCTTCTGAGTCTGTTCTGAAACTTTTCATTACATGACCATGTTTATGTAACCATTCTTCTGTGTTGGCTAGGATTGGTCTCAGCCTTTCTCTCATGCTGGTAACCTCTTTCCTAGACCATTGTATTGCAGGCAACGGCCTTTTAGCAATGCCTTGCTCATCATAGACAGTGTTCATGATATCACCTGGATCCTCAAAATCCTCTGGTAGGTCAGCGATACCAAGATCTCTGATTTGTTGAACTATCAATCTGCAATAGTCCATTTTGCGAATGGCTTCTTCATCTCTGTAATTTGCCCAGATGTCTTCAAAACAGTACCTGTGTTGGTGACCTTTTTGCAACTTTTTCCTGACATCTCGGTAGTCGAAATCAAACCTATACCTATAGGTTTTGATGGTCATGATCTGCATCTTAGCATAGACAGACTTAGCTTTTTGTGCAGTTTGGATAGTATATCGGCCGATGGTCAGCGGGAACTTGAACCCACGCTTGTGGTTGCTTCTTCGTTCTTTTGCACTGACATTAGCTGTCTGCATGTTTCCATGAGAATCCATTTATCCGAAGGATAACGTGGTAGCATGTAGGGACAACCAATGTAGTAGCCTACTCTCAAGTAAGTAAATGTTGGGAATTGGAGAAAAATACATCCAACTTTACTTACCACCTTATAAGCCTCATCAGATACTCTTCTTCTTTCCAAAGCTGGATCAAAGTTGAAGAGTAAAGGCGCAAAGAAAGCATCAGTGACCCGTCTAAAATGATGAAAGCTCTCCTTTAGCTCCAATTGGTAGAAATATCTGTACACAGGCACCATCATCCGATTCCCTTTTGTAGATAGACTTGGGAATTGTCTCATCACGGCTGCTGCGTACACCAGGTAAGAAGCATGTAGAACTTCAATGTAGAAGGAGCATTGATCAACTGCTCGTGTATCTCATCACTGATTTGTTTGCCCCAGTCAATATGCACCTTCTTCCTTCTTATGATTCTGATGTACTCATACATCCAATCGTGAAAAGTGGATGATTCCGGCAAGCCCTTCACTCTGCTTAGAAACGTGATCATATCCTTGACGTCATCTTTGAAGTCACTTCTCAGGAGTCCTTTCGGCCATCTAGAAATAGATGATCTAGGCTTCTTGAGCGATTGAGTGTTTATCAACTGTTTAGCCTCATTGGGATCGGCATCAAAGATCTCCTGTGCTTTTGATATAGAGATGTCAATATATTTTTCCATATGAGGGACCTTGAAGGAAATATCAAAGAAGTTGGGGTCGAGTCTCAGAATCTCGTGCCCGGAAGAGTCGATCACACTTCTGCTTTCTCTGATGTAATGAGACGCAACTTGAAGAACAAATCGGTATTGTGCACAGCTGTAGGAAACATCGCCACCAAGTGGAGGTTGCTGTGTACAATCGCTCTCATTGAATCAGGAAGAGGCTTCATCTCGGTTAGCTTTGCGAAGTCAACCAAGTCTTGATGACCAACTTTTGTATCTTTAATCTCTTCGACTTTGGAAAGCACCATAGTTGGCAGGTAGACGCCTTGATATTTGTATTTCATCTTGCCTTTTGCTTTCGAAGAAGAAGGAGGCTTGGTGGCAGTCATCAAAAGGAACTGGAACCCTGATCAATCTTGACTTGACGATCTCTGAAAGTAGACTGCAATCCGTTTAGTCAAAACAAACATGAATTGTTAGGACACATGGGAAAGCGCGAAATGAGCACGAGGATAGGAAATCATGAAGCGGATGATAAGGCAAGCAAAACGATGCATGAATGCAGAAAAATGAGGTTTGGGAGTGCACTGGTCAAAAATGAAGTTCATTTGGGAAGAATTGGAAAAAGCCTGAAAAAAAGTGTAAGGGCGCTAAAATTTAGCGCCCTTACACTTCTGGAAAATTGCTTTTGGTGTAAGGGCGCTAAATTTTTACGCCCTTACACTTTCAGTGTTAGGCATTTTTTTGACATCTTCAAAATGTCACAGCGCTAAAATTTAGCGCTTTTGCAAATTTTGACAATTTTGAAAATGTAAATGTAAGAGGGAATGGCGAAAGCGCTTGAGCTTGACAAATGCAATGTTTGTAGCATGAAAGCTTTTGAAACTTGTCTTAATATCAATGTATATGCATTCAAGGGTTTCATCAAGAAATCTTTTCTTCTTTTTTTTGAGATTTCAAAGTTTGCTCCAAAGCGTATGAAAAGAACGGCATGAAAAACGCGCTGAGAATAACGTTGGAAAGATACAAGTTGTGAGGAGAAATGGACAAAACATGAAACACAAAAATTGCGTTGTGAGGGAAGAAAGAAACACGTAGAGATGGAAAACGCGAATGGAGGAAAGGAAAACGCATCCAAAACAATGAAAGAGGGTTCCATTGCGTAAGGAGAAGAAAAACGCGAATGGAGAAGGGAGGACGCGAAGAGAAACAGAAGAAACAAAAACAGAGACATGAATGAAGGAAAACGCGAATGGAAAGATCAAAACGCGAATGGAAAGATACAATGCGTAAGAAACAAAAATGTGTATGTTAACAATGAACACATACAAATGAAAAGACGAAGCCAAACGAAAAACTTACCAGAGCAAAACACGAAGCTTGCTGAAGAGGCGAATGGCGAAAATCTTCAAAAACGCGATTTACAGTTGAGAAGCAAACTCGCACAGCAAGAGGAGAGAAAAAGGAAATAAAATATAAACAACTAAAATGGCGAATTCATTCACTTAAGTGAAAATGAAAATTAAAAACCTAACTCAAGTCGAGCAATAAATTTAGGCACGAAAAGTGGCACAATTGACGAAAAACGCGAAAACATGAAGAAACGTGCCAGAAGCATAAAAAATGTTTAAGTGTCAAAGAAAAATGTAATGGCGCTAAAATTTAGCGCTATTACATTTTTGGAATTTTCACTGCATGGAGGGGCGCTAAATTTTAGCGCCCTTGCACTTTCCAGACTTAGCCAATTTTTGGCTTCAGGGCAGGAGCGCACTTTTTTAGTGCCACTGCATTTTTTGTAATTTGCTAAGTACGAACAGTGAAACTTCGCGAGAGATCTTGTTTCGAAGGTCTTCGTGAGGCGAACATGGGGGAATGCTCGAATTGACTATTCGAGGCTTGGGAATGCATTTCGAGGTGGCTCAAAAATCACTCCGTTATGCGTACTTGAACTTCACGAATCCTAAGAAACGGACAAGTTTCGTAGGGGGGTTATCCGTGGAACGAGCACTGCTAGATTCTGTGATAACATCAACCTATTTATACTGCCATCCTGAGCTGACCTGCTATTTTTAGCCCATTTCTAAAGGTGGTTTGCTATTTATACTAACTACTTGTTTTTGAGACCTCCACAGCTCCGTTTGACTTGAAATTTGAATGACGTGCTCCTCACCACGTGACCTACCTATTGACACTGGTGCCTGCTGTTGGTTTACTATTTTTAGCCAGTTTCTGGAATGCCTTACTATAAATAGTAAGTGCTCCGATTGCCTTCAAATTTTACCGGTGGATAGCTTGAAAGATGTTGATCGCAGTGGGATACACCGGTTTTCATAAATTCTGACTTTTTACCCCTCTTTTTGGGTCCCGAAGCTGGAAACCCTAATTTGATTTGCATGCATATCAAACGACCTTCGTTTGACCTCGTTTCTATTGCACTTCGCCCAGTTTGTGATTCTGAAGTGCTGGGAGGGCGGCTGCCAGAGTGCATCTGTGAAAAATAGCAAGTTGTTGAAGAAGTGATTATCCTGCTTTGCATGTCACATGATCGCGAATCTCTTGAAAAACCCACAAGGAATCATCAGACATGCAAAGAAAACCCTGACATGCAAACCCTAAAAATAGCCTCTCAAGGCTGAACTATGAAAGTCGTTATCTCATTTTGCATGTTACACCATTGCAAAGGTCTCTGAAAACCCAGAAGGAATCTCCAGACATGCATTGAAAAACTCTATGTATAAACCCTGAAATTTTCTTTGGAAGATGGACTGCTAAAAATAGTAAGTTGTCAGTTTTAGCTCAAATTTTTCCAATGAGCAGCCTGATGTGCTCTGGATGCAGCGTGACTGTTGAAATTTCAAGAATGTTGAAGGAACGCCTTGAATTGCACACTTACTAAAAATAGTAAGTAGCCAGAATCTAATGAAATTTCAGTGGAAACTTGCTGGAAGCACACTGACAACAACGTGAAGCTCATATTTCAATTTATTCACTCAATTTGACCCCAGATTGACCAAAGAAACACAAACCCTAATTCAGACTTGGCCAAATTTCACATTTAAATCCACTGACGGACACATCCCCGGAAAGTAGGCAGCAGAAAACACACACACACACACACACACAGAAAACCAAAGCCAAAAGATGAGGAATGGGCAAAAATTAGGGGGGGTCCCCATTTTGAATGGGGTGATGTGTGAAAAGGTCACAACACTGTCTTGTGCAATTTGATCTTGGCAACTAAAGAGGTCTTTCAAGGATTTAACACTTAGCCTTATAATAAAGTAATCTTTACTTCTTCTTAGTGAGTTACAAAACTCCCTCTTGATCCCTGCTTCAAAGATTGCAAAGAAGACTTTTGGAAGTGAGCTCCCTCTAGCCACCAACTCAGTCCCATGGCTGCAAGTTGTGCATGAATTCCTCACAAGATGCCTCAAGCTTTTCATCACTAAGTAATCTCTCATCACCTTCTTGCTCCTAGATCTGTCTGGAAGCATTATAGAGAGAGATTACTAACTGTTTATAACTATGCAAAGAAATATCAAGACTAGAATCATACAAGGTTTATTATCTCAGGTTATAGCATGAATACATAAGAATTTATGAACAATATTTAAACATGAATATATCAAAGGATCAGAATGAAGGGATAAATAAACTTATCTTTACTGAATTTTGATATAACTCTTCCTTCCATCTTTTACTCCTCTTGAGAGTGTCAAACTCAAAACAACAAAAAGACAATCTGCACAACTACATATTTCTTGAATGCAATATGCAGTTAGCATGTAGAACCAACTCTCTCCAAGAGTTCAAGGCTCTATCACAGTTCATGCATTAGAGAATGATATCGATGTGACCAACCAATCACCATCGAAATTAGAATTTTTATTTTTTTTAATTTCAGAGTCACATTCAGAAATCTTCACAACCAGCATGCAATAAATGAAACCACTATACTAGTGAACACAATTCAAGAGAACCCAATATCTCTCTTTACTAATTACAAGATCCAACTAAATGATATAACCCAACAAACAAAGAATACTTATCTCTTTAAATATTTTGATGGATGCAAATACTGGACGCAATAAGATACGCTGCTCTTGCGTACAGATCAACACACAACCTTCACAGCTTGAACACAGGCCCATGGCTTAGAATAGAAATTCCCTAAAATCCTTCTGAGGAGAGATCTCATCCACATCCGCAAATGAAGCATGTTGATTAGGCCTGGTGGGGCAATCCTTTGCATAGTGACCAAACATGTCACAATGAAAACATTGGACTTTGGAGAGGTCCCACTTCTTCTTGAATGGGGGAGCACCATCAACTCCTTTATCTCTATTCCTCTTAAAATATCCTTTCTTTCCACCTTTCTCTTTCTTCTTTGAGGATTGAGCGGAAAGAACATGAATGTCTTCATTTGTAGAGCTTCAACCAATACCTCTCGTAGCCAACCTAGACTCTTCTTGAATACAATCTTCCCTCAAACGATCAAACTTGGGAAGTTTCGATCTTGCACTGATTCCTTGAATGTAAGACTCCCAAGATGAAGGAAGACCATTAAGGGAAAGCATGGTCAAATCCTTGACATCAACAAAATGACCAATAGAAGAGAGTTGATCTCTCAATTCGAAAATCTTCATGAAGTAAGCGATGACAGATTCTCCTTCTGCCATCTTCACATGATGAAGTTGTTGCTTCAATGCAAGTGCACGGCTTGTGTTGTTGATCTCATACATCTCCTCCAAAGACTTAAACATCTCCCTTGCCATCTTCATCTTAGAGATGATGGGAACAATATGATCCTTCACGAAATCAACTAACATCTTCTTTGCCTTAGTATCTTTCTTCTTCCATCGAATCTTCTCTTCCTCATCAGCAGGCTCATAAAATTTGCTCTCCACAAACTCAGCCAATTCACTTTCTTCCAAGGAGAGCATAATTTTGAATCTCCAAGATGTGAAATTAGATGCTCCCTCAAGTCTATCCTCAAGACTAAGACTAATCACCACCTTGACGAATAGATAGAAGTAAACAACGATGAGAAAGAGAGTAAAGAGTATCAATGTAATAACAATATGATCAAGATCTTCTTCAAACCCGCTCTGATACCGTGTTAGTTTTTATGATCAGATTTAATGGACAAAAATTTAATTCAAAATCAGACACAATAACACAGCATATACCCTGGGAAAACCCTCCACTTGAGGGAGGAAAACCCAACAACAATATATATCTCTTATATATATAAGTAATGGCAACAAGTCTCTTTACAATGAGGCCACACACAAGGCCAATATTCAGCACCAACAATGGCTATAATAACAAAGAACAATCTACTCTTCCTTGAAGACAAATCTGCTTTTCAATGGATTTGCAATCTGCCCTAGAAGAAATTCGCACTTAATAGAAGGAGCTGCTCTTGATAGAATTCACACTTGCTTGTAGGAAGGAATCGAACTTGCTTAATTTTCAAATGAGAGAAAGTGACCTTCTATATATACATGTTGCTTAGAGGGGTCACACCTTTTCAAGGACAAGGTCGGCCACCATAAAAATAATTACAAATAATAAATAATAATTACAAAAGAGTTCGGCCATCTTAGAGATATGTTGCCATTAAATAATCACAAATAAATAAGGAAGTATGAAGCTTGAAGCTGCAATAACATCAACAAGTGGAAGAATGTTGAGATTAGGTGTCATGCACCTTACAATTCCTAATATTAATAGCTACTTATTATATTTTAATGAGCCCATGTGAACAATGGACATCCCACTTGATGTGGCATTTTTCAGCACATAATATATAATATGACGTTTTGTAAGAACATTTACGTCATATAAGATATGTACATGCATACATATGACTTTGTAAGATGCATAAGAGATTATATGAGGCATAAAAACATGTAAGAGAGAGTTACGAAGTGGACTAGAAAAGTCTTGATGACTTTTGACCAACTTATGCCAAGTACGTTATAACATGTAAGAGCATCTTGTTAAAGGAAGAATGAGCCCAAAATGGAGCACCCTATTTTGGTGAGTGATTATGACAATGGGCAATTACAATCCATGTTGGGAATGTTGACTCACAAAAATTTGGGCACCATATTTTCCCATGGTATTTTCTCATGGTTTTGAAAACCATGTATGATTTCTAGCTTTCAGATTACCCTATATATCGGATGCATTTGGTGGTTTATAGAAGATGCACATATATTTGCAAGATTTTATGCTTCTAGATTAACTCCAAAAGCCAATGGTTGACAATCTTTTCTTTTTCATAATAAAGAGCTAAGAATTTGAATATATTCTAAGGAATTTATTGCTAATAATACATTGACCAAGTTTTTTCCTTAAATTGTTTTCTCAAAATATATCATTTGTTATGATTTTTTCGCTATTGTTTATTGTGTATTCTAAGGAATTTATTGCTAATTATACATTGACCAAGGTTTTTTCCCAAAAATGTTTTCTCAAAATATATCTTTTATTTTGTGTTTTTCTCTATTGTTTATTGTGTAGATGTACAACATACTACATTGTTCCTCTCATTGAGTCCATGTAGGAAATATCTAATTTGTTTTCATTTGGTATCAAAGCTAGGTTTTGAGTTTTTGATTCTATTGATGTTGCAAGCATAGTTCCTTTCATGCAATGTTATTGAAATGGCATGGCTAAAGGATAATATTGCCTCTTTAGCTAAGAGAATGGGTTCATTGACATGCCATATTCAACAATTTGAATATATGTAAAGGTTAAACAATTGAACTAGTTGAAACCATATATTATCCAAAGATACTTTGGTAATTTTAATGGAATCCTAAAGGTTCATAACTTATTTAGAACTCTTTAATAACATTGTTACTAACCTTTCACAATATATAAAATCAAAATGATATATGTTTATAGAGATTTCAAAAATCAATATGCTTGTTCTTTTAAATAAGTGATAATCATCAAATTGATCTTCCATAATTGCTAGATATCCATTAAACTAGCTCTTTTGACACAAACATAAATATTGTGCACCACTAGTTAGATAATCCACAATTTTAATTACAAAGAATTCATGAAGACGTTACTCTAGTAGATAGCCATCACAAAAGGAAAATAATGGTTGCATAGACAACAAAAAAAATTTAACAATTCTAGCCACTTCAAATTGACAATGCTACAATCAAAGTAAATTACAACATGCATTGTAACTAAATTTCACCCAAATGGCTCATACCATCAAATCTTGACAAGTTTATCAAATCTTATAAGAAGTATTTCCTCATAGAATGATCTTATTGTTTACATATGTTTCATTAGAATTTGTGACAAGAGGGCACTAGTCAATGTGAAGCTATAGTATAGTGACGCTTATTCCAAAGCAGCAACCTTGATCAATATCAAGTGGTCTTGATTTTTAGGGACTTGTCATCTCAATGAAGTATTGTCATGTCCTTCATCCACATACTGGGAACAAGAGGAATCTAATAATGAACCCTAACAAGTTCAAATTGCTCATATAACTACATTGAAGTTTAATATCTTAAACAATAATCTGCTATGTTCATATTTACATCAACACTACAAATCAACTTGCTCATTTATATGATCAAGATGGATTCTCTATGTGCTCACATGGGTGATCAAAAGATAATTTCATAGGGCATGCTCTCACTTGTCTCCCCTATTCCTTCACCATAAGCATAGAGGGAATTGTATTTTATTTTTCATGTGTTAGCCTACACTATAGAAACTGTTTATTCAAGATTACTAAAGGGACCTTCGGTTTTAGTGTGATATTCCTTAATGCTTTTGCTAGAATACTTTTGCTTACTTAATAGTTTTGTTGGTCGAAGTAACTTGGACTCTCTAGTTATATAGAATCTTAAAGACGTGATTTCCCACAAGTAATTATCCAAGATAACTAAAGTGGCCTTAGGTTTTAGTGTGGTATTCCTGCATAAGTAGTAATAATGCTTTTACTAGAATACTTTTGCTTACTCAACAATTTTGTTGGTTGAAGTAACTTGGATTCTACAGTTATATAGAATCTTAAAGAAATGTTCCACAAATAATGTAAGAGACCTGGTGTCTCTCAACCTTGACTTCTAACGATAATGCAATTTTTTGTTTGTTTTGTTGTATTTTGTGATTTTTTTATGGTTTTTGTAGTATAATGGAATGGTGCAATTTTACATAAAATTACTCTAAAATTTATATAAAATTCCAGACTACAAATTCTGAAACAAAAATACTCCTAGACTGATGGTGAATGCTTCTATTAACTTTCTGAATGAATACAATGAATAAGTATTGCCATGCAAGTTAAAAAGCAACAATTTTTAATTTAGAAAACCTGGCTTATTTGCAACCGCCAGAATGAGGAAGAATAGTACGACCAGCTTCAAATCAATGTGTCTCTAGCCTCGAAAATGATGCAGAATGCTCCAGAGATCTAGGCGCCCCAAATGGTGAAGGCAGAAGACAAAAAGGCAAGGCGTTTTTGCCTGTAGAGAAATTACGCCCTTGCAGCTGAGAAGTACGACTGATAACCAACAATCAATGAAGTCGTACAATCTTGCAAAGTGTGCCAGATGATAAGTAAATAGCCACCACTGGATAGGAATCCCTTCTGGAGAAGATCGATCCAATTACTGACTGAAAATCCTTTATAATATGCACTGATGTGACCTCTGAATGAAGTCAATCTAATGGACAAGCTTCAACTAGTATTTCACAACCTCAGTATGTCTGATTCTGAAGAGGGAATGTTCTCCAAAATCCAATGATGAAGTGAATTTGTAGAAACCCTTGTTTCACAAACTGCAATGGTCTCAAGAGAATAAAAGACAAATTAGAATAATTCACAATGAAGTTCGATTTTCCTTTGGATGAAATATATAATCTCTTCAATAATCGACCCAAAAAAGCAACTTATTAAGCACTTAATAAATCATTAATTCGCCCTTTTTGAGACTTAGGCAAATTCATTAAATAATGGTGTCCCTTTTAAATAAGTATTAAAACTCATTTAATATTAATATTGCTCCTCAATTATAAAGTATTGAATACTTTATAATTTGCCATTAATTAATACTTTAATATTTCATTAAAGTGACTTTATATTATAAAGTCAAATTAATAATCTTTTAATAATTATCAAATGCTCAAATATTCTTTGTTTGCTCATCAAATTGTTGAACTGGGTCAAATCTAAGATGACCAACTGAACGAGGTGCCCTGTTAGAAATAGTAACCCCTGTCTGCCTAACTTACTATAAATAGTAAGTGCCTGAATATCACTCTGTGAGTCTCTGCCAAGGCCCAAACCTGAATCAACAGATGGAGTAATGTCCCAAAACTCGGGATAATTGCCAAAAGCAACCCTCTAAACACACCTGTCAACCTACGAGGGTCTGAATGATAGGCTAACCCCTGAATCACCTGAACTGTCTAGGAAGGGGACATTACAAATAAAATACATGATTTTCTTTAACAATGGAGAACAGATTCACTTTGGAAGCTTCAAATCTTCTTTAATGTCAGAAATTATAGTATTTTTGATAAAGGGATATTGAATTCACCATGCCATGAAATGCAAATTCTTCGTTGTGTCATGACTTATAAATTGTGCTGTAATAACTTCAATAAGCAATCACGTCAATGAAAAATTATGCAAGTACTTTGAAAAAGAGTGAACATAATTTACAAATGTGTTAACATACATACATACAAAATAAGATTTTTTAACAGGTTGTATTTAAATTCAAATTCCATTTCATCCAGCAAACAAAGACAAAATGCATTTTCAAAAAATCTCTCCACACTTCACTTGTAATAAACAGTAAAGGATTTCCATCCCTGAGAAGCCTTTATGCTGCAATATGAAGTAGAGAAGCAGAAGCTTTCCATAATTTCTCTGCAAGCTCTGAATCATTTGAAAGGGCTGATGGCTCAATTGTTCTTCCTCCTCCCCCAAAAAAGTACCGGCCCGATGCTTCCTGTAAATGTCAATAACCCAAAAATATATCAGCTAAATACTTCAATTAGCAAGTACAGAATCGACAACCAAGAGTACTTAAAATAATACCTCATTATGTTTTTAAAGATCAATGATACTATGATAACTATTGTTATAGTTTTATGATATCTTGCTCAATTTTTCTTGGACAACTGAGATTTGTAATACATGACAGTGTATCAATTGCTAGATTTGTAATACCAGATTTGCATGTAAGCTTTGATTTGGATCGATCACAATATAGTGACCACAGACACTGCTTGACATTAGTCTGCTGTTTTATTGGGGAAAACTGTAAGAGTTCTTTGTAGTTCTGTATGCTCAGAGGTCATCGTTTTTAAGGTAACTTCCAACTTCAAATTGTGCAGATCAGTACTGTAAGTCTTTGGTTAAATGCTGGGTAACTTTGTTTCACATCATTTAGTTTTCTAATTTTATAGGGCACTACTTCCTGCTTGAAAAGTAGGACTCCAATTTCATTTTCATAGAGCTTGTATTGTGATGGATTTAGAGGGTTCTGGTAGACTAAGAATGACAACTTCAGTTAGGGCTTTCTGTGGGATTTCAAGTGACTGTTGTTTCTGTGCACTTGGGGATTTCAAATCCCTGTTGCCAACAACTAATAAGATTTAAAGTGAAAAGGATGGTTATAGATGTAGCAGCAACTAAGGCAAGTATAAAACAGAGTACTGCATACAAAGCAAGAAATATCCATGATGAAGAGATACAAAAATATGCAAATTAAAGAGAGATTATCACTTATTTAAAAGAATGACTTACCAACAATTCTATCAGCTCATTAGAATGACTTACCATTTACCTTCTCTATAAGCTAGTGGAGAAATCCTGAATTGTATAGCTAAACTTTCCAAATATTTGACTCAAGAATCAGAAAATCTTCCATGTTCAAACAGAAAGTGAAAGTAATCTAACCTTGTTTACCTAGATTCATGTTACTGAACCACACAAGAAATACATGGTAAGATGTCCAAGATACATACTGGAGGAGCTAAAGCTGCATCAATGATTGCCCTGGAACCCATTCTTGGGGATTGAAGAAGACATAAGTATTTCAACACTTTGAAGATCACAAATGAAAGCCAGGTAGGTACTTCACGAAAGATGTGTGTTTGAACAGCTCCTGGATCAGCAGCCCTGTGCATGAGATATTGAAAGAGCTTAAGAAAGTCTAAATGTGATTATGAGGAGCAAAGATTTGTGTATAAATATTATATTTCATCCTCGATGACAAATAAAAATACCAATAGTGGGTCTCTGTTTGATTTATCTCAACCGTTTACTCTAGCATAAAAAGAGATATTTCTCTGGTGAATCAGATCATAATAGACAAGCAAGTGACTCTTTTTGGTAATACATTGTTACATTGCTCTTATATTAGACCTATCAGAAGCAACATTGAATAGTTGTATTTTTTTCCTTTAAAAGAATGTATCAAGGAATTGAAAGTACTTAACTTTTCTAAAAATAGACAAATAGATAGGAGTCATGATGAGTATGGGTGCCTATTCACCAAAAATACATACATGACAGAAATTGGATGTAAATGATTTCCAATATAAAGCTGCCGATGAAGCTCAAATGTGAAGAGAATTAAACACACTGCCAATATTTTCATGTTAGACCGGAAATTTAAGCATTATACTGTCTATAAACAGATTGTAAAGGCAATGGACTAGTACAACCTTACATTTAGATGATTCATAAATACGGGCTAATTGGTACCAATTTAAATTTGGGGAATTCTGCACATCTCCTTCTGCCAATTTTGCCTCATTTACTTGTATATCCTGGACTATATACAAGTACATCCAATACATTCAGAATCAGTCATTTCAAATACTGTCATTTAGTGTCAGATGCAGTATTTGTACCATGATTATGCACAGATAACCTCACTAAGCCACCAAGCAATTTGGAATTTGAATTTGTAGGCAATTATACTCACCAAACCGGTGTGTAAATGAAGCCACATTAACAATCCGAGGAGGGCAGGAACTGGACCGCAGTAGAGGTAAAAGCAGGTGTGTAAGCATAAATGCTCCCAAGTAATTACTTGCCATCATCCTGCACAGAAGATAAGAAAGAGCTCCTGGAATTGAGGCATACAATAAGAATGCACGAAAGAAGAATTAGACAAAGTTTTGTTATTTCATTTAGAAACAATTAAATTCCATTTGCACGTCATAATCCTGGTTTCACCAGCTTCAAAATGCACTTTTACTCCTTGGCATGTAAGTATACTTCTCATCATTGTGCACAATTCACATGAAAAAACAAGATCCTCTTAGAAACTAGAGATTCCCCTTCACGTATCAAGTGATTCTTAATTATAACTGTTGCTTGACTTAAATTTTTACTTCCCCCCAGTCTACTTGGACTGTTTTACTAGTCATTTAGGGCTGCCCAATAAATTCATCACGAACAATTGAAATTTATCAAATAGCTTTTCTTTCTACTGTGAATTTCAATGTAAATATTTATGAGTGTACTTGACATCTTTTCATAAAACTTGTTTAACTGTCTAACAGACATAAAATGAGGTGATTAAAATTCACTTTTAAGTTTTGATGTAGCCATTATTTCATCTCAATCATTCTTATATCAGAGATGATATCAAATTGTATAATGCAATAAAATATTTACTTACATCTATTAATATTGAAAATCCCATTACATTTTTAGATTATTTATTGTTTTTATTCCTCGTCAAATTGTTTTTTTTTCTTGGAACGCATGACTGTTTCCATTTTCATATATAAGTCAACTGTTATACACTCTATGCAACTTGGGATTTCATTATGGATATCCTTTTATCTTCCTACATTTTAAAGTTTTCTCAGTTTTTATGTACGAGGAGGCTAAACCCAACATTCATTGCAGGTGTAGCCTGTACATACAAATATGTGATATATCAAGTGTGATTTGCTTTACCTATGTCAATTGGGGAGTATACATATGTTTCAAATGAGATTTCTCATGAGATCTGAGAGCATCTTTCTTTGTCAGGTTACTGAAATCAACTTACTTTATTTCTTAACCCGAGCTTGTTATTCCCAGATGTCTAGCCTACAAAGAATGAGTAAATATAATGTTAATTAGAGAATCTGCATGGTAACTTCAATCATTTCTTACAAGAAATCCACCTGTCATATCCACCAGAAGTAAACCCCTGGGACGTTGCGAGAATTCCAGCATTGTTTATCAACAGTTGCAGGGAGGAAGGAAGATTGGCTGCTTTCAACCAGTCTAAAACAGAATCTTTAAACTTCAATATTGATTCCAGTGAACACAAATCAAGTTCTATTGCCTTTAAGCTTACTCCTTCATGTCTATGCTGAATCTCTGCTACTGTCTGTCAATACATACGAGTAAAGGTACAACAGCAAATTGAACCACTTTAGCAGGAAACATTATTGTCAAAATAGGATACAATTTGGCTTTTCCAGAGAATTTACCTTGGATAAACATTGAAATGAACGACCAGCTGTCAAACGACAACCCACAGACAACAAAGTTAGAAATTTCATACAAATCCTTTACCAACAAACAGAAATTTCAACAGAGACTTTTTACCATCAAACCATAATCTTATATAAAAATTAGCTATGTTAATAAATACGATTAGATAAAACCATAAAGAAAAGAAACCAGTCACTAAAGCAAGCCTAGCCACCTTTCACAATCAGATTTTAAAAGTAAGCCTTACCAAATTTCAGAATCAAATTAAAACCAAACCTAGCCAGATGCAAATTTAGTGCTCATAAATATTAAGTGTGCACTGATTGTCAAGAAGAAAAATCCTTGCTCTGTGTAAAGTTTGATTTGTAATTTTATATTTTCAAAACACCTAGCTAATATAATTATATGCGGCTACATGGAACTGAAAAATTGCATGAGCTTTAATGGACTGAATGATCGATTTTCAAATAAGCTTCTATGAATAAAGTTCAATTAGATTCTTGAGGCTTGCTTTTATATTTACAAGATGTAAGCTTGGTGCCATTGAATATTCCATCTGAAGCAAGGAGTGAAGGAATTACTAAAGCAGACCTAGCCACATTTTGCAATCAAATTATAAAAGCAAGCCTTACCAAATTTCAGAATCAAATTAAAACCAAACCTATCAAGATGTGAATTTAGTGCTGATAAATATTAAGTGTGCACTAATTTTCAAAAGAGACATCCTTGCTCTCTCAAAGGAGTTTAGTTTGTAATTTAATATTTTCAAAAGACCTAGCTAATATAATTATATACAGATGCATGGATTGAATGATCTATTTTCGTGGGAGCTCCTATGAATAAAGTTAATTTTTTATGTAAGCTCAGAACTTCACTCCTTGCTTCAGATAAAATATTTAAAAGCACCAAGCTTACATCTTGTAAATATGAAAGCAAACCTAAAGAGTTTAATTTGTGATTTTAGATATTCAAAATACCTAGCTAAAGTGCAGCTGCGAGGAACAAAAAATATTCAAATGAGCTTCAATGTATTGTCCATCCATATCTGCAGTAGCTTGCATAAGTAAAGTTCATATTTTAAATTTTTGGAAGCTCAGAACTTCACTCCTTGGGTCAGATGGAAGACTCAACAGCACTAAGTTTTCATCTTATAAACATAAAAGCAAACACAAAGTTTAACTTATGCTTTATGATATTCAAAATACCTAAGATACAGCTGTAAGGAACCAAAATAAACTGTCTGACCTTCAATAGATTGTTCATCAATGTTCATTGGAGCTTGTATGAACAAATTACATATGTTTATAAGCTCAGAATTTCATTCCTTGGTTCAGATTACAGTGTTGAGAATTGCCAAGGACATAGCCAAACTCACATGGCCGGATCTGAGGAACAACTGATGAGGATAGATCCTCAACTTGCTGAGTCTATGTAAAAATGCCCTCAAAAAAAGCATTAAAAAACACTATAAATCTAAATATAAAACTTAACCTAAAATGCCACCAAGACATTAAAATCCTTCTATGAGCATCCCTTTTCTGACTTGTGCAATTACATCACCCTTTTCACTCTCGATCAGTGTAATTGGTTTTTCATTCTCTCTTCAAAGGAGCTGAACCTTCTTGTGCAATGAGCTGATTACACTTGGATTGACAGTTGTTTTGTGCAAAGGAGAAGCTGATATCGGGTGTTGGATTTGAGTTACACATTTGCAACATTCAACTTTAAGCATCAACTAACAAGTTAAAGTAAATTAAAAATCTTTATTTTTTCTTCTCACATTCTTTTCTACTACATTCTTCTTCATATTTTTTATTTTTATTTTTTATTTTTATATATTTTAAATTCAAAATCTATAAAGTTTTTTCAATTTATTTTTTTCAAAATTTCCTTGTATTTTTCTTAAATTTTTTGCCTACATCTTTCTTCGATTTCCTTAGTCTTTACAATCTAGATTCTTAAATTAGCTCTACCACTTATTTTTCTCTCCATGATGTCAGTTTTACATTTTTAATATCTCAAAACCACAAAGAAAATATCCTTCCTAGAAGCAGGGCACACCGAGTACAAAGAAAGGGAAAATGTTTAGCATTGTGTTGTGGAGTTTCTAGGAGGAGGTATTAATCACCTGAGATATCACCTTTCCCACATAGTTGGACATGAGGTGTCATTGTGCAAAATGTTGAGCCAAAGGTTGTGAGGGAGGTGCTAGTTTAATTGGAAACCTTTTACAAAAAGGAGCAAATGATAAAGAAAAAGCAATAGATAGCTGCCTCTTCTACATCTTCAATGCCCAAAACAAGTTCAAGTAGCATTGCACCTAAAGCTCATAATTCGGGGAGTTGGTTTGTGCCACACAGTGCTCCCAAATCCCAATCATCATTGAAAAGAATAGTTTGGAACAAGGGCAAACACATGGTGGAGATGAGAGCTGTAGGCAATTTTGGTATTTTTGTGACATTTGCTTCAACGCCACTAGGTAGCATTCTGTTGGTTTAAGTCTCACTTTTAGATGTGAATATTTTAGCTGGTCATAGGTTTAAAGTGTCTTCTATTGCTGAACTTCAAGGACAGATCTTGATGGAGTAGAAGGCTGAAGTACAGTTGATTATTGATGAGCAGTGGACTATTTGGAGGAAGAAAGGTTGCACTAACATGTTCAACAAATGGAATTTTAAGAGAGAGAGAGAGAGAGAGAGGCTGCAAATTATTTTGGTTTCTTCTTCTAATGGCACGAGTGAATTGATGTTTTAGGGAAGATACAACAGTCAATTATTTGAGAGGCGTTTTGGAAGAAGTTTTGATGCAGGTGGGGGAAGAAAATATAGTACAAATAGTCACTGACAATGCAGCAAATTATTTTGTTGTAGATAGACTACTAATGGAGAGACACTGTATCTTTTTTTAGACTCCTTGAATGTCAAGCGAATTGGAAAAATGGAGTAGGTCAAGCCAGTTGTCAAGCATGGGCACAACATTTGCAATACATTTCTAACCATGCTTGGATAATCTTTAATGAGAGAATTAACAAATAAAAGACAGCTGGTCTGACTTAGTGTAACTCATTTTGCAACCTCATTCATCACCTTGCAGTCTATGTTATAAGAAAAAGTTTCTTTGAAGTGCGTGTTTGTTAGCAACAAATGGAGAGAGTCTTCCTACTTGAAGATGAATGTAGGGATCAATGTGATAGACTCGATATTTGACAAGAACCATTTTGGGCTCTTGCTAAGAAGATTGTGAATGTAAATATTTTTAGGTTTTTTTTCTTTTATTTCTTTAGTGTTTTTAGATTTTATTTTTTCTTCATTTACAAGTTAAGAGTTAAGTGTAAATTATTTGTTTAGCAAATTGACTTTTTCTAGGCCATTGACATTGGTTTCTCTCCTTTGTATAGTCAATGGAAGGAAGGCAACAATGGGCTACATATACAAGAAAATGGACTGAAAAAAGTAACATGTTAGACTTTTTATGGCAGCACGGAGGACAAGTATAGGGCCTTTTTGGGATATCACTAGCCATCACTTTATTAAACAACTTCATAGGCCACTTCGTGCTTGTGCATACTTTTTCAACTCAACCTTCCAATTTCTTGAGAATTTAAAGGTTAATGAGGAGATCCCTTTTCTTGAGCCATGCAAGTTGACAAGAACAACTTGTAGACCAAGTAAATTTTGAATTATTTGAAACATCAATTTAAATATTTTCCCTTTTTGTTATAAACATTAAATTTTTATTATTTGTTAATCTTAACCATTTTAATATTATTTGTTATAGATGCATGGTGAGAAAAATTTGGCAAAAAGGTACCAAATTTTCAAAGAATCGCCATCTAAGTGTTAACCCAGCTATGTAGTGCTTTACGATGTGAGTGCAATTGGAGTCTATTTAAGCACAGGCACTCAAAAAATCACATTATGTTATCAATGCAAAAGATGAATGATCTTGTATTTGTGCATTACAATGTATGCCTCCACCACAAGAAGATTATTGCAGCAGATGAAGAATAAACACCAATTAAGTTGAAGTAGAATGATCCCACATCTAAGTGGATCATCAAAGATGACAATACTGTATGTACAAAGGAGGACCATGCATGGTTGATCAAGTTGATTGTGAGGCAAAGCTTGTAGGGATGGGGAGGAGTAGTGAGCTTGTATGAGATAACAAATTGTTGACAAGAGGCCAATTAATTTACTTTTACAACAGCAACTAGAAAAGGACATCATTAGCAATTTACAAGCACACATCTCTGTGCTTGAGCAATCTTGTGCCTCTCATGCCATCACTTCACATCTTCAACAACTTCAAGAGGTCATTTCTATAGTTCAAAACAAGCAATCAAAGTTTTCCATTCAAAATGATCACGTTAAAGAAGAAACAACATCCCATCAAGAGTCTATCCAAAAATAGATGGATGAACAAATTTTGTGGGTTTAAGTGGTTAAGGGAGCGGCAGGGGGGGAGCGGGAAACCTCCACCCTTTGAAGCAATAGTTTTCAAAGATAAATTTGATGAGGAAAGAGCCAAGGAAGCCAAAGTGCTTAACCTTTGGGTTCATGGACTTCCTAAGTCTATTGAACCCCTACAAGCTAGTCACATCTTGCAACATTCTCTACACTTGAAAGATATCTCCCTGAATAGGCTTGCTTGACTCCAAACAACACCCTTATATTCAAATTCTGATGCAACTAAGAGTGTTTACGAGTCCCTAGAGCTTAGAAACTATTGTTCTCTCTACCTCAAAAAAATTATATGTAGATCTCACAAAACTTTAGGTAGAACATCGAAAAGCAGGTATTCTTCAGATTTTCAAGGGTTGCAAACCCTATCAGCAGATCAGCAGGCCAGTGCACCCCTTTGGTACGGTTTTGGAGTTGATTTTCATCAAATATTTGCATTTGTTTGCATTGTTGTGAGCCAGCTAGGGTTAGAGTAGGCGGTCATTTTCATTGCATAGATTGGGGTTTCTTCATATCAGCGAACTTCTACATGTTGCTGGGCATGTTTGGAGCCCATTTCATTGTGTAATTGTATCATTAGATAAGTCTGATTTGTAGCAGCAAACTGGATGTTTGAATATCAGAATTTTGGCATTTGTTGGTGAATGTTTTGATGGTCTATTATGTTGGTTTCATACTTGTTCATGATCAAACAAAATCTGCTACGAGTTTTGATATTATTGGGATGAATGAATGTTGCTGTTAATGCATGAATATACTCAGAAATTGATATCAGCAAACTAGGGTTTGAGCAGAAGTTAAAAATCAGAAAATTTCGGAATCATTTTGTGTTACAAAAATCAGAAAAATTGCACAAATATTGGTTGGGATATTTCATTGCCAAGGATGACCTTTGCCCTAGTGAGTTAGATGTAGATGGGCATGGCTTGTGGAGGATTTCTATCAACATGAACAACCTCATCACAGCTTATGAGGGGTACCTTCTCTAGCTAGGAGAATTGTAGAGTCTCCACATTCTCAATGAGCTCTCTTATTTCTCTTATTCTCATAGAGTCACTTGTTTCCCTCATGACAATGGCGTTATTGTTGTTGATTGTGTTCTTACTAGCAAAGCTTTCATCTCTCATATTCAAGACCTCCCATGTCTCATAACTACCCCCTACCAACCATGTGATATCCTTCACCCTCCATGCTCCTCCCCTTACTCCTCAAACACCACCTTGCATGGTTTGTTGGCTACAACATCAATCATGTTTGAACTTAACCCAAAGAAATATACGAGAGGATGAGAGTGAAATATCCCCTTATAATTTTTTACGTTTTTGAGCACAAGATTTCACTCATTAACGTTAGAGAAAAGATAAACCAATTGAAGGAACCCTTCACTTTCTAATCACCTAGATCCCAATTAGGGCAAGCTGAGAGCATATGGTGGAAAGGGGATCGTTAGATGAAAACTAAACTAAAAGCATGAGAATTACAATATGAAGATGGCTCAGCCGATCAGCTAGACTCGACCACTTATTCAGTGGGAGTGTAATACAAAGTACTGAAAGTAAATGTCTGGATGGCTAGCCGACCCCTTCCGCTTTTTAGCGAGCAGTGCAAAAAAGTAAAGTGCTGAAAGTAATAGACAGCGAGGCCTGTCTCTTCCATTGAACAGTGGGAATGAAAATAAGACAACAACTAAAATATAAAAGATGGTGAGGCTAGTCTCTTTCACTAATAGTGGGAATACAAAAGTAAAGTGCAGAAATGAAATGACTGAACCAGTACTACTGAAAACAACCTTACATAGTGAAGCAATCTGCAAATTACAATGAGATATAGATCACCAAAGCACTCCAAAATGATAGTAAATAAACTCCAAAGTTAAGTAAGCTAATATACTATGAAAATAAGCCAAAATTGGAACTTATTACCAATCTGATATGAAGTTGCAGCGCTCAGAAAACTCAGACCAGCAAGCTCAAAATCCACATAAATGCTCACAACTTCGTCTAGACACCTCTGAATGACATGAAACAAAGTGCAAAGGATTTCTTGAGACTGGGTGACCAAGACCAAACCCCAAAACAGCTCCAAACAATCCTAAATAATTAGCACGCTTCCCAATGCACCAAAGGAGATGGTACGACCTTCAAGGAGAGGGGAGACCAGCATATAAAATCACCATCTTCATATTAAATTCTGAAACTTTGTGGAAAGGGGCGCCCAAGGTAGGTGCAAGCATAGGAAGAATACCCAAAACCACCAAAAAATCACGCCAAGAGATACAAGCCAAAATGTGCTTCAGCCAAGCACCACACCAGCAATGTCAAAACTAAGAAAAAACACCAAAACTGTAATGTCCCCTTCTAACTAGTATCCAGACATTGATGGAGTTTGGCCTATTGTTGACCCTCGTAGGCCAAGAAGTTGATGAGAGGGTCGTTTGGGCAGTTGATTGTGGCTTCACATTTGATTTTATATGGTTTTTAGGCGAGATAATATATTTCTCATGTTATAATGTTATAATGTTTATTTGCACTTTATATTATAATGATATTTTAATATTATTAAAGTGCAATTAAATATTATTTTATAGTGGGAAATATATCTTTTATATATTATTGGCAAGAAAAGTGTGTGAGCTCTCCCAAAAAATGAAATATTCCGAGCCAATTTTTTTCTTGATTTTTCACAATTTCAAGTTACAAAGGAATGCACCCGTTAAGGTTAGAGGAAATAACCAAAACGTGCAAGAAAGCAACTCTAACCAGAATGGCGCCGATGATGGCGAGCATTGGTCAGAGGGTCTTCTAATCTAATTACAGAAAGGAACTCAAAGTCAAGTATGTGCTACCCAATCCAATGCGGAGTGAGGGGCGACCATATGACGGAGTGATTACAGAATTTAATGCTTGAAAGTAAATGACTGAAAGCTGAAAACTCTCAACACCTAGAATGTGCTTGCTGACCCAGAGTGGGTAAGTAGCGACCATAGGGCGGAGGTGGATCACATACAATAACAATGCTGAATGATAGAACACTACAATCTGATAAGCAAGGATCTAAAGGCTGTCAGTACTACTGCCAGCATACAATTTGAAAGATGACAACTTGCTATTAATTACAAATCAGCATATGGTGAGGTTTGCATTAATATTAATAAGTCTCTTTGCTGAGATATGAAACTGAAAACTAAGATATAAATCAATAGATCCAACCTTGTTTCGAGCTTGTTCATCCACGGTGAAGTATCCCGCAAAGTCTCCAAGATCCTTTCACACCAATCCAAGAATAGGGATGCAGATTTCTCCAATCTGTTTGACAGACCTGTATCTTACAATGAATAACCAGCACATATAGAACTATTGAATTGCTCGGAACTTCCTTAATACTGACTCAAACAACCCGAGACTGAATGCAAAACAAACTTATGATGGAGGCGATCAATCCCAAACCCAAGAACAACCCTAATCTGCAATGATTATTTAATGCACAATTTCCAAGAGAACTAAGAAGTACGGCCCAACCAGGGAGGGCGATTTCTTTATTAAAAATTCAGATCTGCTTCATAAAATCTGCAAGTTTGCTTACATAGGCGCCTATCTTAAACTAGCTGATATATGCAATACACATAATCATATTTTTTTTCTTTTTTGATTTACAAATGAAACAACAAATCTGCTAAAGCTAAATGCTGATAACAGAAAACTCTAATATGCCCAATCTGATCCTAAATGGATGAATGCTGACTACAATGCACGAACTCCAAAGTACTCACAACTAGACTAACAATCATCACTAGTCGTTGTCTTACAAACGAGAAGAGATGCCAATGCTAGGAGGCCTTCATTCCTCGAAGCGATTCCAGAGCCAATCCGGCAGCATAACAGTGTATTTTCCAAAGATGATGAAATGATGCACTAAGACTCCTCTTTATAATCCTTCTGTTGACTTCGCAAAACCCTAAAATCTGTTTTTAGGTCAAAACCCAGCTTCCTCAATAATGGGCGTACTTTTGCCTTCAAGCTTTTGATTTGATATTTTAATAAATATCATACTTTAATTAATGCGCCCACATTAGCTTGCTCAGAATTTAGAATAATTAAAATATTCATTAATGAGGCGCCACCCTCAAATGACCACCTTTTTAAAACAACCTTAAGTCATTAATTCTAAGCCAAGGGTCAACGTTAAAATATAATAATTAAAACGTGACTTTTTAATTTAAATGACTTAACTTATTTCTCCGAAAGTGCCCTGAAGCCAATACTGAAGAAGTCAACTGATCAATCTGAAGCCGGAAGTCAACCAACCTGAGCTCATCTGGAAAGCTGCCAAAAATAGAATTTACTATAAATAGTAAATTCCAAAAAGTGCTCTGAATGCCGAGATGATCATACCACTGCGAAGCCCTCTAAAAACCCAGAAGGAATCCGCCATTGAATCCACTATCTCTGAGCAATGACCTCCTCAAAATTAGGAAACCCTAATTTTAACTTCCGACTAGCCTTCGGTTCCCAAAGAAAGGCTAACGATCACTGGAAATGTCAGGCTTGAGAAGGGGACATTACAAAAAAAGTATAAAAGGATCTTAAGGGCTCATTCTTGCATATCCAGGAATTGATATTTGTTTGATGTTATTGTTTGGTGAAGGAGCCAGCTAGGGTTTCTACCATTTCTAGCCATTGGGAACGAAAACTCTCATTAGTTATGCAATTTTGAGGCTATGAAATATCAGCTGAATTATTGCAGATTGTGGACTTTATTCAGAGGTCCAATCTTGTGCTTCATTCAGGTGAATTTCCAAGTGCAGTAGCTATTGTATTACTGCCCTAGTTGAGTTGTGTAATGTCCCCATTCTTTTGCGAGCATCAGAGATGGTGGATTAGCCTATTATGTCGATCCTCGTAGGCTAATGGTTCTAGATAGAGGGTCACTTGAACGGGCATTTGGTCGTGAATTTGTAGTATTGATATCTGGAGTATGGTGACAGGGTGAATTTGTGCATTGGGCGTGATAATCGTGCTTAAAATTATGATCTCCACCTTTTATTTCACCTTCTCTGGCTTAGGGACCATGTGTCTATTATTTAAAGGGGTCACTTTATATTTTTCAATTACTATTCATGGCTAAAGTGGAAAAAAGACATAACTTAAGTGAATAGTGTTTTTTTAATGAATAGTGTTTTCAATGAGAAATTATAAGAATGCAAGAGAAAGTTCAACCCATTCAGGCATGAAGTCATTTTGATGAATGAAACTTGGAAGTGTGGAGTTTGGTAGAAAGGGAAACTAGGGTTCCTGATTTCTGCAGTGGGTGAGCCTGGATTGGGCTTTGTTCGTCAAATTTGTGCTTCTTGATGGTGTGAAATACCACCCTAAAGTTGCAGATCTGAGTTTAGTGGATTCATTTGGAGCCATATTTTGCTGATTACAAGTTGTTGGAGGCATCTTCTGGAAGGGGTTTTGCTGCCAATGTATCCATTTGCCATCTAGAAGGAGTTGCTTGCCTTTTTGAAAGATTTTGGAGCTGTTTTTGACACCTACAGCCAGCCGCCATACTTGAGGGTTTTGAACAGCAAGAAGAAATTAAAACGCCTCCCTTTAGAGGCTGCAATCTCTTCCAAAGTGGGCGCCCTTACCCTAGGAAGCCTTTCAATTCATCTCTTGGTGGGAGAATCTTGTATTTCATGTTGTATGAGCAAATTATTGAGGGCAGGTACTGCAGCAAAGCACTATTCATAGTGTTGTTTGGCTATAAGTTAAATTATTGCATATGACGTATCTGGTTTTGAGTTCTATGTAAGTCATCTATCTTATGTACTCACTTATGTAATGAAGAAAGCTTCTAGACTATCAAATTGAGTCTCCTAAAGTTATCTTCGTAGTTTTAGTTTATTTTGAGTTCCTTTGTATACATATGCTTGTTAAAATCGTTTGTATCTTTTGCACCAAACATCAAAACACGAAAAACACAAAAAGAACAAACAAATACCAAAAAAAGCACAAATCAGACCTACAAGCACAGTGAAATCAACGCAGCAGAGTGTCGGTTCATCACAGTGGTATTAGAGTGGTTTCTTGCCAACCTGTTGGGTAGGTTTCAGCTGCAGATCAAAAGTTACAGTTGAATAGCATGGCTATTCCCAGGGAGCAGTTAAATACCATGATGGGAGAATTGGAGAAGCTTATACAAAGTTAGAAAAAGATGGTTGAGTTGTTCTCACACCCTGCAACCATAGACAGAATTGCAAGGTATGTGATATCCATCTACAGGTCCACATCACAAAACAAAAAGAAGAAATTGTGTTTCTATTGCAAAGGGTCTTACGATGAAAACCATGATTGCCTTTTGAGACCTAAGGGCAAGGCGAATAGAATAATGTGGGCACCCTATGAGGATTTAGAAACCAAAACTTCCCACCAACTAAAAATTTATGAAGAATCTGAGTCAGAACATGAGGTCTCTACAAGTGAGGTATCTAGAAGCCTTTACAATGAATTCTTAGCAGTTAAACGACCAGCATACAACTAATCCCTTGGAGAGAAAAAATCGGACCTTAGAAGATCCACTTGTTGATGATCAAGTTGAAATTTCTAAGGCAGTTGTAGGGGAAAAACACTTGAGTCCTTTTGAAGATGAAGAAAAGTTAGAACACGAGGGTGATGGGCCTAAACAACATGCTGAAAGTAACTTCCATATTTTTGATAATCCACCTTTTGAGACAGCAGTTGATATGTCCTATGTTAACCCACTTTATGAGGTAGAGTTGCAAGATGATCATGTTGTGGGACATGTGCAGGAAGAAAGGGCCCCATATGAAATCAATGAGGGTTTTGAGCTCCCTAAATGTTTGGTATCAGCAATTAATGATGAGACTTCTGATCACTTTGAAGCATAGTAATGAGACTCGGACGCGGCTTGGACTCGGCGAGGGTGACTCAGCGACTCGGGACTCGGACGCGGCGCAGACGCGGCAAAATGATTTTTTTTTAAAAAAACCCTAGAAATTTAGAGATTTTTAAAGATTTAAAACTTGTTTCAAGCACCCTTTATTGAATACAACACAAATAAAAGAAAATTTGATCACATGCACAAGTATACAACGATTACATAAGTATAAAGTACACAAATTGTAGTTGCGCTGCTGAAGGAAATAACATACTTAGATATATAAAATTTGTCAAATGTATACAAAATTCATGGAATATGAAATCCATGACATTAAATGTTCCATACAAATATGAAATATCAAAAGTAAAACAATAGCAATAAGTCTATGACTCTATGCCCTATGGCATAGTGGAGCCAGCATCCTTCCTACGAAGGCGTCTAAGGGTCCTGGATGATGTTGCAGCTGCAGCCATAGTTTCTGCCTATGTCTGACTCTCCATGCCACTCTCACCGACAGCAGCTATGTCTCCTCGTGCTCTAGCCTCCTCCTCAGCCATGGCTACAACCTTGGCCTCTCTGTAATGTCCCCGTTTTTAGCACTTCACTTTTCAGTGATTGGTAGCCTATTCCCAGTGTGCTGTCAGCAAGTCAGTGTCAGAATTAGGGTTTTTGGTTGTTTGATGGGTTCTCTTAAAGATTCAGGGTTTTGCTTGTTGGAGTTTGGATGTTTGGATTCTGGATTCCTTCTGGGTTTTCAGAGAGCTTCGTAGAGGTATGACTTGCAACGACTTTGGGCAACCTTTTCGAACTTACTATTTTTAGTAAGTTATGACGGCTACATCTCGGAGTTTAGGATTTTGGATTGTGGACTCTTTCTGGGTTTTCAGAAAGCTTCGCAATGGTGTCGCATGCATTGCATTCTGAGCAACTTCCTGAATTTACTATTTTTAGTAAATTCTATTTTTAGCAGTGGTCCAGTCAACATCAGCTCAGCAGGCTCCCTCTTCAGTCAGTTTAGTTGGTTTGATCAATTTTGGCCTTGGGGTGCATTCTGGAGAGATAAGTTCATTTATTTAAATAATGTTATGTTAATGTTATATTTTAATGTTGACCCCGCCGCCGCTCCCCCCCTCCCCCGTTGGCCTAGCTACATCACTTCAAGTTGTTCTTAAAAGGTGGTCTTTATGGATGGGCGCCTCATTGAGGTGAATTATTATATTCTAAAGTTCAAAATATTCTTGGAGAAAAGGACGCCCATTTTATGAAGAGAAGAATTTAAAATAAAGTAAAATTAAACCTTGAGAAAAGGGACGCCTTCTCTTGGAGGGAAAAGGTTGAATTCAAAATTTAAAACTTAGGGTTTCTTTTCTAGAAGCTTCTGGAGGGTCCTCTCAAAATTATAAAAGGGAGCTTTGGGTCCTCATTTTGACATCTTATGTCTTCAATATTGTTATGCTGCCGAAAAGGTGTTAGAATTGCTTCGAGGAATGAATGCCTCCTAGCCTTGGCTCTACTTCTTGCTTGAAAGACAGCAACTAGTGGAGAGTTAGATTGTAGTTGAGTGAGATTTGTAGTGAGATTTTGCATTGTAGAAGTTGTTTTGCATTTGTAGTTCAGTTTCTTGCATTTTAATCAAAATCTGGAGTTGCTGATTTTGTATTGCAGATTGAAGTTTATACTCATAAGTCTTTGGGCGAATTTATTTTGGTTCTGGGTAGTTTACCCATGCATTTGCTAGCCTTGGGCGCCCCTCTATGCCAAGTTGCAGATTTTTTAGAGGTGTCTTGGATTTTATCTTGTTGGTAGAACATTTCTTGAGGCTGTACCATTCTATTTTGCCTGGCAAGTGTTTAGAAAAAAAAATACTTCAATTTGTCAGCTGTTTCTTTGTCTAGTCTTCATTGTCATCATCCTAGCTTTCGTTTGCATCAAGTCTCATGTCATTCTGGCAAGTATTGAGTGAGTTGTGAGCTTTTTAGTGGATTCTAGGGTTGCTGGTTATGCATATTAAGTTGTTGTTCTGTCATATCAGCTTGCGTAAAGTCTATCTTTTGAGTTGGGTTTGGGTTGAAAGTCTTTGTGACCATTGAGGAGACATTATACTATATTGCAGCATGGTTAGACTTTCTTATTCTATGTATTTGGCAGGTGAATCTCTAATTATTGTAAGCTCAACAGTAGTACTATCAGCAATCTTACTTCTTCTCTGTTATTTCATTGTAATACCCGCTAGATAAGTGGAAGAGGCTGGCTTGCCGCCTATTTACTTTGATTTGCATTGTAATATCTTACATCTCCGCCCTATGGTAGCTCCATTCCCACTCCGGGTTTGAAAGCACATTCTGGGTGTTGAGTTTACTTTCAGCATAATAGAAGTTAGGGATCCTCTGACCATATGCTCGTCGTCATCCGGCGCATTCTTGGTTAGAGTTCTTTATTCAGCATTGCTTTGAGATCCTCTGACCATATGCTCGTCGTCATCCGGCGCATTCTTGGTTAGAGTTGAATTCCTCATTGTTTTGGTTTAAGTGCTAACCCTAACGGATGTGTGTTGCATTATATCTGTTATTGAAAAAATTGAAAAAAATTGGTCCGGTTCTTTACACTCTCTCTCTGCCTGGTCCACCCAATCAAGGCCCTCGGCACTAAAGACTGCATCTGTAGCCTCAGTGATCCACTCAGACTGTGGATCAACCTCCTCTAGACTGATCGAGGTTTTGTCGTGGTCAAAAAGCTTCCTGTATCTGAGCCGAAGGTTGTAATGAACATATACCAAGTCATTCATCCTCTCCACTGTCAATCTATTGCGCTTCTTGGAGTGTATGTGCTCAAACATACTCCAATTGCGCTTACAACCAGATGAATTGCATGGCTGGCTCAATATATGAATGGCAATATTTTGCAGGATCAGTGTATCAGAACCAAACATATGCTACGACTATACGAGATGAGAGAAAAGAAACAAATCAATCATTTCAAGTTTCAAGTTCAAGTTCAACATTTAATAATAAATCCTAATATAAAAAGATGAAAATTATGCCCTTAAATATTTTTTACAGCGGTAATGTTGTCCTATTATCTTTAGCACATTTAGCACGTGCAAAGAAGTCTCCCTTAATGCCTTAGTGAGGCATCTATCTCTGCACCACACAATAGCCAATGTGAGGCAACATCAACTCTATGTCATGCCGAGGCCACTAAGAATCTCTATACGCACGGAGATCATGGCCCAGGTGGAAGGCGGTTTAGGAAACATGCAATTTGCATGGATGAGCCCTATGAAGTTGGTTTGCCATCTCTCCTATCAATGATATCCCAAATGATACTTCTCCTCAACTCCACCATAGGTGATCTAATGGCCTCTTTGGCCCTATCCATACCCTCATATGTAGCCCATTGCGGGCTTCTCCCCATCTGCAACTTGTGGGAGAACTAGCAGGGCTCAATAAGCCTGGTGCAAACATGTTTCACAAATAGAACAAAGATGAAAATAAACAAATAAAAAGTGAATATGATTAAAAATTGAAACATAATAAATAATTAAATTTTACCTTCACAATCTCATCCATTGGTGTCCAAAACCCTTGCTCATCAAAAATGCAATCAGCCACAGCAATCCCTGCAGTGCTTGTAGAAAAGGATGAGGAAGACCACTCCTCACTAGTAAACATGTGCCTTAAAGCTGCCCTTGACCGAATCAAGGATTGCATCATGATTAAATAAACGACTGTCTTAAGAGACGAACTTTAGCATACTTGGCGACTCCGAGTTCAGGTTTAGCAATTCCAGTGCATTATTGCTCATGAGAAGAGTGCAGACTAGGAGTAATTCATCCGTTTTTTGAGTATTTGCAGTTGTCCTCGCCTAGAAGGAGGGGGAGAGAAATCCAAAAGGTTCAGAAGACAGTCGTTTATTTCAGGAGGTCTAAGTCGCATCCTGCTGTTGGAGGACATACTGTTGTTCCTATTGTTGTTACTAAGAGCATCCCAGGGCAGCTTTAAGGTGCATGTTTACTAGTGAGGAGTGCTCTTTCTCACCCTTTTCTACAAGCACTGCAGGGATTGTTGTGGCTGATTGCATTTTTGATGAGCAAGGGTTTTGGACACCAATGGACGAGATTGTGAAGGTAAAATTTAATTATTTATTATGTTTTAATTTTTAATCATATCTTACTTTTATTCATTCACATATTGTCGGCTATGTTCTGCGATTATGTTATACTATCTGGTCTCGAGATGAGGAGGGGCAGTGGATAGACCAAGCGACAGTGGGCTCGGTCTATGGTGAGAGAAATCATTGGACTGTCGTGACCAGGAGATGGCAAAAACAACATAGGCCGTCATGCAACCGCATGTTTCGGCCAGCTATTCGTCGTCGTGCGGTGAAGAGATGTGGGCTGCAGGCAGATGGGATGCCGACACTACGCGGTCGGTGCAGAGACAGATGCCGCTGGGTTCTGCGTCCAATGTGCAAAATGTGGGGTTTCTTTGTTGGGGCATGGTCATCTTTGCTGTGGGGTTGTTAAATGTTGAACGAACGAGCGAAATGAGGATTGCATGCGAATGGCTGATGACGCCGTTGGTTGATGCCGTCTGCAAATATTGCCGACCGTATTGAGCCGGCCATGCGTTCATCTGATTGTAACGCGAACGGAAGTATTGTTGCAACCTCAAAGCACCTGGCAAATTGACGATGAAGATGAGTGACAGCCATATTCATTAACCGGCTCGTCGAGCTTTGTTCCGCAACACGTCGATCTGAAAAGAGATTGATGTGATTTTTATGACCGCACCAATCAGCAGAATAAAGTTGTCCGAAGGCTACTCCATTCTCTCTTGATCAAAGTATTCCGTGCGCTAAGATTACGAGAAAGTTCGCACGTTCAACTCCAAGGTTCTGAAATACTTGAAATACCCTCAGTTGGTTTGGTGTGAATTGCTGTTTTCACGAGGGGACTTACACAATTGTTCAGGATACTTGCAGTTAACAGTAAATGGATGATTGAAAGGGATTTGTGCAATGCAGATGATTTAGCAATATGGTACGTTCTCTAAAACTAACCAAAGATGAATGGAAAGTAAATGAGTGTAAGGGTAAGAAGATTCTATATTCTACTCTAAGGCGGGACGTGGGGTCAATCTTAACAAGCTTCAACCAAACTCTGCTCCGCCTCACGCTAGACAGCTTACACAAAGTAGGTGCAATCTTCAAAGGGATAATGAGTAATTTTCAAGTTACAACCCAGCATCAAGATACCGTCAAAACGACACATACCAAGGCATGAGCTACAACTGAAGTTAAGCTTATAAAATTCTCCAGTAGACCACGCAAGGCAAACTTACCATCAGCAAGCCGCTAGTGGTATGGAATGAAATGAAGTTGCCTTGATCAATGCCACACATCCACAGCTACTATCTACTTGCATGAAATGAAAATGCTACTTCTTAAACTACTTTATGCCATCTTACGCTACTTGGAATTGAAGGGACGAAGAAACCTTGCTAGCTAAACACAATGAAGACGAATTTCACCATCAATGAAAATATCTTCTATTATGAAAGTGTTACACAACAATCTCTTACAAAAGTTTTCAAAGGAAAACTTTTCCTTCTCCAAACTATGCTAAACTATCAAGCAAAATGTCTACTCTCTGATGTCTCCTCTAATCTGATTCTAGCCTCTAATTCTAATGAATTACAAATGAGGGGGAATCCCCCTTTTATAGATGGCTCAGTCCAACGGACGGCTAGGGTTACAATCAAAAGAATGGCTAAGATTAAGCCACCTCAGCCCTAACCCTAAAAACTGCCAAAATGGGGAGTGGTACATTAAATGAATCATAAATTCCCACTCACTCCCAAAATAGCAAAGGCAATTAATGCCCATAATCAATCTTCTAGAAGATCATCGTCTAGTAGTGCATTCCCACTCTCCTCTCTGGCTGCAAACTCAATGAACCTAGCAAGTATAGCCTCAACCTCCTGAACTGAAATGGGTGGAATGCAATCGAGCTGGAACTCTAACATCGTGACTGACGGTTCATGCCGTGCACAAGATTTTCTCCAAGCAACTAAGGAATCCTGCGTGCTCTAAATCAAACTGGAGAAAGTAGAAGTGTTCTCAAAGTCATCCTGTACAAAGGTCCTCACTTCTGAAAAGAAAGGCACCAGCCTACCCCTCAAATTATCAGCAGTCACCTCACCGGGATTCAACCGCCTAGCAAATATGGCCTCGATGGTATTTTGGACTCCATCAATGATATTGGCCATGGCCTTCCGTACCCTAGTTGAATCTGCCTGTGCTACGTCGAAGAAACCACGTCCCATGATTACTGAAGAATACCATCTAGAAAAGTCATACCTATCATTCTCCTGAATGACCCCTCCATCAATCAGCATCTGCAAAGGAACATGTCTCAATGCCTCAAGACGCTGAATAACTTTGCTCTGATAAATAGAAGCATCACCCCAGGCCTGATCAACTGCCTCCATCTGTGCCAAAATACTAGAAGCCTGATGAAAAGCAAGAGCAAAGTCCCCCATAAACTTTTTTGTCTCAGCACGAACTCCCGTGACCCACTTATTTGCCTCCTGTGCCGTCCTCCCCAACTCCAACAAGCCGCTGATTGACTCCCTAGGTAAGTCGGCTGGAAGTTCTATCGCTGGAATCTCCTGCCCACGAGGACGAGACAATTGCTGCACATTTCCTATCAAAGCCTTATGCTCTCTTTTCAACTTCTTGTACTTTCCTTCCTTTTTAAATAATCTGTCCTTGAGGGCATGATAGGAGTTATCACATTTCTCTACAATCTGTGCATCTGTGGGGCATCCTAACTCCAGAGTTGTGACCACATAGTTTTCGGGTACTGCTTCATCTCGGTCACAATCAACCTATGGCACGGCCATGTGAAGGGTGCGAGAGCCATCCTCTTCTAGCGAAATCTTTGAAAATTTCCGTGCTCTCTTCTTTTGTGGAGGCGCCCTGATCCTGTTCAAGAACTCTTCCATTTCAACTGCTGGATCAACCTCTTCACTGGGGCTTCTTCTCATCCTATCTCTGAGCCAATCAGGTACTGTATATTGTATATCAAATGGCTGTTGTTCTTGTGCCTCCACTTCTCGGACTTGTTCAACCTCTATATCATTTTGGTGAGGCTCATCGGCCTCAAGTGGCTGAGTATCTCCTAAAACTATATCATCATTGTCTAAAGCCGCCTCTAGCTCTTGCTGAAACTGAGGGTCAGTAGCAGTCCTCTCATCATCTTGCTGATCATCTCTAGCAGGTGCGTTGACGCTGTGGCCAACTAACTCTCTCCGTGGTGGCTGATTATTTTCCTGTACCACTTGCACCTGATTCAATGCATTTCTTTGATCAACAAATAAAGAAACCTCCTGTATGCTTGGAGAACGTGTCTCCAATGGCATCGGTGATTCAACTGCAACTCTTAGAGGCTCTGGCTGAACAGGCTCTTGCCGAACTAGCTCCTTCCTTCGAGATTCTGGACCTCGTGTAATTTGTTTCTTCCTGCTGGTGGTGGGTGTTCTGTGATCTCCCATCAAATTGTAAGTCAATGCAATCGACCTACTCTTCAACCTGCTCACACGTCTGTCAACCCATGCTCTAGTAAATGTCAAGACTGGAATGCAAAGTGTGTCCAAATCTACCATCTCAAACTCTGACCAATCCAGGAGAGGAAGTGGAGTATCTCTTACTGCTTCATAATTTGGATGGACGATGTTCATGTCCTCATCCACCTTGTCTGGTACTGGAATGACTTCACACTCCCTAATCATGCTTATTGGTAACCTAGAGAACATTCTCTTCCTGACTTTAGCTTCGTATGATGCACCAGCCCAATAATCCTCAATGTTTGCCTTATGTTTAAACTCTTCTGACAATACCCATCTGATATTGTTATGTGGATCATAGTGTTGTCTGCTGGTGTGATAGGAAAAATGATAAAACTGAAGCTCGCTCTCAACTTCTCTAGCTGCCTGTAATGAAGGACACACTTCATCTGAATTGCCCATGACAATTGGGAAGTCAACACCTCCCTTCTTCTTTTTCTTCTGAATCTTATCGTAGGCAACCAATTGCCTAGATATCTCTAACATCAATATTTTGTTGGTTGGGTACTTAGGCAACCTATGGGTATGAAGAAAATCCTTGCAGCCTTATGTTAGAAAACTTCAGAAATTGTATAAACCAACACCCATACCTCTCAATCAATTCCTGGGCTTCCCTCGAGATCCTGTGATGCATCTGCTTCTGAAGTGTTCTCGTGATGTGCATGGTGAAGGCGTCATTGGCACGCTTGTAATGAGTAGTGTTCGTCAAATGCAACTGCGGATAAGCCTCATGAATTTTGAACTGATGAGAGCCACAACCAACAGGCTCCTTGTATGAAATTCCTCTATACTTCATCATACGAGCCAACATGTAAATAATGTAAGAGCCCATATAGAATGTCTTCGTTCTTCTCAGGCTCAGGAGCTGCTCGTGCAAATTGTCACTGATCATTTCAGCCCAGTTGACGTACTCCTTTCCTTCCAGCACGAGGTTGATGTAATAGAACATCCATGGTTCAAAAATAAAAGATTGCGGGCAACCTCCGACTCGACTCAGCATCATGATAAGATCACAATACTCCTGCTTCAAGTCATCTGCTATGATTTGTCTCGGCAGCTTCATACGAGAAGGCTTGGGGTTGCTCATCCAGTAACTATTGATTGTCTCTGTACATCTCTCGAATGCAGAAGCATACATTCGCTCAGCTCGCTCCCTCGATTTGTAAATCATGTTCCTATGCACTGGGATTCCAAAAGCTTCACCAATGGCAGTAGGAGTGAGGTCGGTGAGCACTTGTCCATCTGGTGACATGATTGACCTGTGATCCTTCTCATAGAAGTTGGCGCACTCCATCATCAGCTCCGAACATTGAATGGCTGGTGGGAAACCAGCAGCTGCATATAATCCACTTCGAATGATGTTGTGTGAAGTGGTCGAAGGTTGATGATTACCAATCCCCAGCATTCAATTCTTGAAAGTCTCTAAGTTGACGGAGCCCAAGTTTGTATCCTCCAGCTTGCCCAACTTCGAAGTAAACTTTGACTCAGGCAAGAAAGACTTGCTCAGCTTCTTTATAACAGCTTGCCTGGATGCACCATTGTTGTCCTTGCCAGTTGTCCTTGCTTCAGCCATATGCAAAACAATAAACATCCATCAGCAAATTAACTTAGAAAAATAAATAAAATACTTTGCAGGGCTGCCAATCGACTTCAAGAAGTTGCACTATTATATCTCGTTTGCAAACCTCAACTTCTCCTTCAACAGATTTCGAATTATCAATCACTCAGAAAGTCTCAGCAACTTTGATACTTTCAGCAACTTCAATGAAACTTATCAAATTTCTTAGCCTGGCTGTAGCAACTTCAATACTTTCAGAAAATCGCCTAACTTCAATCAACAATTTGAACTCTTTCAAATTCGTACTTCTTCACTTCAAATCAGATTTAGCAAGTTTGCAGTTTTTAGCAACCTTCAACTTCAGCAATATAAACTTCAAAAGTTGCAGCCACAATGCAAATTAATTTGAGCCTCAACACACAGTGATTCTCTTCTTTCTTCAAGTCGAACTTTATTCAATAACTTTCAGCTACAAGCCTTCTTCAAGAAAATTCGAACTTCTTCAACAGTTGCAGCCACAGCAATTTTCATTCCTCATACTCAACTCAGCAAATCGAATCTTCCATTTGCACATTCACACTTCAGCTTCAGCAACTTCCTTCAACAAATTTCGAACTTCAGCCTCAGCAACTCACTGCAACACTGGACTTAGAGCAAATTCGATTTGCTTCAGCTGTGAAAAAGAAATGAATAACCTTTAGCTCATATAGGGAAATTGAATTCTAGAAGAAGGCTAAGTTTAGCCAGTACATTAAATCTCCACTACTCCATTCGAATTTCCCTCTCTGGTATTTTTGACACTTGTCTTTTGACGTCAGGAATCTTATTCTTCTAGAAGTTCAACTTTGACTGGGATGTTTTAATTCACTTTTGAAAATATTTAATTTAAATTCATCAATTTAACAATTTCCATTCGCTAGCCGAAGTTCTGTCTTGCAAATTTTAATCACCTCTGACGCTCTGGAAAATTCATCTGTGAAGAACTCAATCAAAATCGTATAGGCAATTCACTTTAAATTCGTTGTCTGGAGAAATTCATCTTGAAAACACATTTTATTCACTTTGCTTTAGAAAATTTTATATTCTCCCTTAGGAAAATTTCACAATTCGAGCACCGATCAAATTCTTCATGTTGAAGGCCTTGGCGAAATGCAGAAGACATAGAAATCCATTTCTCATCGAAGATCATCAGTGTTGGCGTAGAAACTAACACCTCTGGAGTGCAGGTTTGTACGAACAGCTATGCACACTGCGTAATGAGTGCTCTTCAAATTATGAGGGGAAGCTCCCTCGTAGTGCTGGAATGCGTGGAAAAGAAAGTAATCTAAGTCCTATCTTTTTGTTCTCAGCTGGAAGAGGCACAAGGTTAAGAAAACCAAGAACGTTGCAGCTAAGGATTTTCTAGTTTCGCAGATCATTAACTACAACTAAGCTAACTACTTTAAATCTATCCAGTTTCCTCAAGAAAACAGAGCATGAGGAAATGGGGCAAGGTTGACTATCTAACGATAAACAAGTATAGATTCTCAACTTGAAGGCAAGGTGGCACATCTATCAGCTCAATCTAAACAAGTTTATTGGCAACAACATCACACGATAAACTGAATACGAATTCTCTACTTGAAGGCAAGGTGGCGCATCTATCAGCTCAATCCGAACAAGTCTATTGTTCACAACAACACACGATAACCAAGCTCAGATTCTCTACTTGAAGGCAAGGTGGCGCAACTATCATCTCAACCTGAACAAGTTTATTAAGCACTAAACAGATTTATCTAAACTATGAAAGAATTCACCATTACAATCGCATGAAACCCTATGTGGCATAACAATTGATCATAATAGTAAAGACGCATGAACAAATACCAAAAGAGCAATATTGAGGGCAAGGTAGGCGCAGCATATATTTCTCTCTCAAGCAAAAGTTAATTACAAATGAGCAAAAGCTCTTATTTATATACATCAAGGTGTAGGGAACCCTAAATCACCTTGAGTCAACTTCTGATCTTGCAATGCATGCAAGATTTATTACTAAACCCTAATAAAAGTAAACTATACGTTAAGCGGAAAACTACCATCGATTAGACGGTAATCTAAATGGACAATGTGCAAGCATGCACGTCCTTATTTAAAGCAAAGTTAACTGGACACTACCCTCAGTTAACTGGAAACCCTAACCCTAACTCCTGTGATGATAATTCCAAGAATGAGATAAGCATGTGTTAAGTTAGCAAGTAAACTCAAGACTGAAAGTCGAGTTAACTGCTGCTCATGACTCAACCCTCGAAATTAACTGCAGGTTCCAACTGGTAGATCACTCAAAGTCATCTCGGTTCAACACCTCGTCCAAGAACTCATCAATTACTCTATCTTCTGACACTTTGATGCTGTCCAAAGCAGTAATCTGTCTCTTCAATTCTCTGTCACTCTCCTTGATTGCATTCTCTGATATCTTCAGCTGCTTTCTTGAAACTAGCTGAAATTACTGAAAATGTGATCAAAACCTCCATCAAGATATCACAAACATGCTTCTGAAACTCAGTTTGTACAACCTCGAGATCAACGTAGGTACCATTTTCACGAAGATAATGGCACAGGATCTGAGTGACTTTGCGGCTCCGTAAATGAAGTGATCTCTGTTCCTTTTGCAACTTAACGCTTCATTGTCAACTGCTCTGATGAAAACCTAAATTAAGACCGATTTGGTCTTGAATTCAGTCTAGTTGAATTGCCTTCTGAAAAACTTTCCCGTTGACTGTGAACACGGCTATGTTCTGACAACCTTCTCCGAAAAGCTAAAATGGCCCCTGGTGAGGCTAAAAATACCCTGTCGGAGGATAATTTTCACCAAAAATTTTGAGACATGGGTTTTGTCCGAAAAATGATTCTAAGACAACCCACAATGTCAAAATTGTGAAAAAACGCCGTTTAGCTTGACATGCAAAGATTCTTCAGTCGAGAATTGTAGGGGTTTTTAGAGCTTCCCAGGGCAATTTTTCTTGAGAAAATCTGGAACATGGGTTTTGTGCACAACAGAATTCTAAACAAACCCAGATGATGCAATTTTCAAAAAGATGTGATTTTGGCCCACATGCAAAGAAATCTTCGGAAAAAAGCACAGAGCTTCAGAATGAAGGCTGCGCGGCAATTTTCTCGAAAAAAATCTAAGACATGGGTTTTGCTGCTGATGCTGAAATATGTGAACCCAGATGGTCAGATTTTGAATATTTTGTCGTTTTCTTTGACATGCGAAGAAAGTACCTAAGATGAGAAATAGAAGAAATAAGACAGAAGATAGAAAGTTTTGCTTGTTCTGCTTCTGAAGAATTCACCAATCTCTTTTTGGAACTTGATGAAACCTGCATGCAAAGTGAAAACAAAGTCTTGAATCCTCTTCCTCTGAACAATCTGAATCCGTTGCTATGAAGAACGCTGAATTCTGACACCTGTAGCACCTTTAAATTGCTGCTCGCTCAAGAAGAATGTATATTTCGAAGCTTGAGATGAAGAAATAATGGATGCCAATGCTTGAATAAATAGACTTTCATCTTTGAAATTCGCATAAAGCATTAAACCTTGAAAAATGGCGCTTGGCTTGTGATTGGACCTCATTTTAGTTAACTGAAACTAAAATAAGCTAAATAAAGCGCCATGCTTTAGGGTTTCCCTTTCAATCTTCAGTTGCAAAATTATTTAAAGCACCATGCGAATTTGACTTCAGTTGACAATCCTTGTTGAATTCGCCATCTTCAAAATTCATTAAATTTACAATTAAGAATTAAAGCTTCCCTTTCAGAACTGAAGTTGACAACAAGAATTTGCCACACTTCATGCTCATGCTTTAAATCTTGAAAAATTCTAAATATGGCGTCCCTTTTAAGGCTCAAGTTGACATTAAAAGAAAAAAATTTGCCAACTTCACAAATACTAAATTCATGCTTTAAATATGGCGTCCCTTTTAGAAACTCCAGTTGACAATGAATGAAGCATCAACTTCACAAAATCTTCACCAATTGCGACATGCATGCAAATTTAAGTTGATTTTCAAGCATAATCTTCAGTTAAGTGAACATGCAAACAAGTTAACTCAACATGCAAAGTTGTTAACTGGACATGCAAACTAGTTAACTCGACATGCGAACTGAAAGATCACTCAACATGCCAATATATGAACTGAAGATGACAACCCAGAAAACGTTCAGTCTAACTGAAGTCGGAACTCAAGTTAGGGCGCACCAGTCAACTTATTTCGAAAACTCAACTTTGACCTCTTAAGGCGAATTCCAGACTTAGCCAATTTTCATGAAAATTCAGACTTAACCCTCTTTCGAGACCTCTGTTCATCCTTTGACCCTGGCTGACTGACTCCACCGATTGGCTGGCTGACAGGTGCATCGCAGAGCAGGATAAAAACTAATCAAAAGGTACCTTGAGACTGAACATCATAAAACTAACATCTGAAGGCTCAAAAATCCAAGCGCCCTTTTCAAAAGTTGCGCTTTTTCTCAGACTTAGCCATATTTTCACATCTTCATTTCGTACGAAGGGAAAAACAAATCCTTCATAACTTCTGATTTACCAATTTTCAAGACTGAATCTCAGGTTCACTGCGGAGCTGACCTCATTCTGCATGATAGTTGCAAGGGCACATTTCTCCAGAAAATATCATCTGAGGGGTGAAAATCAAGGACGCCTTTTTGAAAAGTTGCTCTTTTTCCTCCAGACTTAGCCATTTTAGGAACTAACCAAAATAACATTAAAATTCCGACTGCAGGCTACTGAATCATCTTCTGATCTGACAAAAACAGGCAACGGAAAGTTGAACGTAACACGGACAAATTGGATATCTGAGATCATCAAAAAGAAGGCATTAAAGGCTTGAAAAGCTCAAGCGCCTTTCTGAAAAAGTGCTCTTTTGCCTTTTCCTTTGATATTTTTACTAAGATTTGACCCCATGTTTGACCTCTGGTTCAAGCACTTCTGCAACTCAGATTCACCCACTGACGGATGTGTCGCGAAGCTCGAACAAATGTGAGACAAACATCTTGGGTGGCATTTAGTCAAAAACCTACATTTGACACCTCAAAAAGATGGGCGCCTTTTTCAAAAGCTGCTCTTTTTCCCAGTGTTAGCCATTTTTGGAACTCGTCTCATTTTGCGCTGTATCTCCCATAACTTGCACGAAACAGGTCCGTTTGACAGGCTTGATAGTTCATTGTGAAGCTGACGTGATGCCGGACAAATGTCTGCTGGAAGTGACAAACCCTAAAAACAAGATCTGAGCCCCTAAAAGATAGGGCGCCCATTTGAGAATGTGCTCCCCTCTCCAGAGAAAATTTTGATGATTTTCCTTCAAATTTTCACTTTTCTTAAATTTCTTCAGTAATAGACTGACATGACACTGACACCAACTCCATATTTAAAAACCCCAAAAACGACCTTCTGACCTCACTTTAACAAGATTAAGACTCAATTAAGCAAAATGCCTTAGTGAAGCAAAAATTTTGGTTTTGGGTACAACATCAGTACCCAGAAGAAAATTTTCTCCAAAACGTGATGAATCCATGGGTACACAACGAACGGGTTCATTTAAAATTTTAAAATTTTGAACCTTAGAAAAATATCTCCTTATGAAATTTAAATTTGTTCTCATCTCTGTGAACATCTTGTTGCTCTGACTTGAAAATTTTTAAATTCATCCTGCAATGCCAGCATTCTCTGACTCCGTCACTGGGGAATTCATTCGTGCTCCAAGAAAAATTTCATCACCTTCATGTCTAGGCGTATTTTCTAAAGGAAGAAAATATTTTGCCTTAGAGAAATTTTAAATCACCTTGCATTTTGAGAATTTCGCCTTAGGAGATTTTACTCAACTTTATCCATTTTGCCTTGGTGAGAAAATTTTATCAACTTCACTTAGAAAATTTTTCCTAAAAGCACATCATGGAGGATTTTAATTTCAACGCCCTCTATATTTTATTTTTCACCTGGCAATTTCCAACGCCTTAGGAAAATTTTATTCACTTTGCAATATTCTCCATTTCCACTTTCAACGCCTTACATATTATATTCATCACCTTTACACTTTGGGGGCATATCAGACTTCATGAGGGATGTTCCACTTTTAACGCCTAGCAATACTTCATCTCCTTCTTTACCTTGTTTACCACCTTACACTTCACCTTAGGCGCATATAGCATATGCAAGAGGATACGCCTAGCAATTTTATCCTTTAATTTTACCTTCACACTCTTCATTCACTTTTACTGACTTCAGCTTGGGCGCATATCACATCTCATGAAGGATAAACACTTTCAACGCTCTCCTGTGACCCTTTGACTTCCTTCTTTTGTCTTCACATGGCCTCTCTTGGGTGCATTTAGGCATGTATGAAGGATTAACATTTCCAACGCCTAGCCTTTTGACTTGTTGACTTCCTAAACCTGAGCGCATTTTGGCATATGTGAAGGACAAGTTTCATACTTAGCATCTTGCTTGCATGTGAGGGCGCATTTTGGCATAGGTGATGGATAAACTTTGTTGACTTCCTTGAATTTCTTGGGCGCATATTATACTTGATGAAGGATGGGCGCAAATGGAGGGTGGTGGAGGATGAGTTCTTGCCTTAGAAATTTTCTTGGACATCTTCCTAGAGTGGGCGCATTTCAACATGTCAAGTGGATGAAAACTTGTTGACTCTTTTTTGAACCTTTGACTTTTTATCAAGATGGGCGCATTTAGCCATTGGAGGAGGATGAAAACTTGAACTTAGAAATTTTTCAAACACCCCTATCTTGCATGAGGGCGCATTTTAACAAGGCGGGAGGATGAAACGCCCTTTTGGAATATTTTTGCATGTATGACCTAAGGTGGGCGCATTTTAGCTATGCAAGAGGATATTTCTTAACACTTAGCCATTTTTCTTTGTCTTTGCTAGCTTCTTCATGTCTTACTATAAGTCCCTTGATTTTCACACTTCAGAAGCTCAGATCGTTTTGAAATTTTAAACACTGAATTCTCACGACTTCATCAACCTGTTGACACTGCTATTTTGGGTTGGCCTGCTATTTTTAGCCCATTTCTGGAGGTGGTTTGCT
>VDFB02058242.1:456215101-456241157 GCA_007258455.2 Sequoia sempervirens
AAAAACAAGATCTAAGCCCCTAAAAGATAGGGCGCCCTTTTAAAAATGTGCTCCCTTCTCCAAAGAAAATTTTGATGATTTTCCTTCAAATTTTCATTTTTCTTAAATCTCTTCAGTAACAGACTGACATGACATTAACACCAACTCCATATTTGAAAACCGCAAAAATAACCTTCTGACATCACTTCAACAGGATTAAGACTAAATTAAGCAAAATTCCTTAGTGAAGCAAAAATTTTGGTTTTGGGTACAACACATGCATATCAAATGATCTCCGTTTGTTCTTGTTTTTGTTGCATTGTGATCAGTTCGTGATTCTGAAGTGCTGGGAGGCGGCTGCCAGGATGCACCTGCTAAAAATTGTAAGTTCCTAAATGAGTGACCATCTCCGTTTGCATGTCACATCACTGCGAAGCTCTCGAAAAACCCATAAGGAATATGCAAACATGCAAAGAAAACCCTGACATGCAAACCTTAAAAATAGCCTCTGAAGGCTGAACTCTGAAAGTTGTCATCTCATTTTGCATGTCATACTATCGCGAAGGTCTTCGAAAACCCAGAAGGAATATGCAGACATGCGTTGAAAAACTCTGCATCTAAGCCCTAAAATCTGCTCCGGAAGCTGAACTGCTAAAAATAGTAAGTTGTCTGTTTCAGCTCAAATTTTGCATGCGAGCAGCTTGATGTGTTCTGAATGCAGTGTGACTGTTAAAACCTCAAAAATGCTGACGGAATGCCTGGAATTACACACTTACTAAAAATAGTAAGTTACCAGAATCTGATGAAATTTCAGTGGAAGCCTGCTGGAAGCACACTAACAATAGTGTTAGTTTTTATTTTCAATTTATTCACCTTGCTTGACCTCAGATTGGCGGGAAAGTACAAACCCTAATTTTCAGACTTGGCCAAATTCACGTTTAAACTCAATGGTAGAGACATCCCTCGAAAGGCAAATAGAAAAGAGACCGGCAGAGAGAGAGAGAGAGACAAAACCAAAGCCAAAAAAGACCAAAATGGAGCAAAAATTAGGGGTCCCCATCTTGAATGGGGCGATGTGTGAAAAGGTCACAATAAGGAGGTTGATCCACAGTCTAAGTGGATCACTGAGGCTACAAATGCAGTCTTTAGTGACGAGGACCTTGATTGGGTGGACCAGGCAGAGAGAGAGGCCGAGGTTGTAGCCATGGCTGAGGAGGCTAGAGCACGAGGAGACATAGCTGTTGTTGGTGAGAGTGGCATGGAGAGTCAGACACAGGTAGAAACTATGGCTGCAGCTGCAACATCATCCAGGACCCTTAGACGCCTTCGTAGGAAGGATGCTGGCTCCACTATGCCATAGGGCATAGAGTCATAGACTTATTGCTATTGTTTTACTTTTGATATTTCATATTTGTATGGAACATTTGATGTCATGGATTTCATATTCCATGAGTTTTGTATACATTTGACAAATTTTATATATCTAAGTATGTTATTTCCTTCAGCAGCGCAACTACAATTTGTGTACTTTATACTTATGTAATCGTTGTATACTTGTGCATGTGATCAAATTTGCTTTTATTTGTGTTGTATTCAATAAAGGGTGCTTGAAAAAAGTTTTAAATCTTTAAAAATCTCTAAATTTCTAGGGTTTTTTAAAAAAAAATTAATTTTGCCGCGTCTGCGCCGCGTCCGAGTCCCAAGTCGCCGAGTCGCCCTCGCAGAGTCCAAGCCGCGTCCGAGTCTCGTTACTATATGTGTGATCCCACTAGCTTCAATTGAGATTTGCCACCATTACTATGAAATATTTGGGAGAAACCATCTTTCATATAGAGATTCTAATGAATCTCCCTCTACCTTCTTCCACTACCCTAATCAAAAATGCTTGGCCCTTTTTCTTTGTGAGGTAACCACTTCAAGCATAGATCCCTTTGTGGAGCCCCAAAAGCTACCAAACTAATTACTTCCTTCTTTCAACCTGTCACAAATGTTGGAGATGTCAAGTCCCCTTTAGATACTATTGAGTCATGCATAGGTGGGGACAGATTGGTGAGTCATTGCTCATCTTCATTGTCTACTACTAATATGACTCCTTGACACCTCAACTCTAATTCTAGTGGTCATGGTTCTACCTACTATCAATGTCGGGGGACCTCTAGCACTCTTCTTTTACATCATAGATCTTGAGACATGCTCACATTACCAATTTTCTCTCTAACACTAGCAGCTCCTAAGTTTTGAGTGTTAGGGAAGGTTCTATTTGTAATAAAGTACCTCCAAGGATTGTCCAACTGTGATGAACCACACTCCGGTGATCCACTCTGCTGCCACTGTAGTGATATGCTCTAATACCACTGTAGTGATCCGACACTCTGCTGCGATGATTTCACCGTGCTTGTAGGTCTGATTTGTGTTTGTTTTGGTATTTGTTTGTTGTGTTTTGTGTTTTTGGTATTTGATGCCAATAAGGCTGATAATTTTAGCAAACTTACACATGCAATAGGAACTCAAATAACTAAGCTACTGAGATACATCGAATATAATACTCCATTTCGAAGTTAAATAAGAGTTCTTCATTACATTAGAGAGTACATGAAATAGATGACTTACATAGAACTCAAAACTAGATACATCATATGCAATAATTTAACTTACAGCCAAACAGCACTGTGAATAGTGCTTTGCTACAGTACCCACCCTCAATAAATTTCTCACACAACATGCAATACAAGTTTCTCCCACCGAAAAACAAATTGGAAGGCTTTCTAGAACAAGGGCGCCCCCTTTTGAAGTGATAGCAGTCACTGAAGAGAGGCGTTTCTTTTCTTCTTGCTGCTACAAACCCTCAAGTATGGCGGCTGGCTGTAGGTGTCAAAAAAACAGTCCCAAATCCTTCAAAAATGCGAACAGCTCCTTCGTAGACGCAAATGGAGTCAATGGCAGCAAAAACCCTTCCAAAAGATGACTCCAATCACTTGCAAACAGCAAATAATGGCTCCAACAAAGCATCCAAATTCTGATCTGCAACTTTAAGGTGGTCTTTCACACCATCAAGAAGCTTGAAAATGAAGAACAAAGCCCCACCAGGCTTACCCACTGCTGAAATCAGGAAACCCTAGTTTTCCCTCTTCCACAATCTCCCACTCACAATCTCCAATCAGCAAAATAACTTCATAACATGAGGGGGTCAAACTTCTCCTCTTTCTTTTATAATTTTACATTGAAATCACTATTCATTAAAATGGCACTATTCACTTAAGTTATGTTCTTTTTTCACTTTAGTAATGAATAGTAACTGAAAAATATAAAGTGACCCCTTTAAATAATAGACACATGGTCCCTAAGCCAGAGAATGTGAAATAAAAGGTGGAGATCATAATTTTAAGCACAATTATCATGCCAAATGCACAAATTCACCCCGTCACCATACTCTAGATATCAATATTGCAAATTCACAACCAAGTGCCCGTTCAAGTGACCCTCTATCCAGAACCATTAGCCTACGAGGGTTGATGTTATAGGCTAATCCACCATATCTGATGCTCGTGAAAGAATGGGGACATTACACCAACCCACCCAACATGAGTATTTTCAGATTTTGCATTGGTGCTCAATTAACGATTGATGATTATACCATTGGCACCTCCAATGCATTCCGCAATACAAACTCTTGATGGTTTTTGCTTCTTGCATAGGTTGCCCGTTTTTGTCTTCATCTACTCCCATAGCTTTGAAGGGTCATCCTCTCAATTATTTTTATACTTGTACTTGTTTAGGGGTTACCATTTTAGGTTTACCAATGCTTTTCTATTTCTTTGTTTCTCTTGTTTTTCTTTGCCTTCTTGTGTTTTCTTTAGTCCAAGGGCCTTTCTACCCTAGAAATTATCTACTGTAACAGATGTACATTTCAGTCCCTTTGACCCATTACTTGTCATTCATAGACATTAGTATAATTTCTTTCTTGCTTGCTAGAATAATTTTATTGCTACCTCTTCTACTAATAGAATGTCTCTAGTTGCTTATTTGATGTCCACAAAGTGTCACAAGGTTCAACATCATGTCCCCCGAAATTGTAAAACTAAGCTAAAGTGTCTAAAGACAAATAAATAAATAAAAATACAAATAAATGTTAAAACCCAAACATGAGTAATTACGATTTAAATATAATTATAATTATCATCAATAATATTATAATTATATTATAAATATAATATACAAATTATAAATGAAATAAATTATAATAATACAAATCATAATTTAAATAAAACACCAAATAAATGAATAGAAAAATAGCAATATAAATATATATCTTAATAATTTATGTATTATTATAATCACAAACATATATCAAACTCATATAAAAATATCAATAATAAAATATATTACACTCACACTTAAAACAAAATATTAATACATATAAAAATAAAATATATTAAACAAGATATATTTAAATAAAAATATATATGCTAAATAGCAAATAATTAAGAATCCTAAATGCACCAATAGCCAAGACAGCCATTAAGAAGGGACACGATCTTCCCAAGAACAAATGAATCGGACCTCTCAAATAATCGTACCTTTTCCTCCAAAGTGGAGGGATATAAGAAGACCTTAGGAAGGAGAATACGAAAGAGGGGGAGGGAATAAGAAAAAAAAGAAGATTAAGAATATATTCTATGGAATGAAGTCTTAATAATATAAGATAATTAGATTATTATGAGTTTGGTCTGTAAGGGGAAAATAATATTCATTTTGCAGATCGCTGGAGAACGGACATAAATGACAAGTCTAAAGGCATTGATCGGAGGGATGGAAAAAGGAAATACACACGAAGCTAGAAGTGAGACGTCTATTCTGCAGATCGTTGGAGAATAAGGAATCAATGACATAAGACATCAAATGGAAAGAATAAGAATCATCAAATGCTGAAAAATGTACGTAGAAGATAAAGGTCTTACATTGCAAAATATCTGATATATGTTAAAGCATAACAATAGAGAGGTAAGTATTATTATATATTTAAATAAAGGTTTATGACTACTTGGGTATGTAGAAGGTAAGTTTAGTAGATTTAGATAGCACATACATTATTAATTTACAACTGAGTTAACATTTATAAATATATTTAATATATATTTAGATATGTTATGACTTATGGATATATCTAAATAGGTTGTGATGAATAAACATAAATGACAAGTATATAAATTCATATATATATATATATATATATATATATATATATTGTGATGATTAACAAATATGGTGTACTCATAACATATTCTAGCACATTATTATGTATGAATATAATTGAATATCTATTGGGATAGATAAGTATATTGAAAGTTAGAAGGATATGATTAATAATTGATAAGTGTATATTCAGATGTATATATATTAGACTCATAGATACATCATAAATGGCGGGAACATACATATATATATATATATATATATATATTATTACAACTATTCAATAATGATACTTGTACCAATTATTGGGCCTTATAAGTAATAACGACACTATCCATTCACTATGACGTTAAGTGGTATAATAGAATTCCATCTATAAATCTTGAAAGATGTAATATCTAATGTGCGTAGGAAATATATTATAGAAGAATCATTCATAATGAGTAATAGGGATGTTTAATGTCTAATTTATTGATCTCTAAACGTTCTAATATCTCTTTGAGAAATACTTTGTATGCAAGATTCGGGTTTAAGTGTTTCCGTTAGAAAGGGGACATTACAAGTGGTATCAGAGCAACTTTCCTGCCATCCTGTGAAAATCATGTATGCAAACCGACTAAGAAAAAGGTATGCTCTATTGCAGATCAGGTATGGGTCACACCCCTTCTAAAATTATGAGAAACAATGACATTATTTTGGCAGATAAATAAGAAAATTAAATCACTGATGTATAGGCATATCTAAATATCATTAATAAATATACCTAAATATATGTGAACTGATGAGTACATAATAGGCAATTGATAAATACAACTTATGCATAATAATATTTGTCTAATGGATGTAAATTATTCTGGGAATGCATGTTACTATTATAGTATTGCTAATATGTTATTTTGAATTGGACAACTAACGATGTTATAATGATCTATCATTCTATTAAAACATAGTATAAGAAGGTGACATCGTTTGATGAAGGTTTCTATAGCTCAAGTGGTATCAGATACTAAGATTAGATTTGGCACTATAATATACACTATCAAATTATGGACTTTCTCTTTCAATCATAAGGGTAGGGAATTGAATATGCATTGAGGAATGCAGAGACTAGGATCCCTTCAAGGTAGGCCACCCTCTGTAGGCGGACTGCGGTCTGTCACTGGGGGCCGAGAGGGTCATTACAACGGGCGTTTGTTGGCCGCTCTCGGGCTGAGAAGGTTATCACTAAGGGCATTCTCATGTGTATTCACTTCCCCTTCACCTATGAATGTTGGAGCAAAGGAGTAGTAATTTGGAGTGTTCTACAAATATGTTAATCTACTCAAACAAGCAATAACTAGTATATAAATTTACATGTCTTCCATAATAAAAAGGGATAAAGGAATGTTTTAATGTTGCTTCATTACAATTAAATTAATGTTTACTTCTATTACTATTCTTATTTTTTATGGAAATATTAGTATTCATAGGTCCTTTCTTAAATCTCTAAAAAGGGAACATGTCCCTTCGAGGTAGACCACCCTCATGGGATGACTGCAAGTCTGCCATTGAGGGCCGAGGGGGTCATTACAACGGGTACTTGTTGGCCGCTCTCGGGCTAAGAAGGAAATACTCTAAGGGCCTCCTATGGAAATCCTTCCTTCAAACTCTCGCATGGATTGTGTTCAAATTATGGTCTCTCACTCTAATAAACCATTAGATAAGGTGGAGTGGATGCCCACGAAGGAGAGCAGATGACTAGGGTCCCTTCAAGGTAGGCCACCCTTCGTAGATGGACTGCGGTCTATCACTTGGGGCCGAGGGGGTCATTACAACAGGCGTTTGTTGGCCGCTCTCGGGCTGAGAAGGGTATCACTAAGGGCATCCTTGTGCGCGATCCACTCTGCCCCATTTGGGAATTGGATGATCAAAGAGATGATAACTTGGGTGTTTTAATATCTATTTAGTTGCTTAGAAATTTATAGGTTGAATGCATGATTACATATAATTTACCAGTGATTAATATGATAAGAATGGTTTTCATGATTTCATTATGTTTGATTAATACCTTTCAAGTTAGTATTTTTATTTTATGAAGTATGATTGTACCTCATTAGTGCATATACTAGATGACCTTGGAATTGTGGAGGGGTCCACGGTGTAGTATGGGATGCACCGAATCCCCTTCCCCAACTGTCTGATCGTATATTTCACGCTTGTGTGATTGTATTTGAGTGTATACTTTATGACTTACATGTATTCATACGTATGCTCTGTGACTTTATGTACTCGTGCATATACTTCATGTATTATTCACACATATACTTCATGCTTTACCTGTTTTATGGTGTTTTTGTTTCATGGTATATATGGACATGCTTAGCATCTTAATTGTCCACTTCACGACTGGTGCACTCTAATACGTGTCTATTCCATTCTTAAATACTTTGTTTGCGTAATTCATGCCTTATATGTGTTTGTTTGTATTTATTGAGTGTGTCTATGAGCATTCTTATACCTATGTTCTATATCTAGGATCATTTGTGCTTTATGTATATTCAAATGAATGCTTCATATTGTGTATCTTCCATGATATGCTTATATTCCATGCATAGAAGTAAATTTGAGTGTACTTGAATGCTCTACATATTCATGTCTTAAGTAATGACTAAATGCTTCTCGCTCCATGTGTGTAATTCTGATATATGCTTCATGTGTGCTAATATGAATACTTCATGCTCCATCTAATTCTTAATTGATATGTGTTCCTATGTTTGAATACCTGTATGCACTTTGTGTTATGATCTACATATCTCATGTGTATTCTTGTATATGATCTTGCTAGCGTGTATTACAAGCCTTGCGTGTATTCCTACATGTATTTCTATAACCTATAAGTAATCATCTGTTCTCATGCGAAGGATTCATGCTTATATGTATACTTCATGACTCTGGGAAGTTATGTACTACTGCTTACAACAAATGTATTGCAAATACTCCATGCGTACAATCCATGTATATGTTTCATGAGTTTATGATATGCTTCACTTCTATTGTTTATTTAGATGTTGCTTATGTCTTAAATGTTTTCAACATATTTACTCCATGAATACTCTTCTCATGTATGCCGGTGTTTGATTCATGTCTCATGTGTATTCGAATGCAATTCAAGACCTGCGTGTATAGATGTTTGTGGCTCTTGCCTTTTGCATTCAAGTGTATGATCCATGCCTTGAGTGATTGCTTCATGTCTTAGGTGTACATGATTACGTATATTATATTACTATGATTCATACCCTAAGTGTATTCAAGTGTGGCTCATGACTTATAAATTCAAATGTATTCAAGTATGAATTATGTATTCAAATGCATTCAAGTGTATACCACGTGATCTGTGTATTCAAATATATCCAAGCGCCTACTATGACTTTGTGTATACTTTGTGGCTACTTTATGATTTACGTATGATCATGTGTGTACTCTATGACCGATATTCATGTGTCTTACTTGTATTCATGTCTATGTCTTGCGACTTGTGTGTATTCACACTTTGTGACTTATGTGTGTTTGTAGGTATATTGTAACCCACAAGTGTTCTGGCATATACTACATGTCTTTATATGTATGCTTCATTAACTATTCCCTTGTGTTAACTTCATTCTTGATGTGTCTTCAAACAAGATTACTCCTTGTTGTCTTATGTTTGAAAGATTAGTTAAAATTTTGTTTGTCAAACTGCTTCTCGAGTTGAAGAGTTGTAACTATTGTAGTGAAAAGTCGTTTTTGTCATTGCTCGAGGACAAGCAATCTTGGGTGGGGAGGACTGTCATGTCCCCCGAAATTGTAAAACTAAGCTAAAGTGTCTAAAGACAAATAAATAAATAAAAATACAAATAAATGTTAAAACCCAAACATGAGTAATTACGATTTAAATATAATTATAATTATCATCAATAATATTATAATTATATTATAAATATAATATACAAATTATAAATGAAATAAATTATAATAATACAAATCATAATTTAAATAAAACACCAAATAAATGAATAGAAAAATAGCAATATAAATATATATCTTAATAATTTATGTATTATTATAATCACAAACATATATCAAACTCATATAAAAATATCAATAATAAAATATATTACACTCACACTTAAAACAAAATATTAATACATATAAAAATAAAATATATTAAACAAGATATATTTAAATAAAAATATATATGCTAAATAGCAAATAATTAAGAATCCTAAATGCACCAATAGCCAAGACAGCCATTAAGAAGGGACACGATCTTCCCAAGAACAAATGAATCGGACCTCTCAAATAATCGTACCTCTTCCTCCAAAGTGGAGGGATATAAGAAGACCTTAGGAAGGAGAATACGAAAGAGGGGGAGGGAATAAGAAAAAAAAGAAGATTAAGAATATATTCTATGGAATGAAGTCTTAATAATATAAGATAATTAGATTATTATGAGTTTGGTCTGTAAGGGGAAAATAATATTCATTTTGCAGATCGCTGGAGAACGGACATAAATGACAAGTCTAAAGGCATTGATCGGAGGGATGGAAAAAGGAAATACACACGAAGCTAGAAGTGAGACGTCTATTCTGCAGATCGTTGGAGAATAAGGAATCAATGACATAAGACATCAAATGGAAAGAATAAGAATCATCAAATGCTGAAAAATGTACGTAGAAGATAAAGGTCTTACATTGCAAAATATCTGATATATGTTAAAGCATAACAATAGAGAGGTAAGTATTATTATATATTTAAATAAAGGTTTATGACTACTTGGGTATGTAGAAGGTAAGTTTAGTAGATTTAGATAGCACATACATTATTAATTTACAACTGAGTTAACATTTATAAATATATTTAATATATATTTAGATATGTTATGACTTATGGATATATCTAAATAGGTTGTGATGAATAAACATAAATGACAAGTATATAAATTCATATATATATATATATTATTGTGATGATTAACAAATATGGTGTACTCATAACATATTCTAGCACATTATTATGTATGAATATAATTGAATATCTATTGGGATAGATAAGTATATTGAAAGTTAGAAGGATATGATTAATAATTGATAAGTGTATATTCAGATGTATATATATTAGACTCATAGATACATCATAAATGGCGGGAACATACAATATATATATATATATATATATATATATATATATATATATATTATTACAACTATTCAATAATGATACTTGTACCAATTATTGGGCCTTATAAGTAATAACGACACTATCCATTCACTATGACGTTAAGTGGTATAATAGAATTCCATCTATAAATCTTGAAAGATGTAATATCTAATGTGCGTAGGAAATATATTATAGAAGAATCATTCATAATGAGTAATAGGGATGTTTAATGTCTAATTTATTGATCTCTAAACGTTCTAATATCTCTTTGAGAAATACTTTGTATGCAAGATTCGGGTTTAAGTGTTTCCGTTAGAAAGGGGACATTACATTAGTATAATTTCTTTCTTGCTTGCTAGAATAATTTTATTGCTACCTCTTCTACTAATAGAATGTCTCTAGTTGCTTATTTGATGTCCACAAAGTGTCACAAGGTTCAACATCTTGTATCTAATATTGGGTGGAGTGGCTCACACATGGATTTCTAAATCCATTTTTGTGTATAAGAAAGCAGTTTTAAGCATATCAAAGTAACTTTTCTTACATATCAGCTTTCAAGTTTTAAGTTCAACTTTTGAAATTAAATATTTTACTTCTTTATGTACACTTTGTTTACGGGTGATCTAACTAATTAGTTTTTAAGTATATTTAAAGATAATTTATGTACATTTGTGTATGATAGATCTAACTAGTTAGTTTTTGTACATATTTGAAGATAATTTGGTATACAATGCAATTCAATAAAATACCTCTCTAAAATTCACTATTTTTCAATGTTTTTCTAAGTTGACCAAGTTCAGAAAATGGTTCAATATTATGGAACATATAAATTGAACATATTGCCAAGCAGCACCATAAATAATTCTAATAATAATAAACATTTATAATCACAAAATAAAATCATAACCAACTATTAAAGTGATATTGATATATTTAGCTTGTAATGGTCATGTTAGTCGTTTAGTTAGCTTTCAGTTAGTTTTAGTAACTTTTTTTTATTATTTTCGTTTGCGATCTTTTTTGTTTTAGAAACATCATTTGTAATTGCTTATTTAAGCATTTTTCCTTTCCTTTGTAAATCAATCAATTACCATTTCATGGTATCAGAGCAGAGGTTGTTTTTTGGTGAATTTTTTTTAATAAAATTCATGGGCTAATTACCTGAAAATTTGGAAGACATTTTCAGAAGTTTTTGATTGATTTTTTGCTGATTAAAAATTGTACCCTTTATTTTTCTCCAAATCACAACCTCTTCTACTGGTTCTTGCGCAACCTATAGTTTCTATGACACGCTATTTCTGCATTTTTTGACGATTTTTTTCTAAAAAAAATGTGTGGCACTGAAAAAAATCGCATGGTTGAAGAAAAAAAGTCACAATGTCTATGTTTCTCTTTTTCCCCGTGCGATTTCAGATATTGCCACATCTAGGCATTTCTTTCGCAACCTAGTTTTGGTGTGTGAGTCTGATTTTTGCATTGGATTTTTGAAGCTAATTTTTTTATGATTTTTTTGAACAAAAAATTGTCTCCTGTGTGCCTAGGGTTTCTGACCTGTTTTTGCAAAAAAAAATTATTTTTTGGATAAAATCATGGGTTTTGAGCATCTGCAATTTTTTGACAATTTTCATTAAAAATCTGTAATGTCCCCTTCTAGTTGACATTGACATATCAGCAGGATTAGCCTATTAATGGCTCTCGTAGGCTAATGAGGCATGGTGAGAGAGTCAGCTGGCAGTCATTTGGTGATTACTTAGCTCAGTATTTGTTTGGAGTAAGGTTTTCCATCATATTTCATAATTATTTCTATTTATGGAAACCTTATTTTATAATTTGATGTTGAGATGCACTTTATTAATAATATAATATTTTAATATTTTATAAAGTGCAAATAAATAAAATATATTGGAATCTTCTAGAAGTCAAAAAGATAATATTATTTTATTGAGGCCGACCTCTAGAGGAAATGCATAAATAGACCTTGAGGTCTCACCATTGAGCATCCAGATTTGATGAATTGTTGATTGGTGATTTCTTCTTGAGCATTTGTGGAGCCAAGTGGTCTGCAGATAATCAATTTGTCTTTGGGAACGAAAACTCACATTGATAGCATAACTGAGGGAGTGAAATATCTCTTGAAGGGTTGCAGATTGGAGGTGATATTTCAGTCACTTCATTGGGTAAAATTTGTGGCCAAGGGCCAATTTTGAAGACTACGATTATAGGAGTTGATTGGCATTGAAGAGTAGTGTTTGTGGCATCGAATATTTGAAGGGAAAGGACAGATCTTCATTGGGAAAATCTGAAGCTAAGTCTGAAGCAAAACAGGGACGCCATTGGAGGGACATTTTTATTCATTATAGCTCATATCCACATCGATTCCTCTTGGAGAATGGTGCGCTTCATTCCTAGGGCTTTGCTGATCATGTTAGAAGTTATTGGAGGCTTGGAAACTTGGTAGATTATTTTATTTCATCATTCCAATCAGAACAGGGGCGACTTCTTCAGAAATTCATATTGGCTGCATATGGTCTTCATTTTCCAGAATATTGATTGCTTCTTCATTGGAAATACAAGGCAACTCTAAAACCAGGTTCCTTTGTTTGTTTCATGCATATTATACGTCATTTATTTGCATAATAAGAGGTACGGCTGTAGGTGACAGTCTATACCAGACCTAAGCATTTATTCATATGTACTTTGCCAAGAGTCTTGGCCATTTACTATTATTGTATTGATGCATTCATAATAATAGTGGAGATATAAGTTGTTGATTACAATAGATATTCTTGCAATGAAATTGTAATGGTAGGATGCATGGCAAGTGTTTTGCATAATGTCTACTTGCTGTAGCTAAACATTGTATTCCTAGTTTCTCATTGAAAATCCAAAAAGAATTGCACATTGCATATAGATCAGATTGTGGGCATTGTAAAAGTGTTTAAATCAATCTTAGTATTCATTTCTATCAAGCAACTACAAACTGAAACACTACATCAGCAAGTTACAAGGTTGCACATGAATTGTTTGACAAAATTACAAGCAGCAAATTAGGGGCAAATTGTGGTCAGTTTGAGCAAGGCTCATTACAAAATCATGGGTTTCAAAGCAATGCCTAGGGATTTGAGCCAACTGCCGCATAGGGTTTGATTGATTTTTTGACAGAAAAATCAGATTTATTTTCAATAAAAAATTGATTGAAGTTTGTTGACTTTGACCTCATTTTTTGTGCCTTTGGAAAACAAGAGGGATGGCATCTTTGACCACATCATGTTGGAAAGCAGCTAGAGATTCAATGGTAAAAATTACAATTCCTGGAAACAAAGGATGCTCACCATTTTCAAGTACTAGTGTTTAGATCTGATTGTTCTGAGTACATCTGCTCATCCGACAGCTACAAGCAATGACCAAGACAAGTTCAATGAGCGTAATCGTGAAAAGGTTATGTTGCTCAAGTCATCTGTCACCGATGAGATGCTTCCAAAAGTACCATCTAGCAAGACTACTACAAAAATTTGGGCACACTTGAAGGATCTACACGAGACATCAAACAAGGGCAAAGCATTCTTCCTTAAAAATATGTTGTTCTTCATTATAATGGATGACAAGATGTCTTCGCGAGATCATCTCATGAAGATCAAAGGCATTCGCGATCAACGATCAACTAGAGGCCATTGGTCGAAAGATGGAAGAAGAAGATATGGTGGTTATCATGCTGAAAAGCTTACTAGGATCCTATGAGCACTTAATTGAAACTCTCAACATTACCTCCACCAATGTTGATCTGAAGTTTGATGATTTGTGCAACAAGCTCTTGCAACAGGACAGGTGGAAGAAGTAGTTTGGGAGCAATGGTGAGAAAACTAGTGTGGAACAGGCTTTTACTGTCAAAGACAAAGGCAAAGGCAAGTCCTCTTAGTAGAAAGGACAAGACAAATCTGAGGACAACTGCAAGAAGAACATCACATGTCATTATTATGGTAAGCTTGGTCATATGAAGAAACACTGCATGAAGCGGTTGATTGATCAAAAATCCAACTAGGGAGGGTCTCAGCAAAAGGCCCATGTTGTAGAGCATTCTAAGCAGAAGGATTTTTCCTTCTATGCATTCATAGCCAAAAGACCAGTAGCTCATATCAAATCTTCTACGTGATATATTGACTCTGGAGCATCTCGGCATTTTACACACAAGAGAGATTGGTTCACAGAGTATAGGGCTTGCTCCAATTCTGTGATCTTTAGTGGTGGTGAAGAGTATACAGTTCAGAAAAGGAAACGTTCACATTACATTTGGTAGGAGAAATCTCATATTTCTCAATGTATACCATGTTCCGAGCATGGAGCTCAATTTGCTCTCTGTGAGTCAGATTATGCAACACTGCCCGAAGTTGGATATCATCTTCAGTTCACATAAGTGCCACATTGTTGACAAGGAGTCCAAGAAAACGGTTGTAGTTGGGCTCAAAGATCATGGCTTGTATAGGCCGGTTGATACTAGAGAGTCTCAAGAGCATGCAATGGTTGTGAAGAGTTTATCCATCAACACTCTTGGGCATCGGCGGTATGGGCATCTCAACCTAGCATACCTCTCTCAACTGGCTTGAGAGAATTTTGTAGAAAGCTTACCTAAGATTCAGTAGTAGACACATGGTGTATGCAGAGCTTGTCAAGCAGGGAAGCAACATCGAACTCCATTTTCAAGCGGACAAGCTTGGAGGGCATCCAAGGTCCTTCAGCTGATTCATCTAGATGTTTGTGGACCAATGAATGTTGCATCAATCATTGGTGCCAAGTATTTTCTCTTGTTTGTTGATGATTTCAGTAGGAAAATGTGTTTTCCTCAAAGCAAAATTAGATGTGTTTAATGAATTCCAAAAGTTTAAAGCATTAGTTGAAAAAGAGTCAAGATGTCCAATCATCATTCTTCAGTTAAATAATGGGGGTGAGTTATGTTCCAATGTGCTAAACACAATATCAAGCGTCAACTTACCATACCTATACTCCTCAACATAATGGAGTTGTTGAGCGGAGAAACTGTACTATTACAAAAATGGCCCATTGTATGCTAGAGAACAAAAATGTTTCAAACAAATTTTGGGCTGAAGCAATGTATACTACAGTATACCTTCTTAATAGGTCTCCTACACAGGCCGTCAAGAGGATGACCCTAGAGGAAGCATGGTCTGGAAGGAAACCAAGAGTCAACCATCTCAAGTTTTTTGGTTCTACTGCATATGTTTGGATTCCAAATGCAAAGAGGACCAAGTTGGATTCCAAAAGTCAAAAATTGATGCTTACAAGATACAATAACAATCATAAGGCCTATCAGCTGATTGATGTGGACATTTCATCTAACATTCAACGGGGATGTTGTTTTTGATGAAGGTGGGCCCTTTCAGCTCTCTTCTTCTATCAAGAGTCCTAAGGATCAGCCTCTGAAGACTAAAGATTTGGGTGTTAGGCTTCCATTAGCTCCACTTCAAGGTAGGGATTCTATTGATTCCAAACTTACGAAATCTCCAAGGCATGACCCTATACCAGAAAATTTCCCTCAAGACAACCTGGACCAACATCTAGTTGATTTCATTCCAAGCAACCCAAGTCATGATGATCATCCTTATTTGGCATAAGATGCATCTACTCTCCGGCCTAAGTGGTGGGAGAAGCTCATTGGTGATGTTCAAGAATCTAGAGGCAAGAGCAAGCAGAGTACAATGAATTTTGCTCTTACGGCCAACATTCAGAGTGTTTATGAGCCCCAAGACTATTCAAAGGCGAAAGGTAGACCTAAATGGGAAAAGGCTATGGAATTTGAACATCATAGTCTTTTGAAGAACAATACTTGGGTTCTATCAGATCTTCCACCAGGGAAGAAACCTATTGGCTGCAAATGGGTCCACAAAGTGAAATACAAAGCTGATGAAACACTTGATAAATACAAAGCCCGATTGGTGGCTAAAGGGTTCTCATAGAGAGAGGGCATTGACTATGAGGAGACCTTTGCACCTACAACAAAGATGAGCGCCATCCAACTTGTCCTATCCATTGCAGCACGGTTTGGCTAGAAGGTCCATCAAATGGACATGAAGAGTGCCTTCCTCAATGGAGATTTGGAGGAAGAGGTCTACATGACGCAGCCTCCAGGTTTCGAGGTTGCAAGCAAAGAGCACCAAGTATGCCGACTGCTAAAGGCTCTTTATTGCCTAAAGCAGGCCCTTAGGGCATGGTACCTACAGATTGACAAGTATTTGGTTACACAGGGTTTTCAAAGGAGTCCCTTAGAGTCCAATTTATATGTCAAGAGCATTGGTAGTGACATCATTCTTCTTGTCATCTATGTGGATGACATCATCATTACTGGTAGTAGGGCACATTACTTGAGAAAATCAAATTAAATGTGTTAGGCGTTTGATATGATAGATTTGGGTCTTTTGCATTATTGTCTTGGTGTAGAAGTTTGGTAGACAGGTGGCAGTATTTTCATTTCTCAGTCTAAATATGCTAGGAGTTTGATAGAAAAGTTCAGGATGACAAATTGCAAAACCTCATCTACACCCATGGCGAAAGGGCTGAAACTTTCAGCCAAATCAGACTCACCAGTGGTTAATGAGTCAGCTTTCAGGCAACTAGTTGGCAACGTCATCTATCTTACAGCCACTAGACCTGATCTAAGTTATGTTGTGGGTTAAATCTCTCATTTCATGATTGCCCCTAAGGCTAAACATTGGGTTGCAACGAAGCAAATATTGATATATGTGAAAGGGGCACTTGCCTTTGGCATTCTATATAGAAGAAGCAAAGATCTTAGGTTAGTTGGTTTTATAGATTCAGATTGGGCAGGTTTTGTTGATGACATGAATTCTACGTTTGGATATGTTTTTAGTCTTGGTATGGGTGTAGTCACATGGACTAGTAAGAAGCGGCAAGCAATAGCTCTTTCCTTGACAGAAGCAAAGTATGAGGAACTGTTAAAGTAGCATGTGAGGTAGTATGGCTTTTGAAGATGCTTTCTGACATGAAAATATCTTAAGCAAAGCCTTCTCCCTTGTTTTGTGACAACCAAGGGGTGCTAAATCTTGCCAAAAATCCAATCTTCCATGAGCACACAAAACATGTAGAGCTTCATTGTCACTTCATTCGATAGCTTGTTGAAGATGGATCAGTGATGTTGTAGTATGTTCCAATAGAGGATCAAACTGCAGACATTCTTACCAAGTCCCCGAGTCCAGACAAATTTGTAAAATTTAGGGGCAAACTTGGTGTAGCTAGTAGAATGACCATTAAGGGAGGGTATTAAAGTAATATTATTACATTTAGCTTGTAATAGTCATGTCAGTTGTTTAGTTAGCTTTTACTTATTTTAGTAACTTTCTTTTTATTTTTTTCATTCTCAATCATTTATGTTTTAGAAACATCGTTTGTAATTGCTTATTTATGGAATTTTCCTCTCCTTCGTAAATCAATCAATTACAATTTCACCAACAAGATAAATGCTTAAAATAATGAAAAGAGATATTCTTCAGTGTTCACATTACAAAATTCAATACAATGGTTAAATAGGCACTATCTGCCATAGTCTAGAACCTACGCTCAAATTTACCATCAAAACCTATTGGGTGATCTAATTTATACCATAGGACTTGGGCTCAAAACATGCTCTATGATCTAATTTGTGGTCAATAGCAAACTAGTCCAAGAATCTTGACCCGTTGTATTAACACTTTCACTTCAATGATGTAATTTTTTTTTAATGTTCTTTGAATCATGCTTCTCCAATATGAGAATTACCACATTTATTTGGAAAAATCCTACATAAGATATCATTAATTTTGTGGAAAAATACAAGAACCAGGAGGTTTGAGACCCTAGCCAGTTCCTCTTGCCAATAGTTATCAAACCATGTGGAATCAAAAATTAATTCATGTGTTAAAGCATTGGGACATTAAATGGGAGATCAAAAGGCAAGCATCTACAACTTAGAAGCAGGACCACCCACCTTGTTTATTGTATTAAACAAGCCTGCCTTCATCTCCTCTCTTCATCACACAATCTGCCTCAACTAATTTAGGATCTCAATAACATGCAGCTACACATGAAGGATTCTGTAGCATGCCCCATCAATTGTCCACAACTTTTCAAGTATAGTTAGAGTTTTTCGTTACCTCCAAGAGCATTTTGAATTTCTTCCTTTGTGATGTCTGCGCTCTCTTAAACAAAACCCATGCAAGTTTTTCCTTGTCAAGAATTCTAAAGATTCCAAGATACAACTCAAAAATGTTTCTAAATTTACAATTAAAAAGATAAAAGTGAAGATCATATTGACTATGCAAGGGCATCCATCCATGAAAATAATGAAGATTCATTGATGTAGAAGCACATTGAAAAGAACCAAGTTGATGAAAAAGAAGTCTGCAGCAAGCAGGATAATAAGGAGGAGCTATGGTATTCTGTTTGCAAGCTGGATGGGCATACTTAGAAGAATTCCCAAGTAGGGATAAAAATAGCATTCACATATTCAAAATTCAAATATAGTCTTGACACAAGTGTTCACATTTCCAATGTGAGGGGAAAATGCCAGGCAAGGAAGGAAGTCACGTATTCAGAAGAAGAAGAGTTGTGTCCATGTAACCAAAGGAGACCTCACCTAAAGTCTGAACCATGTGCTACTAGAATATAATCAAGGGAAAGGTTAATAGCAATATGCTTTAATGATGGCTAATAGCAATGTGCTTTAATGATCGGAAGTGTTTTCACTTTCATATTAAATTGCCCCAAGACAAGTCACCAGTGTGGTCTGAGAGTCCATAATCATAATGAGTGGCCAAACCACAAGCCAGTCAATTAGGTGAAAAAGGTCTAGAACTTGAATTCTGATGCAAACTAGAAATTGGGATAGGTCTGAACCATGTGCTACTAGAATATAATTCAAGGGAAAGGCTAATAGCAGTGTTCTTTAATGATGGCTAAAAGCAATGTGCTTTAATGATGCGAACTGTTGTCACTTTTTAATTAAATTGTCCTGAGACAGGTCACCAAAGTTGTCTGAGAGACAATGATGATAATGAATGGCCAACCCACAAATCAGTTAATTAGGTGAGAAAGAAATAGAACTTATGCTGATGCAAACCAGAAATTGGGTTAAGAAGGCTTCTTATCCTGAAATGGCTACCAAGAAAGCCCTGGTTAGTTGGAGAATACAGGAGGCTAAAAAGATTAAGGCAAAATGCAACTGTCATTGGTTTTTGTTTTTTCAAAAAAGATTGTTTCAAAGTAGAATATAATTTGGGCAAATTTGTTCTAAATTCTAATACAACTGCCGAAAGCTTCGTAACATAAATCTTTAATCACTAGAGAAAAGAAGCTCTTGTCAAATTTTATTGCTTCAAAATCGGCACCAAATATTTCATTAGCTTCCCAGATTAGAAGTTTAAGAATATCTCTTCAGGAGACTTAGGACTCATAGACCAACAAGACATGGGTCAAGAGGATGAAAGGCAATAATTAATGGAAAGCACAATAGAAGGTTGGCATTGGGAAAGCAATATTAGGGCCTAAGATATTTATTCTAAAATTCTACTGGATCTGTGTAGAAACTATTAATACCAATGAATAATCAGAAATAAATCCATTAAAATCCAATTTTTGGTAAACAGTTCAAAATTTAACCTGAAAACATTCTACATTATACTATGAACCATGTTGTACATGAATTGAAACAGAAATCATTACAAATTGTATTAAGGATAAAAAAAATTCACCTTACCTAGAATGACGTGATAACCTTGAACAGAAAGAGACTCTGCAGTGCTTTTTCCCAGACCTGATGTTGCCTACATCGACAAACATATAGTGTGTTCTGGATCAAGTTCAAGGAGCTCAATTAAAAATTATATGTCAATATTCATAAACATTTCAAAGGAATGAAATGAAAAAAGGCAATATATGAAAATCAGATATTATAAATTGTAGATCAAATGCAAATTGTAGATTGCATCCATTGCATGGCTGAGCATAATGATCAAATTAGTCGCTACTGTAAGGTCGAAAATTGCATACTTCGCAATCTTCACCTTACATTTCTACACTCATTTTGCTGTCCACTCCCCAAGTTATGTTCTAGTTATCATTTTGCAAATTTCCAAGCCAGCACTCGTCTCTAGTGACCTTTGAACAGATCCAAAAAGTCTTTTTTTTTACCAACCCATCAGTGTTGTCCACATTTTTTACCTTTGAAATTTATAACCTTTTGCACTCTCTAAGTTGATATACATCATTGAATTGTTTTCTGAAAGTTGCATCAGTATTCCAAGTCATATGTGAGGTTTCTTTGTCATCTTGGATTGATAGAGTTGAAAATATGGATGTCAATTAGTCATGGTTGCAAATGTTCTTGATCGCTTTGAGTTGTCAAATAACTTATTTAGCAAAAATTGGTAATTGTTCACCATCGTCATGACTGAATTATAGTCAAGTTGTCGCCTAAAAGTGTCCCATGAGTGCCTAAATTGAGTTGTAACTCCCTACCAACCTAGTAATTCATGCGAAGGCATTTAAATGCTTGATTGAATCTCAATGGCAGAAATACAAAGGCCTTCAATGCAGTTTGACAGGCATATGGTGTTAAGGTTACTTTCACGCACTTTATTCATGCAAATCACAGCCTTGCAAAGTCACAAGATAGCTCAGAAATTTCAACAAGTTTTAAGGGACTCTCTTGAGATTCAGACATGTTGGTATCAAAATATTTTCAAGTATGAATACAATTACAATTGCTTCACAAGTGTGAATTTACAGTCATTTGAAGTTTCAACACATGGTGGCAGGTTCTTGCACAATGCACATGCTCCACAGAAAGCTTGACAATGGGTTCACAATCATATTTCAACTTGTTACCATTAATTGAAATTCAAATAATGCATGAGTGAAGCTATATTGATTTATGATTTGTAAATCACAAAGTCACAATTTTGCATGGTCACAAATCAATTTCCAAGTTCAACTTTATTAAATTCAGCAGAATTTTAAAATATATGATCAGTCAAATTTTTCATAAATCCAAAGTCATAATATTAGATTAACTTGGCAGCAAAGTTTAAAAGGTTTCAAACTTTCAAATTCATCATCATAAGTCCAAAAGGGATGTTCACAATTTTATATTTGTCTATATAATAGAGTTTGGAGTTGCAGGCTTAATTTCTAGATTTTACAAGCAAAAATTGAGAGCTACACCAAATTCCCACCATCCCACAAAATAAAAAGATATGGTTTAAATGACTTATTTTTATATATTGTTATGTGGGAACCAACCAACAAATTTACAATGCATACTTGTTTATTAAAATTACAAATTACAATGGTGTTTCCACCTCCCAAGACTCTGTAATGTTTATACATTAAAGACAAATGCGGAGGGGCAGAGTTGAAGTGCAAACACACAAAAGATTGCATAATGGTTACATGCATCCACCTCCCACATTCTCAGAAAAACTAAAGTTTGTCTTTATTAAGTGGAAGGGCAGACTTACAATAAACATTTGCAAAAAATTGTGTATTGCAACTGCGTTTCCCATCTCCGAAATCCCACCAGTAAGGAAAGAAAAAGAAAAAAGTCTAAGCCCGTTTTGACAGGCAAAGTTGTGGAACCCCGACACATTCACACAAACTTTGCAAATTGCAAATTAAACTCCACATCCCACATGCTATGAAGGAAAAAAAGTAAAGTAATGTTTGTTTGTTTCAAATATGGGAAAAGCAGAAGTTTAAGGCAATTTTACAAACTACATGATGGGCTGACTCCTCTGCCATGTAAACACAAGACTCACAATCTTACTGCGCCAAGTTGTGGTCTTTTGGAGTGCCATGATCCCAACAATGCACTGGTTTTAGATCTGGTGTAAATCTTCAGCAAATATAATTGGCAGGTGTAAAGCCAAATTTTGTCATAACCCCGAGGAGGCAAAAGACTATATTTAATTATTATTTCAAGGAATAGAAAATAAAATACCTTTATTTTATATATTGAAAATAAAATCAAATGTTTTAATAATAATAATAATAGGAGCTAATCTATTAATAAGCCATTGTTCATACATTAGCAATTAAATCAGATTTAACAAGCCGTAACTAAACGCGAATTAAAGGAACAAAACCATGAGTCACGCCCTGGCTGAGAAACGCATCCATGAGAGGGAAAGTCACCATTGTTCGTCGCCTTAAATAGGGCAAGGCAAATGCTGTTGGGAGTAAAAAAGGAAAGAAAGCAGGACGTATGAAGGACTAGAAGACTCACGGCTCAGGTGAGTTCGCTCACTTAGTGTTAATGTCTAATTTCTTGAATCTGACATAATGCTGCTGCATAATACTAGGGCCCAACCCACAGTTTCTCTGTGTATTATTGTTTGCAAACTCTAGTTCTGATTCACTGAAAGCCATATATCCGAAATCTGGAAATATCTCTTGGCACTGTAATTCGATCTGATATTTGAGGACGGGTTGTGTAGTCCATTGGCAGTCAATGGGCCACTGTGGTTTATCTTGCATTCCCATTGATGATCAAACTGTATCTGTATCTGGGTTATTTTTTTATACATAATTGCAACAACCATGAATCAATGCTGACACTGTAAGCTATACTGATCTGCATTATGGGCCAGGGCATATAATATACAAATATAAGTGTAGTTTAATTTGTTCTTCTGCACTCGAGTAAACTTTCCTTCTTACATTCAATGAAACTGTGTGCATTATCTTGAACAATGTTAAAGCATAAATCTGTATAAATGCAAATACTCTGCCTATTTGATGACTGTAAACACTGTCTGATCTGGGCTTGTCATTCTATCAAGAGAAGTGAACCATGGCTTAAGTAGATTGTCTAAAAACCCCACCTTCAGCCCCTTAGGCCCTAGACAAGGGATTGGGCCTTGCAGCCCCTTAGGCCCTTGACTCGGGATTGGGTTATAGAAGGTTGGGGGTCTCACCTAGGCTTCAGCCCCATAGGCCCTGGACAAGGGATTGGGTGATTAGGAGGTGGTAGACCTTAAGCTACTTAAAAGATTCCATGTTTCCTTTCCCTTGATAAGATGCATGACTCTTCTTGTATATCTGATTGCAACTGTGATTATGTCTGATTTCTGGATATTTGATATTAATGCTAACATGTAGGAATATGGACTTGAATGCAAATGGTGTTGCAGGAGTTGTTTCGAGACTTTACAGTTGCAAGGGACTCCAGGGGTGGGAATAGGGCCATCAAACCCTTATCAACCAGCAGCCTTAGAATCAGCCAGGTAAGGGAACATCACAAATTTCATGTAATTACTGGTTCTCCTTTTCCTACACTTAAATGGAGCCTTGGAATAGGGTATATACATCCACCAAAGCATAATAGGATATTTTTTCTATATGCTCTGGTTTAAATTACTCTCTTTACAGGTATGTGAAATATGCAAACATAGCAAGCATACAAGTAGTTTGAAAAACATCTCAAAGAAATGTCATCTCATGGGACACCATGATTGCAGTCAAAAACACAAAAAGGATTTGTTGAAAAGATTTTGTAAACTATCGAGCAAATGTAATTGGCAAGAGCAAATCCAAATTCCACATCATTACTGGTGTCCTCCTTTTCCTATGCTTAAATGGCACTTTGGAACAAGGTATAAACATCCATCAAAGAATACTAGGAGATTTTTTTCATATATTATGGTTTGAAATACTCTCTTTACAGATATGTGAAATGTGCAAAACATAAACAGGCATGCAAGCAGTTTGACAAACGCCTCAAAGAAGTGCCATCTCATGGGACAGCATGATTGTAGGAAAAAGCACAAAAGGGATTCATTGAAAATCCTTTACAAACTTTTGAGCAAATGCAATTGGCAGGTATAAAGCCAAATTTCACACCATTATCTACATCCTCTCTGCCTATACTAAAATGGGTGTTTTGGAATAATAAGTATGGGCATCCATCAAAGTGTAATGAAAGGGTATTTTGCCAGATATTAAATGCCCTAGTAGACATGATGTAAAAAGTGTGGAGCATAGATAGGCACACAAATTGTTTGACAAATGCCTCAAAGAAATGTCATCTCATGGGACACCATGATTGTAGGATATATATGAAATGGATTTGTTAAAAAGGCTTTATAAACTTTCCCACTATGGAACCATTGCCAACATTATTTTTCTGCACCAAAATGGTCACCTTTGGACAAGGTGTTGTAATTACAAATGCCTATTGATAAATATGCAAAATCTGGAGGCATATATTGGGTGTATGGACAGCATTGCAACCTCATGGACAGTGATGATTACAAGATATACATTAAATGGTTATGTTGAAAGGGGCTTTTACAGCAGTTTAGAGGACACTACATATGAATGCAGGGAAAACAAATGATATTTTAAATGCCTCAAAGAACCATGCTCTCATGTAATGTGTCAATCACTATGCATGCACAGAATGGGCTTGTTCAAAACACCTTAGAAACTTCTAAGCAAATGCAATAGATGTTGTACTTGCCAACATCTAAACAAACAGTAAATCCCAAATCTCACATTCAATACTAGCATGGGAAATTTGGAACATGGAGTACACATTTATTAAAACAAAGATATCTGCACGATAGATCTGTTGAAAGGTTCTTTAAAACATTAACTAAGATTTAAAGTCAATTTTTTACAACCTTTGTCATCTCCCTATGCTCAAATGGGAGCGTTGGGATGAGAAGTGGTAAGATGAGACTGTACTCATTGGGAGACCAACATAACAGACAAAAAAATTGTTTAGGGATGGATTAGAAAGATGTATGGTTACTCACTTGGTGCTGCTTATGTTGTACTCCGTCACAAAATAAGAGGTGCAAAAGATGGAACTTGATCTAAGCAGGAGGCAAAGCTTACTTCTGAGCATTGAATGCATTAGCACAATCAACAACGATCTTCTAATTCAAAACGAGTTACATGGATGCTCAAAAGCGCCCCAATCAAGATATTTAGAATTTTTGAAGAGCAAAGTATTTTCTTCCTTGACCAAGCTAAAGACTATGCAATTGATAGCAAAGATACATACAATGGAGCCAAGGAGTTTTTAGCTCAAAAACTTGGAAACACATATTATCCTAAAATAAATACAATCGTCTATACAAAATGTTTTCCATATTTTGATTAGCAAACTGTAGGATTTATCCATGGTTTCAATCCAAAGGGACAAACAAATTGAGTTACACATTTGCTTAATTGTACAAATGATAAACTAAGGACATATACACACCACAATCTGGCTCCTACACACTATGCTTCTTTAATGAGTCATCCTCTTTTAACAAGGAATTGGTATCGTGCAATCAATAACCCTACTACTATTCTTCATTGGTTTAATCATGCAATAATAGATGCCAAACATATAGTCATTTTGGATGCAGATATGATAATGAAAGGCCCAAAGGTGATTATGCATTTTTCCAGGTCTAAACTTGAATGTCTTTGCGAAGTAACAAAAGACAAAGTTGAGACTCATGAGATTATCAGGATTGTAACCACAAGGAGCTTGAATTTGGAGAGTACAAATATGTATATGCACCCTCCCTAAGTCTGAGATGAATCAAGAAGGAAGCCGTGAATGCAGGTGAAATCTTTGTTGAAAACCAAGACAATGATATTGTATTTGATGTTGTTAGAGAACCTTACAAGCTATTAACCACCAAACACA
>VDFB02058242.1:456241257-456342709 GCA_007258455.2 Sequoia sempervirens
GTTAGGTGGGAGGGAGAGACTTGAGAGAGAGAGAGAGATAAATAGTGCTTTAGTTAGGATGGGAGGGAGAGGGGCTAGGAGAGGGAGAAAGGGTGGCAGAGAGAGACTTGAGATATAGGGGCTGAGAGGAAGAGAGATATATTCTCTAGTTAGGGTGGGAGGGAGACTTGAGAGAGGGAGAAGGGGTGGGAGGGAGAGACCTGGGAGAGAGGGAGACGAGAAGAGAGAAAGAGGGGGGGTGTGAGGGAGATACCTTAGAGAGAGATAGAGAGTGTGTGTGTTCTCTGGTTAGGGTGGGAGGGAGAGACTTGAGAATAGGGAAAAGGGGAGAGAGAGAGAGAGAGAGAGAGAGAGAGAGAGAGAGAGAAAGAGAGAGAGAGAGAGTTTCTCTCTAATAGGGTGGGAGGGAGAGACCTAATAGAGGGAGAGGGCACCTAGGAGGGAGACACCTGTGTGTGTGTGTGTGTGTGAGAGAGAGAGAGAGGTTAGATAGAGTGAAGTAGAGAGGGAAGGTGGGTGGGAGGAAGGAAGAGAGAGAGGGGGGAGATAGAGAAAATTAGAGAGGGAGGGAGGAAAGGAGGGAGAGATGGAGGGGGAGAGAGAGGTTAGATAGATAGAATTATAAAGGGAAGGAGAGAGTGTGAGAGAGAGGTCTATAGCATAAGGGATAAAAATTGAGTGAGATAGAGAGAAATGATACAACTTGCTGATTACTAAAATTTGACCTCCTAATTATTGAAGTTTGACACACTGATTACTAAAATTTGACTAAGTTTGAATTTTTTGAGATCTTCCAAAAACTAGAATTTTCATTATAACTCCTAGAGATCTAAAACCACTCTCAAACATCCTAAAGCTATATACATGAAATATAACTTAAAGTATAAGAAAGTAAATGTCCATATGTAAATGTCAACTTATACATGAAATATAACTTAAAGTCTATTTTTTTTGAGATATAAAAACTAGAATTTGCATTATAACTCCTAGAGATCTAAAACCACTCTCAAACATCCTAAAACTATATACATGAAATATAACTTAAATTATAAGAAAGTAAATTTCCATATGTAAATGTCAACTTATACTTAAATGTTTATTTCATGCATATAGTTTCCCTGAAAGATAACAAGAAGAGAGAGCCATGAAAAAGAGAAGGAAAAAAATTCAATGTAGACCAAAATGCGAGTGCGTTATAACGTGTTCACGTTTTGGAAAAAATAAATTGTTTCAAAAAATGCACATTTTTTGAAATTTAAACTATAACATGAGTGCGTTTTACTATAATGTGCTCACGTTTTCGCTATTTCAGGATGAAAATTTAAATTGGCCACAAATTGGCTACCCATCTTTTTGCACCCACCCATCCTTGAGTGAAACTTAAGTGAAATAGGCCCTATCCCTTGTGTTCCATCTCCTAAAAGGTGGAGCACCCTATTTCTATTGTTTCAAAGATATGTTTAATAAATTGTGATTGTAGTGCCACTAAATGAAGGACCACCCTTACTTACAATACTATGCAACCAAGAGCCAAGGCTCTTATTAAATATGTACGGTTCTTGGTTCACATTAAAATTTTATCTCATATCTAAATATTTGACCTAGAACTATTTTCCATCTTACTTCCCTTAAGACCCAACATAAAGTTACTCAAATGATTAACCTTTGATTGTAATAAGATTTTGGTTTATGAATTTCTCTCAGACTCAAATTCTTTCACCTACAAAATAATCTAACATTTAGGTTTAGATTTCTTTCTTTCTTTTATTTTTACAATCAATGTTGTCCTAAAATATGGTCTAAACCTAGTCGAGATCAACTATACCATATGAATTTTCATTAAAGTAGCCACTTTCACAATAGTCATTTTGCACTTAAGAGAATCAAGACAAAATACATGCATGAAGTTTAACATCCTAAACTCCTTATTGGTTCCATAACTATTTATTTAAGAGATCATAAGGGTTGGATATAGTTCTTTTGATCACTTCCTAAACATGGACATGGTTGAGGTTTTTATATTAAGAGGTTGAAATGTGTCATATAATCAAATTAAGTCTTTATCCTCAAATCCAAAGTGGGTTACCAAGAGTATCAACTTGCAACATTAGAAATATTTTTTAGTACAATGTGATTCTAGACTACCAATAAACAAGTCATCATTACTTACATTATTATGTGTCGAGAAGCCAAACACATATTAGATAATCATGTTCCTAATTTTCATAGAGTTCTACATGCTCTAGTGCAGCAACATGTTTAGTTGCTAGGATTGGCAATTCCCAAAGACAGCATTAACCATAGTGATCTTATATTGGTGGTTTAATCAGTTTGAAAGTTATGATCCCATAAAATGTAGTGCAATTGAAATCCTACATAAAGCACTAAGTAAACTGAAAGGAGCAAACCTATGTCATTGATTACCAACCTTCAACATAGAAGATATTTTTTAATTCAAATATATCGGCCCATTAAGTTAACAAACCTCCAACAAATTTTATGAAAACTAAGTTCTAATAATCACAGCTCAAGTTACTTGGAAGAAAAGAAAAACAGAGAATGGGGATATGAATGTTAGCTTGATGACACAATCCTTTGAAAGCATACCAGACAATTTTGGCTTTAAGGTTAGAATGAAACATCATGACTCCATTGAGGACGGAAGCCTCAATCTTTGGTTTCATAGGTCTTACACCATACAACTAATGATGGTATAACTAAGAGTATCATGATCTGCTGTGATTATAAAGAGTATCACCATCCTAGTTTTAGCATGTATTTCTACTTGGAGCTGTTCAATGAATCCCATGATACCCAGTTATGGAAACATATGGAATTTCTTTTATCGGCAGCAATATAAGCAAACTAATCTTATGTTGTAAAACTATAAATCTCTCACATATTTCAGCTGAAGCATCCTTTCGTATAAATTAATCCTTAAATTTGGTACATCTGAAATTCCTATGAGACCTCCTGTGCTCATCGAAGGGATTTTCTAGTGTTTTTCTCCATTGTTCTGGTTCATAAGAAGATAACCTCTACTTTCATGTGGAAAAAAACGAAATGGGCTGTCAATGTCACTTTTCTATGATTAAAAAACTTTAGTCCTCTTGTATCTACCGGTTACTTTGTCAACTCCATTTTCCAACCAAAATATCATTCCTCCGTTTTTACTCTGAATGCTATCGAATCTCACTCATTACTTGTGTACTTTGCTTTTCATTAATGCTGTTTCTATTCCTTAAGATATCTTTGATGCTTATGCACCCATCGTCCATTGGCTTGAGCATCTAGTCAGCATTGACTTCTTTGTAGTCTTTTTCTCTGCTTTACAATTGTTTATTTTCTTTCTATTTATAGACATGAGATTTTACTGTGATGTTAATATTATAGTGATTAGTCTGAGGTTCTATCTCAATACAACCATGGAGCTTCAAGAATTTATTGAACTGCACTGTCAAAAATAGGAACCAAAAGTTTACAGTCAAGCTTCCCAAGGGGTGAACTCTCTACATATTTAAGATACCTCGTCTGAATAAGGGAAACGGCTATCCAGCCCCGTAATTTCACCTAAGCATGATGCCTCCCATACCATCATAACTGCAGTTCTCGTTTCTCAGTAACATAACTCAGTCGTCACTCTAGTTCACTGTCACAGTTCAGCACCAGTTGACTGTTGCATCACTCCAACTGCATGGCTCGTAGAAACTGCTAAGAAAACACCATATAACTCCTAATTTACTTTGGTATTTTTGTTTTTTCTATTTTATTTTTGTTGCATCAGTTTATCGGCAGGTACATCTCCTTCTTGCGCCAGTATTCACAGCATCGCAGAACGCAGGAAAATTGCATCTTCTAATGTTCATTGGCGCTGAAAAGAGAAACTAACACATATTTATTACATCTGATTTAGGCTTGGCGGCGGCGGCAGAGATTGACTAACAACAGATACAGAACTGCCAACTCCCGCAGCTCCTTCCTCAGTCGTGTAAATAACAAGGGCTTTTTAATTTGTCTGTCTCTCGATTTGCCCAAGGATTTCCGGCGATTCGATTCTACATGGGCAAAAAATCGTTGCTGAATCAAAATTTTTGCGGGCATGACCAAAGGTGTAACGAGAAGAGGCAGCTATTGGCAAGAGGAAATGGCCAGTCGCGTCTGTAAGAAATTTAAATCCCAATATTTTTGTTTGCTGGTAATAGCGATGAAGTTTTCTTCAAATATGTTGTAAATTTTTACTTTATTTTTCAGTTCGTGAAGAGATTTAAGAGAACACAACTTAATAATAATTGGTTATATGGATGGATGTAAGTCGGAAATTAATAATTTATATTTTATTTTTTGGTCGTTTATTTTGGAAGAATTTGAATATTTTAATTTGATAATTTTTGACTAGGGTTTTAGCAAAACGTTTTGCTTTGTCTTTTTATCCGTAAGATTTCAAAGTGCTGATGATTTAGCTTTATGTTTGGAAAGAGAGTTTGTTTTACCTAATTGATCTTTGTAGAATAAATAATCCTGACAATCCATTTATTAAGATTATAAAAATTGCAAATTTTAAAAAAATTAAAAAAATTACTGTATTTAAAGACAAATTCATTTATTGAAAAAATTTGTGTAAATGTAATTATATTGATCTAGTAAAAATTCAATTTTTTTAAAAAAAATTTTTTGTAAATGACGCACATTAAAATATATGATTGTAATATATATAATTTAGTCAATGTTAATTATAAACCTAAATTATTGTTAAGGGAGTTAAGGGTGATGAGTTTCTACACTATTCAACAATAAGATGAGCTAAGGGTGCTCAAATTTTTAATAGGTTGTTCAGGTATGATTTAAGAATTGATTTATTATTTGAAGTGATTTTTTAATTATATCATTATATTGGTAAAGAACAAAAATTTCAACTATTATATTAACAATTTATTTCTCCTATTTTGATTTGTTGAAGATTGTTCTTGTATTCCACCTAGAGTTGTTTCAGAAGTAAAGGTATGATTTTCTTTTAAATTATCACTGTTTATTTGTTCACCATATTTACATATACTTACTTAGGACAAGAGTTAACAAAATGAGCTTCTTTTAATAGATAGCTAGTGGGATTTCGATGTGCAGGGAATAGAGGTATTAGCAATCATCCAAATTAGTAAATAGTTCATGTTGGAAACAATATACTTCTTACCAAAATAATGATTTATGTTGGAAACATAGATCATTCACAATATTTATTTAAGAAAAATAATATACATGAAATCTTCCTAAGTAGGTCACTTGGACCAACTACCATTATTTCTAGGAAAAAATTACTGCTCTTCCATTCACCCACACCATGGAAATTTTATCCATATTGACATCATGGCCCAACATATTGACAAAGAGGATAGTCCAATTTAATTGCTAAATATCAATAGCTGAAGAAAAAAATATAATGGCTAAAATGCACCACACTTATTTAAATATTCCATTATCACTTATCACAACTAAACACATCCCCTATTTACACTACTTTAATAAAATGCTTCAATAAATAAAATTTGATCACACCAAATTAATTTTATAGACATTAATTCATTAGTGGGACTTAAAATAATGCAAAGCTAACACCTCTATCAATCTTACCAATAAAAAATAGTACTTTGACTTAGTCACCCAACACCTACTACCCAAATGGTTGTTGTGATGCACAAATATTATTAAATTACACATAGGTAAACATTAATTGTTAATCAGTCCATTGCATTTTTCGATACTATTGACATGGTGCACATCTAGCAATTGGGGATAAAATTTATCATTGATCAAGCACATTACTAATATTATAGTCAATAAATAATCATGACATATTTAGAAAAATATCAAATAAACTATATACAACTACTTGTAGGAAGTCACAATTTAGATATATATAAATGTCCTTGAGTATAAAGGACATATCTAATTACTTCCATTTTAGTTAAAAAAAACTAAATTTATAAGATGGATGAAAAGTAAAAGAAGGCTTAGAAAACCATCATATTGTAACCATCATGTGCTTTATGTTCCTCCACATGTATTTATCCATCCAAATCTATGCACTTATTGGGTATATGCAGATTAAACAAAAATTATTAGCACTATATCATCTAAAGATACAAAAATTATTAGCACTATATCATCTAAAGATGCATCAATTAAATACTTTAATTTGATTAGTAACTTTACAAATTTCAAAAACAAGATCACGATTTGTATTTTCAATTAAAAAATAATGATATTTTCCTACCATAATATCATATTCAGATTCGCCTTCATGTTATTCATGAGTTTCAAAGTTCATTGAGATATTGGGATGTATTTCAATACAAAATAATGAGACAAAATCATGAGTAGACTATGATAGTTTAGGGCCAATTGATAGGGATCAATAATTTTCCTACACTTGTAATTCAATGGGATTAAAGAGTGTGTTTTGAAAGGTCAAATATATAAAATCTAAGAGAAATGACCACACATTTAAATATTTAGAAAATTGTCACTAAGCTCTCATTATACAAGTTTAACATAAAATATATTTATATACTTCTCAGAAAGTAAATTAAAATAATTTACACATACATATAAAGATACAAAGATAGATTAAATTTGTAATTGTTTTTAATTATATTTCAACTCTAAATGGATTAAGTAGAAGTTATAAAATTAAACCATATATGTAGACAAGTCCTTAATTACCCAATATAATGAAGGATCTAGTAACAATTTTAAGCAAAATATTTGAGCATCTTACCAATGAGGATTTGTGCTTTATTTCATTAGGTAATAGAATGAAAGGTTAAAGAAAAATAAAAAATAATTTAAATATACTATAGAGAACCAAAACTACACCTTTTCATCTAAAAAATATCTTCACACAACTAAGGTCTACTTTAGTAATTCCTAATTATTAGAAATCATTCCATAAATTAGTGCAAAATATTTCTTTAGTAAAAAAGGAATTTTTTTTATAGTTGTCACATCAACCAACAAATATAAAGAATATTAGATCAGTGAATGTGGCCTTGGAAACCCATAAAATTACTTCAAAATAAATGTCTACCAAATATTTATTTTTTTAGATTTTGATTTTTTTAGATCTTTAACCAATCTTACAAGTTAATAAACTTATTGCTTCTAAAATAAAAGTAATGGATGCATCCTAGTTAGAATTTACTTCAATTTATAGAAGGGGGCATTACTAAATAGTCATATCGAAGTCAAATAATTTTTCTAGTTGTAAGAAATTTAACACCTTCACTATTTTAAAGTGATTGAAACATTAACTAAAGAACTAGATAACATACTTGAATAGGAATTTATGGTCCATAACAAACATGCCATTTTTTCTTAATAAGTATGCAATACACCAAATTATAATCAAAGTGTTAGTTTTGAAGCTCCAAGTCGAAAAATCATAGAGAACATATTTAGAACCTAAACCTATAGAATATTAATCTAGGATGATGAACTTAAACTCATGATTGAAATATGTTAGCTAAGAGGCTAACTGCTAAGAGTGGGTATCTCTTCCTCAATTTTGTTGGTCCTAAGAATTTATTTTTTATCACTATTCCATCAAGTCTCCATCATCAATCATCCCTATGCATCATTCTTAATCAATAAATTTGTATTCACCACCTTCGTTTAGATCCATTGGAGTAGATTTAAATTAAATTTAAATTTAACTTCCATTAGAGATATTGTAAGTAACTCTTTCAATTAAAATTCAACATGTCTCTAATAATAGCATAGTATGAAAAAATATATATCATTCCTGAAATAAATGATCAACATCACTAGTAGATCACCCTTATCATATAATATAATATGAAGGAAACACCAATTATTAGAAGCTATTTAGAGATATGAGCATTCCTCCAATTTGTTGTTAGTCCTTCAACCTCACTTCTTATAAGAGATACAAATGAATACACAATACATTATAGTAATTCAATAGAAATAAATAAATTGTCACAACAAAAGAAAGAAAGCACATTACATGTAGATGTAAATAAATTAGGATATTTATCAAATGTAAATTAGAGATTGGTGGTATTTACAAAACCATTGAGAATTTTTTAAGTTGAAAGGATTATGTTGTCTTCAATTAAACCCCTAGTAGACCACATTTATAATTATAAATATATGACAAGCCAAAATTCCTAACTCATCCTCAATTCCTAACTCAAATTAGAAAACCAAAATACCTAACTCATCCTCAATGGTCATGAGATAGTTTGAAGTGGATGTAAAATAGTTTGATTCAATTGACACTCTACCTCTCTTCTCTATGTATAATAACATACAAACCTATTCTTTATAATTAGTGAATAGAGAGACAAGTGAGAAGAAGAACAAAAAACATATCACATCTATTCTAACAAATATTATACCAAACTTCACATATATAAATTTTCTATTATATTTCTTGTAGATGTACCTCTATTAGAGATATGTAATAAGAGCACAACTAGGATGTATTGGAAACTTATTATACTATTTTTAGTTATCCTCATATTTAGTAGTTTGCATTTAGTTCATGCAAAACTTAATGTCTATAATTCAATAAACCATTTTTGGGACTCACTAGGTAATATATGGAACTTTCTTTTTGTCTCTAGTTCTAGAATATTTGGTGAAATTATAGAGCTTACCTATATACATGAAAGTTAATTATATCATAGAGTGAATAGAAAAATTGATATATCTATTCTATCAATCCATTAGGGGTAATCTTACTAACCAAGTGAACCTTGTATTAATAGCCTTTATTTTATCTTATACAAATTATTCATCCATTTTCACCCTTGAAATATTATCTTCACAAAATTTGTATATGTGATCCATGGTAAGAGTTGTCCATCATCTTTCAATTGTAGGTATTTCTCTTTTATTGTGAAATTAACCCATGCCTAAGATTCTATTTGGTTCAATCTATCATATTTGGAAATCACTGAGATTATAATGGGGTGAAGTACCTACATTAAATCAAAATGGGGTAAATTAGCTATGGAAAGAGAATTCACCTATTTATTTAGCTAATACTTGAATTTCATATAAGGTTTCACTCATTAAAAAACCTTTATATCAAAAAATAATTTCAATGAATTCCTTATCAATAACTCCCAATATTTTATTGTCTAGTTTTAATAGATTGAGCAAACCATGTTCACATTTTTCTCTATGAGAGAGGGGTGTTGTTATACATGCACTCATTTAGTGGTTTACACTCCTTTCAATTCAATGATCTTCCAATATTGGTCAAGTGACAAAAAGCTTTGTTCTCAACTAAGTGACACATAACTTAATTCTTGAATTAGTGAAGACCACTTGAAACTACCTTCATGAGCCTATGTATAGGGTCTTCTTGATGGTTGACTATAAGCTTCTTAAGGCTCACTCCAGTCCTTGATTCTCTATTATTGTGATATTAATGGGGATCATAGGGCCCTTATTATTACATGTGTTGTGATCATAGTTTCTCAATTTGTATAAGAACCCCATAAGCTATATTGGAAGGTATCCAAGTGGATTCTCTATTACATAAAAGTACTTACAATATTTGTATTCACTATGTAGTGGGAATTGATATCAACTTAGTGGGATATATAGATTTAGGTTGGATAGTTGAATTTCAAGATCGTAAGTCCACCTTAGGTTACAAATTATATCTTGGTTCATGTATTATTTATTGGTCGAGCAAGAAGTAGTTTTATATTGCTCTATCTTCCACTAAGTTTGAGTATCAAGAGGCTATTAATTTCATCATTGAGGCTATTTAGTTTCAACATATTCTCATTATTTTCCATCTAATTTAAATGGCCTTAAGTCATGATTTGTAACAACTAGAGTGTTATTGAGATTTCATAAAATCTAGTCTATCATCAATGTACCAAGAATATATAGTTTTACATGCACTACATTCATGAGCTTATTTATAAATAGATTATCAATCTTCACTACTACATAAATAGAATTTACACCATGCCTTAAGCAAAAAACAAACCTTAAAAATAATTCAACATAAAATGTGTGAAGAACTCAATAACCCTTGATTATATTTCTCAAAGAATTTTACATTTTAACACTAGTAATATTCCATTGCAGTGCGATTTTCATATATGCGCAAATCAAAATATAGTGATTACACTCATGAAATGACTTGCAAACATGGATTTTTACCTATGACAAGTTATACACTCACCTTTATGCCCCATCTCTTCTCACTCATAGAACTTCAAAACCCTTACTTTGAATGCCCTATATCTTCTCACTCACAAAACTTAAAATTATCAAAATAAAACATTAAAATTCTCAAATTTAAATATTATGAAGTGAATGTTTACCCAAAAATAATTGAATAATCTTTCATAGAGCTAGAAATTGATCCCACTAATAGAATGATGATGGCAATGGAAAATTCATTAGATGACATCATTAGCAAAAACTATGATTTATAGTTGCACCATCAAAATATATAGGAAGTATGATCTTATAGATTGAAAACCATAACTAATAAAAAGTAATGTATTCACTATAAAAGGCATCATGGTTGAAACATTGTAAGCCTTTTTAAGAATGCAAAATCATGTTGAAAGATTGATACTTTCATGGATGGAATATTTGGTTTCTAGAAAACTTGGTTTTGGAAGATTTGGTTTACTCGTTACTCTAGGAAGTATTATATGATAAATTAATTCTAAACAAATATTATTAATCTTTCACACTTTCATAGAATTAAAGAAATGTGGGAACCAAGAAATTACTGGTGAAATTGAATGAAACCTTCCCATTGGAGCTATATGAGATGTATATTTTTTTGAGGTTGTCAATTCCTTAAATTAATGAATATCAATCTATGATGAATTGTCTACGTTTATTTTGTAATTATAATTTTTTAATTTTTTAAATATGAGATGAATTTTCAAGTGAATTTCAATCATATTCTCACACTAAATAATCTAAAGACTAATTACATACAAAAAAATATAAAACTTTATGGGTCCATATTATATTTAATCATAGGAAATAATAGATTAAAATTAAAGATCTTCCTTTGAAAATCCATATATGCCACTGTAACATTTCAAAAACATATATAAATGAAAAACAGACGCTGTTTAAAATGATAAACACTCATTAAAAGACAAAGTAAAGTGTTGATCCCATGTGTTTCAAGAACATTAACACATAAAAACTGAGATCATGGAAAAGTGTTATTGCTTGGACATGGCATAGAAAATCAACAGAGACCAACACTAAGTCTTCAAGTTGTTGTATTGTTCATGTGAACACAGTGTAAAGAACTTGGAAAAGTATTTACGATTATTTTCCCTTAAAATTGGTTCTGAGAAGAGGTGTATGAGGTCTGCTAGGGTTTTGTGTTTTCTGTGGTCACCCTTTTGCATCATACTGCGCATCTTGTGCAAGAAAACTATTTTTTCTTGTGTGTACGACTGCATTTACTGTGGTTTCTTGTTTTAATATACCTTCAACTGACTCTAACCCAATAGTTCTTGCTGGTGTTAGCAGTTCGATGGCCATAATCAATGGTTCCTCCTCTGAACAAACGTCCCTGAAAATTTGTTTTGAAAGTCTTTCATGAGGTAAGTGCTCTGATTCACCAGCTGATGTAGTTTTTCATTACCAGATTTTGATGCTGCTTGTCAATGGCTTGAGCAGTACACCCTTGTTGGGTATTTTGTTGGGAGAACTCCCCCTGAAAGTGTGCTTAAAGATTGGGTTAATAAGGCTTGGGTAACTCATGGGGTCCGCCTTGATATGGTCCAAAATTTAACCAAGGGTTTCTTTTTGTTCCGCTTTGCAGAGGTCAATCATGTGCAGGCCATCTTAAGCCATGGGTCCTAGTATGTCTGGTCCTCTCTATTAGTTTTTCAAGCATGGACTTGTGAATTTTCTGTCTCGGATGACACCAAGTTGCGAGTCTCGGTCTAGATTGAATTTCGTGGTCTACCTTTGCGTTGTGTGTCATTTTTGAATAGTATAGTCTCCTCACTGGTGAGGGTTATTTGCATTGAGCCAGATAGGTTCTTTCAGGCCCACCCCCAAAAGAGGGTTTGTGTGGAAGTTGACCTTTCCAAAGATTTAAAAGACTCCATTGATATCCAAATTGGAGCTCTCTGCCACATCCAGAAGGTCACTTATTTTAATTTTCCCAACACGTGCTATAGGTGTTAGTCAATGGACCACAAGATAAAGGACTACCTTTTAGCAATACCTCATACACCTTCTCTACCATGAGATGTTGAAAAGTCTCGTTCAACGGTTGCATCTGCTCCCAGACTTGATGCAAAGTGGACCACGGTTACGAACTGAAAGAATAAGTCCACTGGTTCTGGGTCGAGTCTTGTGACCTCTGAGCCAGTGAAAGATATTTCAAACCCTTCTGTGAAGGGGAAAGAAGCTCCGGTTGGAGCTTATTATGTTTTGCAGCAGCCTATGCCAAAGGCTACACCTCGATCGGCTACTATCATGATAACACAGCCGAATGTAGCTTCTCCTGTGATAGGAGCTCACAGGTATCCTCACAGCCCTTCCCCTCCAAGGGAAGAAGGGGAATATGTTCATGAAAAATGGAGGATGTCCTCCCTATCCATTTGGATTGGATCAGGTCTGGCAGAATTTTTATAGAATTGTTTCTCTTCTCTGAATGAAGAGGAATCGGGTTTCGAAAACATGGAGTTTCACTCATGAAGTTCCTTTCATGGAATGTTTGAGGTCTGACAGAACTCTCCAGAAAGTATTTTGTCAGGGATACCTTGTGCAAGTACTTTGGTGTTGAAGTGCTTTATCTCCAAGAAGTTAAAATTTTTGGTTTTCTACTTGCTGTGGTTAGTCGTTCTATTTGGCCAACCAATAAAATGTTTTGTACTACCCACGATGTTGGGCATGGTGGAGCTATCATCTTGTTGGCCCCACGGTGGCACTCCTCTGTGGTCGACCACGAGTATGATCCCACTCATCAGCTTGTCTGGATCCTTCTCAACATTGATAATCATTCCTTTGGGATTATTAATGTCTATGCTTCTAATGATGCTGTAGAATGCTCTTTGCTCTGGTGTTGGATTGTTGATTCTTTACCAGTTGCTACCTGGTTACTCTGTGGGGACTTCAATATGGTAGAAATGACATCTGACAAAGATGGCACTCTGCCATTCAGATGGACAGTTGGGGAAAGGGAGGCTTGGTTTTACATGCACAATAAATTGGGGCTTTTTTATCCCAATATTGGTCATCGCCATTCTCATTCTCTATAGCACCCTTGGTGTAATTACCAAGCCAGTTCTGACAGAATATTTAAGTGTCTTGATCGTGCCATGATCTTGGTGCAATATTTTTTCTCATTTGATAGCTCCTCTCTCACAGTTAAGCTGTTAGTGGATATGACTTTGTCAGATCATTTCCCCATTTCCTTTTGCATTAAATGGGAGACTCGACAACCTAATATGTGTAAAACTCAATTTTTTTTAAACACGTCTTTACTCTGCCACAAGCCTACCCTAGCCCACATTCACAGAGTTTAGAATTTGGAGTGCAGGCCAGCTCATCATACAGGCTAGATTTCTTGGTGGAATGAGGCCATCATCCACACGGCTAGATTTTTGCGCATTTATGGGCGCCAGCTAGCTATTTTTCACTGATGGTCTTATGAGACTACCATCGTTGACCTTCGTGCTGCCTCCGAGGCTTTGGTAGCCAACCCTTTTTCTCCTTCATTACAAGTCAGGGTGGCGGAGCTAAGGCACAAGAAATAAATTGTTGACAGCTATGCTACTTGAGGAGCGCAAATCAAAGCCCAATTACATTGGCTAAAAGTTGGTGATCGTGCCACCAAAGAGTTTTTCTTGGCTCTACGTGCAGGCACTCCTCCCCAGGAATTAAAAAAATAAAAGATGGTGCTTAGGTGCTCTCTAAGCTACCTGACATTCTCCAGGCCTTTATGCGTCATTATGAGAAATTTTTCACTGCACAAGAAGTCATGCCTATGCGACAACAAGCCCTTCAGGATTGCCTTGTTGTTGTGCCAAATAAGCTTTCTTTAGCTCAGAGAAAATTTTGTGATCAACTTTTTATCAGTTGATGATCTCAAAGAGGTTGTTTACTCCATGGCTAATGACAAAGTCCTAGGAATTGATGGATTCCCCTGTGAATTCTAAAAAACCATGTGGGACGATATTGGACATGATCTGCATCAAGTTTACTTAGAAGCTTTTCACTCTAATTCCCTAGGTAATTTAATCAATAAAGGTAACATAAAATTCATACCTAAACCAGGTGACCTAGAAGACATTTGCAACTGGAGACCTATCACACTTCTTAATTTCTCCTACAAGATTATTGCCAAGGATTTGGCTCTTAAAATCTGCCATCTTCTACCTCAGATCATGCGCCCAGAACAAACTGGGTTCATCAAATCTAGATTTATTTTGGATAATATCATTTTTGTTTGGGAAGGCATGGAATGGGCCAAACACTCAAACCAGAAAGTCGTGTTCATTAAGATTTACTTTTCCAAGGCTTATGATCGCATTGAGTGGCCATTTATTCTTGCTATGCTGCATGTCTTAGGTTTTGGGCCCAATTCATTCAATCTATTTGAATGCTCTTTATGGATGCCTTAGCTTGTATCACCATCAATGATTGTCAATCCTCTACCTTTGGACTCTTTCATTCCATTAGGAAAGGATGCCCACTAGCCCCCTCTTTATATTTGCTTGCTACCGAGGGTTTTGGTTACCTTTTGGCCAATGCAGTTTCCCAGTGGTGAATCAAGGGCATTTCTCTGCCCAACTCTCAGGATCAGCTTGTTAATGGCCATTTTGTTGATGACTCATTCCTCACCCTTCTGGAGGACGAAGATTCCATTGTGGCAGCTCTTGAGTTTCTTAACACTTTTTGTCTTGCCTCCGACTCTACCATCCAGTGGCATAAAACTTTGTGTTACCGACAATCTATCTTGCCCTCCCCATAGTGGTTGCAATAGTATGGTTAGAAGTGGATTGGGCCTGGAAAAGTTTTTCAGTTTCTAGGCATTCCCTTTGCTTTTCAAGCATCTCCGGTTGAGCTTTGGTAAGCCATGCTCTCCAGAGTTGAGCAGAAGCTTACTTATTGGGTTACTAAGCCCCTCTTTTTAGCAAGAAAATTCTAGGTATGTTCTAAAATCTTGGTGGCCACCCATGTTTATTATTCTTCTTGTTGAGCCCCCTCCAAAGCTACCTATGGCAAGCTTGAGAAACTGCTTCATGATTTTATTTGGGCCTCCTCTGAAACTCATAGAGGGTTTCATCGTGTGGCTTGGGAATTTTGTTGTCTTCCCAGAGATTTGGGAGGCCTCGGGTTGCTATCTACTCAACAAAAAGGGACTGCTCTATGTGTTAAATGGATTATTCATGCCCTTACTGGGGATGAGGCCTAGAAAATTCTTTTTAGGCATAGTATTCAATTTGGCTTCCCTATTCATAGACTTGTCTAGAAGGGGATTGGCTTTCAAACCCTTCTAGTCATGATTGAACCAATCTAGATTGTTGAGACTTTTGTGGCCAAAAGCATATGGCGGGCTTGGGAAGTTGTCAAACCTTAGCTCCATTGGGCTGGTTCTGGTTTTCAAGATGGGCTTTCTCTCAACCAACACAATGTTTGGTCATCACCTCTTTTTGCTAGCAATGGTCAACCATTGGCTAAGTCACCAGGGCTTAAGACGCTCAGATTTCACAAAAAGGGTATCTAGACCCTACAACATATTTTTTCCAGACCCACCATGCGTATCATGTCATGGGATGTTTTTCATGCCCACTGCAGGCTTCATAACTAGGACCATGCTACTTATGACAGTCTGGTGAATGCCATTCCTACTAAAATGCTTCATAAGGTTGGAATTCATGGGACCAAACCTTGGTGGAAAGACTAGAAGTGGTATCTAGACACCCCTTTCAGGAACTACAAGCCTCAGCTTGGTTATAGGTGGCTCTCACCACATTTTCCTATGATCCAGAGTTTGAACCAGAGGTGGCTTCTTCAATCTCCCACTCATGTCTGGCATAAAATATTTACTACCACTTGGTCTACAAGTGTTGAGCTGAAGCTTGCCCACTTTTCCCAGTGTATTCTTTCCAGGGCTTGCCTATGGGCTCTCGGCTGGTCCACCTAGGGTTCTGGTTGCCCTTTTTATGGGAAAGCTAAGAATTTTAAGCATATTTTCTAGTTTTGTACCATAGCTCAGCAGCTTTGAACTTGGAATCATGACTTTTTTCGGCCCTTTCGACCAGAACCTTTCTCCTGGCATATGGTGTTGCTTAGAGATTCTCCTAGAATTCCTACAAAATTCACCTAGCTTTGGCACATTTTTTGGGTGGAAATTCTTTTCAATATTTGGAAAGATAGAAATGCTTGCATTTTTTCACATTCTCAAATGGATATTCATGTATCTTTATACACTAAAGCTATGATTTGCTCTAATGTGCTTTTATAGGTTCAAGTGCAAGCTAACAAAGTTGCACTTGAGGTTGCTCACCTCTAGGTTCTCTTGGACCACTGGGGTAATGCCCCTTGTACTATCAGGTCCCCACTTCGCCCACCTCTTCCCGTGGCCGGTCGCCCTCCAGGGGTTGGCAACAGAGTGGCTCTATGCATCCCCATTCACAACCCCCGCCTCGGCGGGATTCTCGCACTCCTTGGTGAAATTGTTCTCCTCTGTCGTAGGCTACTCAGGGTTGGCCTTCTGGCAGTGCTCTAGGGAGTGGCAGTGGTGGTTCCAGGTGGCCCTCTGATGACCCTCCTTCTTTTGGCTCTGGGTGGCCAGTTACTAGTACAACATTCCTGCGTATGGCACTTGCAATCTGGCCCTAGCACGAGAAAGAAGATAAAGAGAAAAAAGATGTTGATGATGGTTTGGGTCCTCCTCCTGATGTCACTCCAAACCCCGCTAATGTATTGGGGACAAATTTGGATGACAGAGACCCTCCTGGCTTTGTTAGCACTACTTTGGCTGCTTAATGGCCTTTTTATCTTTGTTATTTTTGGACTTTTGGGCTTAGCCCACGTAATCTGTTAATTTTTTGGGTGTTTCCCATGTGACTCTTGGGGTGTTCCTTTCTACCACCCACCCTTTTTTTTGTGAATATATATCTTTATATTTGATTTAATATATATAGCTTCCTATTCATCAAAAAAAAAAGAGATAGGGAATTCAAATTCTTCATAACCTTTTGTAAACAATTATTAAAATAAAAAATTAAAATTCTTTTTTAAAAATGCTAAAAATATTTAAAAAATAAATTATTGATTTCAGAATTACAGTGCACCACAGTAAAGATTTTCTCAATGAATTATTAAAAAAAATTCTCAATGGATGACATGGCGATACAGTGCAATTATTCAATGATTTCGAATAAATTATTGATTTGCACCACTAGAAATATTTTCTTATTGAAATCTTCCTCTCCTTGTGCATTGATTCATTCATTTGTAGGTGCTATTTACTTTTTGTTAAATTTGTAGGCAAATCGAGCGACAAACAAATTAAAGAGCCCTTGTAAAACACGGCTGAGGATAAATTAGAAGATGTAATTTTCCTGTGTTCTGTGATGTTGTGAATACTGGCGCAATAAAGGAGATGTACGTGCCAATAAACTGATGCAACAAAAATAAAATAGAAAAAACAAAAATACCAAGGTAAATTAGGAATTATCTAGTGTTTTTTTAGCAGTTTCTATGAGCCATGCAGTTGGAGTGATGTAATAGTTAACTAGTGCTTAACTATGACAGTGAACTAGAGTGACGACTAAGTTATGTTGCTAAGAAATGAGAACTACAGTTATGATGGTATGGGAGGCATCATGCTTAGGTGCATTTACGGAGCTGGATAGCCATCTCTGTGAATAAGGCCCATTTCTTGTCACAAAAGAAATTGATAGCCTGTTCTTTTCAACCTTTGTTGGACCACCTTCCCTTAAAACTATCAAACTAGCTTGCAACCATGAAGGAACTGTAGTTGGAGACACTGAATGACATCAAAAAATATGACTGATTGAGATAGTAAGAAATAATTGGAAATTGAGAAAGATTGAAACATGTATAGCTAAGGCAAGTACAGATGGTAGATCTTTTTGGCAGGGTCAAATTTGTGAGGATGATATTTTAGGAAATATATCATACACAAGGTGGTGGAGGGTGTTGGAAATAATACCAACTTCTACTTTATGTGTGCATTCCAGACCCCTTCCCGTGTTACCGCAACATCCTCTCCTCTGTCGTGCGATGTTGCGGTAACCTCGCAGTCCCGCAGGCCTCTCCACTATTTCCTGTGATAGAGCAGTGTCTACCGCCATACCGTGGGCCTCTTTATTGATGTGTGTGGTACTGCGGTTCTACTGCTATCTCGAGAGGTCATCTTCCATGGTGTGTGGTAGAGCAGTTTCTCCCACTGTCCTGCAACCTCCTCTTTTTCTCTTGGCGGTAGAGTGGTGAAGCATATTTTTGATGGGATTTTTTATGTTTTTTTTTTTTTAGCGTGAAATTATGAGCAGCAGCTCAGTGATTTTTTTTATGAATTTATATAATGAATGAATGAATACAAATTTTATTTTTCTAGGTTGAGCTATTTTGTTCTCAATTTGTTTATGTGAGTCCTCTGCCTATGGCCTTCACGTGGTATTAGTGCAGGTTTATCAGAGCAGGGTCATTAGTAAAACGATTGTTTCTAAAATTTTCAATGAAAGAATGGCAGCAAGCACAAGCTTGAATAACCCTCAAATCCCACAATTTCATGGGAAAAATTATGACTATTGGGAAATCACAATGAGGGCATTATTTTGTTCACAAGATTTGTGGGAGCTAGTAGAGAATGGATTTCCAAAGCCTATTGATGCAACAACATATAATGCTTTGACTCAAGCAGAGAAGGACCTATTGAAGGACAATAGGAAGAAAGATTCAAAAGCTCTTTTATTTATTCTCCAAGGAGTGCATGAGAGCATTTTCCCAAGGATTGCAACAACAACAAGGTCCAGACAAGCATGGGACATACTTCAAACAACTTATCAAGGTATGGAAAAAGTCAAAACAACCAAGTTACAAATATTGAGAAGGGATTTTGAAACTATGTATATGAAGGAAAATGAATCAGTAGATTCATTCTTCTCCTAGATTATTGGACTAGTAAATCAAATTATATCACATGGTGAGACACTTGAAGATAAAAGAGTGGTTGAAAATATTTTAAGGAGTTTTCCCACAAAATTTGAGACAATTGATGTAACCATAGAGGAAACAAAGGACCTCACACATTATTCAGTTGATGAGTTCCATGCATCTCTCATTTCTCATGAACAAAGGCTAAGCAGGTCTACAAACACATCATTGGAGCATGCTTTCAAATCACAAGTTTCAATTATCCAAGGAAGAGGAAGAAATTTTTATAGAGGTGGAAGAAGCATCCCATCAAGCTCAAGTGGAAGAGGGAGTAATCAAAACTCAAGTTAGAGCTCCTCACAAAATCAGTCACAAGGACAAAGGTATGATAAGTCTCAAATCCAATGTCACTATTGTAAAAAGTTTGAGAATTACATGAATGAGTGTAGAAAGAAACAATATGATTATGATAAACAAAATGCAAATTTCACAAAATAAAGTCAAAATAAAAAACCAGAAAAGAGCACAATGTTTTTGGCATGTAATGTTGCACAAGCAAGTGAAAAAGATGTTTGGTTTTTAGACTCAGGTTGTAGCAACCATATGACAGGAAATCTAGAAATGTTTTCAAGTTTAGATGAAAATGTTAAATCTGATGTGAAATATGCCTACCAATTTTTCCCAAATTTTGGACAACTCAAATCAACACAATGCCAATGGATTAGTGTTAGCTTCAAAATGAGAATCAAATGAAATACACTCAATGCCAAGAATGTGCACACAAGATCCTTTAGAAGGTGAGGTGCTAACATATAGCAGAGGAAACAAGATTATAACTGAAAGTAAATACCATTGAAAGCAGAAAGAGACGGTGAACCAGCCATGAAGATTTCCTCTCTACCACTTATCTATTGGGGGGAAAGACTATAAGCAAGAACTAATTCATCCACTATGGTGGGCATCCACTCAACAGTGGGAACTTTCCACATAATAGTGGGTGATAGATGTAAATACAAATTAATTTGCTCCACACTGGCGGTAAACCATCTAGGGGTTATAATATTTGTATTAGAATTCATAAGTAAATGAAGTAACAACAATGGTTGGATTAGTACTACTAATTCACAACCTTACAATCAAAGAAAATTGCAAATTACGAGTGTTACAATCATAGAATGAATGCAAATGTGTGAAGGATGAATCTTCCAATTTTTAAACCTCTCAAATACTGAAATTGAAGCCAAAAACTGAACTTATTGAAGTTTGATAACAAAAACTAACATACTGAAAATGTCAACCAACAAATAGAAAACCACATAAATGCTCACAACTTCATCAATATACTTCCAAACGTGATGAAACGAAGTGCAAAGGCTCTTTGGAGGATAGGCGCCCAAGTTGCAATGTTGAAACAACTTCAAACCACCTTCAATTATTTGGCACGAACTCCAATGCCCAACAAGAATGGTACAACCTGTTGGAGGTGCAATTTTGCAATATAAAAATAATGACTTCGAATTAAATTCTAATCTCTTGTGGAAAGGGATGCCTTGTGCCAAGAATCACTTTGCCAAAATACCCAGAACAATATTTCAATTATTCAAAAAGCTACTCATAAAAAACATTTTTAGCTGTAGACACACCAGCAACTCGGAACTTGAAAAACATCACCAAAATTCTCCACTTGAAAGCTCAGTATGCTAGTCTGGATGAGAAGCATCCATGAAGCCAACTAAGTGTTATCTTTCAAACATGAAATTGGTTAATTGCTAGGAGGTACAAACATTCCTCGAAGCTGAATTTACAATGTCATTTCAAATTCAAAAAATTATTAAATTCTCCTCAAAGTGGCATCTATCTCTTCAAGGCATAAAAACTTTATTAAATATTGTTCAAATTTATCCTTAATGAAGGTGTCCCCCTTCATGGCCACCTTTAAACACAACTTAAAGTTAATGAACTAGGTCAAGGGGTCAATTTGAAATTAAAAAATTAATGCCTTGAAATATATTATTTCACCAAAAGAATGATTTTGAGGCCAAAAATCAAACCTAAGCAACTGCTCCAACTTAAAAAGACTTACTGAAGTGTTGACAACTAATCACTGCCAAAAATAGAATTTACTAAAAATAGTAAATTCTGAGAAATGCCAAAAACCACCAAGCGAAGGAAACCCTAATTTTACTTCTGATCAGCCTACGAATTTTTGGAAATAGGCTATCAGTCACAGAAGAGTGTATGGCCAAAATGGGGACATTATAGTCCGCACTTCCCAAAATTGTTTTTCCTCAAGCAATGACACAACACTCCAAATTGATTCCACCAAACATATAGGATCTTAGGGTCCCATGTCCATCTCTGACAAACCCCACCATGTTGATGCTATACTACTCTAATTATACAAATGAATTTAGTGCACCAAAACTGCACAAACCATCCATGCAACCTCAAAGAGATAACATGCATGAAAACATGGAAGGAATGGAATCAAAATCAAGCAGCATTTCATGCCCAATAAACTTTGAGGAATTAACATCTGCAATGTCAATATGAATCACCATTTTGTGAACCAAAAAGAATAATCTAATCAACTCAAAAATATTCTCATCAACATAACTCCTCAAAGCAACAAACCAAATCACAACAGAAAATGTGATTCCATCGTAGCTATTTGCAAAGGAATAATCAACTCTTTGCATGGTCATAACAACCACATCATCAAAACTCCTCAAGGATGTATAATGCCTCCTTTGAGTAGCTTCATCATAATTAGGAAAACTTTTGAAAATTTTCACCATTCTTCCCCCAAGAGTCCTAGAAAGTTGAACCAAATTAAGAAAAGGTTCATTGCCCCTAACACTAGTGCCAGAGATTGAACAAAGATGATCACTACAAAAGAATTTGAACACCATCAAAAACTGATCCGAATCACAATGAAACATCATTTCCCACTTTAGAGGCCATAAACCATCACTGAAAAGAGATTGTGAAGAGGAAAAATGAATGTATTAGCTGCCTATGAAAATTGAAATGAACCACTCAAAGTCTAATTTTTGGAAAATCAACATGCAAGGAGTTGTACAATTGCTGCAAAACTAGAAATCAACATCTATAATATCACAACTGCTCATGCCCAAGGATAGGAACATCCTCTCAAGGAACTCCAACCCAAAATAAAAACATCCTTTGTTTGAAATATCTCTCCAATCCATCGATTGATGTGCAAAAGGAACCATCGAATGGTTAATAAGGATGAGGACAACATCAAAGAATCTGAAAATTGAACCCTTATCTCTCCAATGATTCCTCTTTCTACTTGTAACAATCTCCATCAAACCATGTTGAGTATCCCAAGCATGAATACCCAACTGAAAATGTTCCCCAATGCACCGAAAAGAGTAAACAACACTTCTCCAAGTGCTAATCAAAGAAAATTGCAAACTCAAGTAGTTAGTATCTTCCTTGATAAACCCATGTAGCCCATCCTTGAAAACAACAACATCAGTGGAGCACAAAACAAATGTTGTCCTCAATCCCCATTCCCCCAAAGGATAGGATGATCCAAAACATCACTCAACCCAATAGATGGATTGTCAAGAACGTAAATAATTTGTTTTGGTCTATCTTTCTCCCAAACTTTATGAGTAATAAGTCTCGAATCTTCACTCTTTGCTGCTACAACAAAGTTACCAGCAACTACCAAGACTTTTTTTATTGACACCTTGAAGCCAGCGATGAAGAAATCTCCTTGATTCCTTACTTCCCATGTGAAGAATTCATCCTTGAATCCACTAATGCTTTCATTATCAAAATTCCCTTGATGATTACTACTCACAAATCATGGCACACCCTCATAGAAATTATCTATCACCTTATGATTATACAAATCATGTGAAGATAATGGACTGTTGTTCTCAACAATATTTTCTTCATCCCTTTCATTGGTGTCTTTATAGAATTCAAGCTCATCTTTTTCAACTTATGGCTACCCATCATTAGTTGCCGACCCACAAAGTGTAGCATGCTGAATACTACATTCATTATTCATTAAAACATCTATCTCATACCTGCAAACCATTCCTTCTTGTGGAAAAGTCTCTTCCCAACTCAAGAGTTCACACTCTTGATGTACTTTCCAATCATTGTCAACATATGGGATCACCTTGGTATTATGCAATTTTTCATCATTAAGGATTTCATTTATTTCTTCAAATATTTGCTTGATCTCCATAATCTTTGTATTAGCTTCTTGTTCCTTAAGGGTGGCTGCAATAGATGAATGATTTTCTGCTTTGCATAAAGAATGATGAGCTAAGGTAAAATCAAGGCAAAGCCTATCCATCTCTTCCTCCTTCTCTTGGTAGGCATCATAGGTCTCCTCTACAAATTTAATAGCATTATCTCTATCTAAGAGCAAGTGCAAATAATCTGATTTTATGGATTCCAATGCCTCTTTGATGGACTGCATCTTGGACAGAGTGTCTCCATCTTTAACTCCATTTGGTTTCTCTTCAAACTGAAACTTCCAATAGAGTTCTTCAATGAAATGGTATGTGCTATCAAATCTTGATAACACTTTAACAATCTTCTCTTCTGAAACCAATAAATTATCCTTAAAATTTTGCAAATCTTTAAGCCCTTGATCCCAATCAGAAAAGAGGCTTTACTTATCAAATATCAATTTTTCTGATTTTTTTTTATTGACATGATTTTCAAAATCAGCTTCCTCTCTTATTTTTTCACTGTAGAATTCCTGAATAGAAGGCTTGTCAACAATATCTTCAAGCAATGAATCATCAGAAGATTCCCTTGTTTGCTCCTCTAAGCATTCCAGTGTAAAAATGCTCGGATCCCATGGTCTCATGAATATCTAATTTTGTTCTAAACAACTATGGCCAACAAACTCTTCATGGAAGGTTCGTCTCTTGAAGACGTCACCTTTAGAAACATCTACATCAAACACACTGGAGTTATAACAATAATGAGCTCTATCATTAGGAACATGTCTAACTCAACAAAATCTTCCCCAAAGACATTCTGAAGTAATTTTGACATGGGAAAGTCCCACTCATATTCTAAATTATCATCAAAATGATGAACATGCTCCAACTTGATTGTTGTTTTGATATTTTCAGCAACTTCAAACTCTTCATCAGCTGCATTTCCTTCGAATAAGTCATTCTGAAGGTCTACCATACTTTCCTCTTGATTAATGAAATCTTATTTTTCAAATAGTAGCTTTGTAGGTTCATCTCTCTCCATTTCAACATGTCTTCTAGCTTGGGAACTTTCTCTACATCATCAAAGACACTTCTACTCTCATTTTCAAGTGCATTAGTATCTCTATCTTGACCTTTCACATTCTCATGCTCTTCTTACAGTGTGTAACTTGGAGAGGCAACCAAATAATCTTCTAATTTTAGATCATTCTTCTCTTCAGTAAAGGAAATCTCTACATTATTCTGAACTATCATATTCAAAATTGGTTTCAACTTTTCTTCACATTGATTGAAAATTTCTTTGACTAGCAAATCAATAGTGGAAGAAATTTGCTCTTCACATTCATAGGCATTCTTGAGGATGGATTGGACACTTTCAGGAAGAGAATCAACTTCTTTGATGGTGTCAATTAGAATGTCCTTAATAGCTGCAAACACCTCCTCTTCTTGCTTACTCCAAGTCAAAGTGAAGAGATAATCAAACAGCTGGTAAATCTGATTTTCCATCTCCAATTCAATCAAAAGGATGCAAGTTCTTACTTCTGAAAATGTTTTTAATACAACGGCTCTTCTTGAAAACAATCCACTCCCAGTTTCATCCAAATCTTGGAAACTCTCCACAATCATACTTAATATGATCTTCATGGTTTCTTTATCATAGGGCAATTATGGTTCCACAATTCTAATCACTTCCATGAAGCAAGAAGAAATCAGCAACTTGGTTTCTTCATCTAGATGCCTCAGCCAATAGGGCTGATTCAGAGAGGTTACTATAGGTGCTAACGTGAGCCGCTTCTCCTTTGAATGTGATTGCTTCACTTGCCTCAAACATTGTTCTAACAAATGAAGAATGTTCTTTTTTATTTTCCCTTGACTAAAATTCTTTGTCAAGTCTTTTTCCAACCATATAAGGAGTCTCTACCAACTTCATCTCTTCTTCATTAGCCATGCCTAACTGCCAACTTTCAAATTGAAGTCAAAATTGCCCACATGTTTAATAACTGTTGATTTTAAGCATGATAGTAAAAACATATGTGCAAAGAATTATCTTTCTTCTTTACAAGCACTACAGTTGGAGAAAAATGAGTTTCTCGGTTCCTCAAAAACATTGAAAAAGTATCAAACTCAGGCCACTGAAACTAAAATATGGGCTGACCTCTAGTGTAGAATCTAATTCTTTTGTCACTCATCTATTAGAAGAATTTGTCTTTCTCATAGGATGGAAAGATCTTTTGCTCTGATACCACTAAAATATGCCTACCAATTTTTTCCCAAATTTTTGACAACTCAAATCAACACTATCCCAATGGATTAGCGTTAGCTTCAAAACGGGAATCTAATGAAATGCACTCAACGCCAAGAATGTGCACACAAGATACTTTAGAAGGAAAGGTGCTAACAAATAGTGAAGGAAACTATATTATAACTGAAAGTAATAACAACTGAAAGCAGAAAGAGGCGGTGAACCAGCCATGAAGATTTCCTCTCTACCACTTATCTAGTGGGGGGAAAGACTATAAGCAAGAACTAATTCATCTTTTGCAGCGGGCATCCACTCAACAGTGGGAATTCTCCACTTAACAGTGGGTGATAGATGTAAATACAAATTAATTTCCTCCACACTGGCAGTAAACCATCTAGAGGTTATAATATTTGTATTAGAATTCACAAGTAAATGTAGTAACAATAATGGTTGGATTAGTACTACTAATTCACAACCTTACAATCAAAGAAACTACAAATTACGAGTGGTACAATGATAGAATGAATGCAAATGTGTGAAGGATGAATCTTTCAAGTTTTAAGCCTCTCAAATATTGAAATTGAAGCCAAAAACTAAACTTATTGAAGTCTAATAACAAAAACCAACATACTAAAAAATGTCAACCAGCAAACAAAAAACCACATAAATTCTCACAACTTCATTAATATACCTCCAAACGTGATGAAACGAAGTGAAAAGGATCTTCGGAGGATAGGCGCCCAAGTTGCAATGTTGAAATAACTTCAAACCACCTTCAATTATTTGGCATGAACTCCAATGCCCAACAAGAATGGTACGACCTATTGGAGGTGTGATTTTGCAATATAAAAATAATGACTTCGAATTAAATTCTAATCTCTTGTGGAAAGGGACGCCTTGTGCCAAGAATCACTTTGCCAAAATACCCAGAACAATGTTTTAATTATTCAAAAAGCTACTCAAAAAACACTTTTAGCTGTAGACACACCAACAACTCAACTTGAAAAATATCACTAAAATTCTCCACTTGAAAGCTCAATCTGCTAGTTTGGATGAGAAGCAGCCATGAAGCCAACTAGGTGTTATCTTTCAAACATGAAATTGGTTAATTTCTAGGAGGTAAGCATTCCTCGAAGCTAAATTTGCAATGTCATTTCGACAGCATAACTTTAGCATAAACAATGGATGAGAAAAGCTAGAGTAAAACTTTTCTTTTATAGAAAAAGAGGTGACTCTTCAAATTCCAAGAGTGGGACGCCAAAAGCCCCATTTGAAATATTTTCAAATTCAAAAAATTATTAAATTCTGCTCAAAGTGGTGTCCATCTCTTCAAGACATAAAAAATTTATTAAATATTTAATTTCTTCTTAATGAAGGCATCCCCCCTCGTGGCCACCTTTAAACACAACTTAAAGTTAATGAACTAGGCCAAGGGGTCAATTTGAAATTAAAACATTAATGCCTTGAAATATATTATTTCACCAAAAGAATGTTTTTGAAGTCAAAAATCAAACCCAAGCAACTGCTCCAACTTAAAAAGACTTACTGAAGTGCTGACAACTGATCACTGCCAAAAATAGAATTTACTAAAAATAGTAAATTCTGAGAAATGTCAAAAACCTCCAAGCAAAGGAAACCCTAATTTCACTTTTGATCAGCCTACGGATTTTTGGAAATAGGCTATCAGTCACAAAAGAGCGTATGGCCAAAATGGGGACATTACATGATGTTACATGGGGTAATGACAACAAAGTGTTAGTTACAGGAAAGGGAAATTTCAACATTCTAACTAAACAGGGGGAGCAAAAGTATATCTTAGATGTGTATTTTGTGCCTAGCTTAAAACACAATCTGATGAGTATAGGACAACTTGTTCAAAAAGGGTATAGAGTAACTTTTAAAAATGGACTATGTACAATTTTAGACAAATACCCAAGTAATCAGCTCATTGCTAAGGCCAAAATGACAAGTAATAGAATGTTTACTTTGAAGATTAAGCCAGATTTGATTATAGATTATGCACAAGCACAAGAAACCACAATAGTTATCCAAAAAAAAATTCAAGTAGAAGTAAAAGATGAAAACTGGATATGGCACTTAAGATTTGGGCATCTTAACTTTGGGGGTCTAAATTTGGTTCATAGGAAAAGTATGGTCAAGGGACTACCTTTAATAGAAAAACTTGAAAGAGTATGTGAAGGATGTATCTTAGGAAAGCAGCATAGAAAATCTTTTCCAGCAGGAAAGTCAACTAGAGCAAAAGCTCGTTTGGAGATTGTACATTTAGATTTGTGTGGACTTATGCAAACACCCTCAATTGGTGGCAGTCTCTATTTTCTGACTTTTATTGATGATTATTCAAGAAAAACATGGGTCTACTTTCTAAATCATAAGAGTGAAGTGTTTGATTTCTTTTGTCAATTTAAGTCTCTTGCTGAAAAATAGAGTGGTCATTATATCAAAGTGTTGAGGACAAATAGATGAGGTGAATATATTTTAAAAGTTTTTTAATTTTTTGCAAAGATCATGTGATTCACAAATAGTTTACTACTAGATACACACCTCAGCAAAACGGGATAGCTAAAAGGAAAAACAAAACAATTATGGAAATGGCTAGAAGCATGTTGAAAGCCAAACATTTTTCAAATGAATATTGGGTTGAAGCTGTATCATGTGTAGCATATATAATGAATAGGTGTCCAACAAAAAGTGTCATGTGATTATGATTCTTGAAGAAGCATGGACTAGAAGAAAATATAATGTTGCTCACATGAGAGTTTTTGGTTGTGTAGCATATGCACATGTGCCTAATGAGTTAAGAAGAAAGTTAGACAACAAAGGAGAAAAACGCATATTTATTGGATACAACGATGAATCCAAGGCTTACAAACTTTATAATCCAACAACTAAGAAGGTTATAATCAGCAGAGATGTATAGTTTGTTGAAGATGAAGCATGGGATGGAAGAAGAGAAAAAATAGTTAATGTATCAGCAAGTATACCTCAAGAGGAAAATGAAATTTTTGTACCAACAAATATTCCTTCTACTATGACTCCTTCCGCATAACATCAAGAGGACAACAGATGCCATCTACAACAAGTATTCCTTCTAATGTAAGAGCATCATCAAGAGGACAACAGATGCCATCTACAACAAGAAGTTCTAGCACATGACCATCAATTCCACATTCAACAAGTTCAAGTGATTTATCAAATCCTACATTGGCAAGCATGAGAAGATAGAAAATCAGAAGTATAAGGGACATATATGATCAAAATGAAGGTGAGAATAATATTGATTAGATTTCTCTTTTTGCATTTTATTCACAAATTGAAGATCCAATTTATTTTGAAGATGCAATTAAAGAAGATAAATGGATACGTGCAATGGATGAAGAAATTGATGCAATTGAAAAGAATCAAACATGGGAGTTGGTGAGTCTTCCAAAAGACAAAGATGTAATAGGAGTTAAATGGGTTTACAAAACCAAGTTAAATGCAAATGGTGAAGTGCAAAAATATAAAGCAAAATTAGTGGCAAAGGGTTATTCACAACAACCTAGAATTGATTATAATGAGATATTTGCTCCTGTTGCACGTCTTGACATAGTAAGGATGATTCTTTCCATTGCAACACAAAACAAATGGTCAGTCCATCAAATGGATGTGAAATCAACATTTTTAAATGGCTATCTTGAAGAAAAAATTTATGTGGAACAACCACCTGGGTATGAGATACTAGGACAAGAAGACAAAGCCTACAAGTTGAATAAAGCGTTGTATGGTCTCAAGCAAGCCCCAAGAGCTTGTTACAACAAAATTGATAGTTATCTTTTACATAATGGCTTCATCAGATGCAGTAGCGAGCCTACATTATATACCAAGATGAGTGAAAAAGGTGAAATTATGATTGTATGCCTATATGTTGATGATTTAATATTCACTTGTGATTTATCAGTTGATCTTTTTAAAGGAGCTATGAAGAAAGAATTTGAAATGATAGACTTGGGACTCATGAAATACTTTTTAGGCATTAAAGTGAATCAAAATGAAAATGGTATCTTTATTTCTCAAACAAAGTATGCAAATGATATTTTGAAGAGGTTTAACATGACAAATTGCAAATCAACACCAACACCTATAGTTACAGGTTTGAAGTTAAGTAAGAATTACAAAGGTGCAAATGTGGATCCAATGCTATATAAAAAACTTGTTGGCAGCCTTATGTATTTGACAGCCACAAGGCTAGACTTAATTTATGTTGTAAGTTTGATTTCCAGATTTATGGAAGCTCCTAAAGACACACATTTGAAAGTTGGGAAAATAATTTTGAGATATATAAGTGGAACAAAGAATTTTTGGATTCAATATTCAAGTTCATATGAGTTCAAGCTCACAGGATACACAGATAGTGACTGTGCTGGAAGTGTTGATGATAGGAAAAGCATGTCTGGTTATTTTTTTCATTTTGGCACTGGTGTAGTTTCATGGGCTTCAAAAAAGAAGCCAATAGTCACTCTTTCATTAGCAGAAGCAGAGTATGTGGAAGCCACAAGTGCATCATGTCAGGCAGTATGGATGAGAAGAGTGTTGAAAGAGCTAAAGAATGAACAAGTGGATGCAACAAAAATATATTGTGATAATAACTCAGCCATAGCATTATCGAAAAATCTAGTCTTTCACAAAAGGAGCAAACACATTGATACCAGATATCATTTTATCAGAGAGCTGATCAACAATGCAGAAATGTTTTTAGAGTTTTGCAGGTCTAAAGATCAATGTGCAGACATTTTTACCAAGGCGCTGGGAAAAGATAACTTCATTTATCAGAGAGATCGTTTGGGGATTATTGATGGCAATAGTTGTAATTAAGGGGGAGTGTTGGAAATAATTCCAACTTCTGCTTCCTGTGTGCATTCCAGACCCCTTCCTGCATTACCGCGACATCCTCTCCTCTGTCGTGCAATGTTGTGGTGACCCCATAGTCCCCCAGGCCTCTCCATTTCCTACGGTAGAGCGGTGTCTACCACCATACCGCGGGCCTCTCTATTGATGTGTGTGGTACTGTGGTTCTACCACTATCCCACGAGGTCATCTTCCATGGTGTGCGAAAGAGCGGTTCCCACAACCTCCTCTTTTTCTCCTGGCGGTAGAGCGGTGAAGCGTATTTTTTATGGGATTTTTGATGTTTTTTTTTTAGCGTGAAGTTATGAGCAGCAACTCGGTGTTTTTTTTATGAATTTATATAATGAATGAATGAATAAAAATTTTAGTTTTTTGGGTTAAGTTATTTTGTTCTTAGTTTGTTTATGTGAGTCCTCTTCCTCTGGCTTTCAAAGGGAATATCTAGAGTGATCTGGTATACCTATAATAATAATGTAAGTTTTATATTTTAACTAATACACTTAAGTTGATGTGTTGAAACTTGTTGAATAAATTATTGTGTATTACTTAATTGAGGTAGATTATTTATATGATAGAAAGATAAGAAATTTCATTTTTTAAGTTTATAATTAAATTTTTATCATCAAAAGAAATGGTATGACTAAAAGTCAAGTTTTCCTAAATTTTCAATGATGTTGATTCTTTCAAGTTTTGAATAAGCTAATTATAACCATAGAATTACATATTATACTGTGACATGTTCTATACTTGATAATGTAAGAATATACATAAATTACATGATCATTATATTCAGAATTTAATATAATTTTGAATATTAATCAATTAATAAACAGTCAGATACACCCTCAAAGATCGTTATATTCTATTTAAAAAGTAAAGCATCACAGAAAGCAATGTTGAAAAAAAACTGATATTAAAGACTTTTAGTATTTTTTCTTTCATTTTTCTGTTTGATAAGAGGATAACCTTAAACCGAAATTAAAGACTTATTAGTATTTTTTCTCCATTTTTCTGTTTGATAAGAAGATAACCTTTTCTTTCATTTGGACAAAAACGAAGTGGGCTGTCAATGTCCCCTTTATAAATGTTCTCTTTTATCTACCGGTTGCTTTGTCAACTCCATTTTTCAACTAATACATCATTCCTCCGTTTTTACTCTGAATGCAAATTAATCTCCGTTGATAAAGTTTATATGCCTTCTTAATCATAACATCTATACTTTTTTGTTCATTAATTCTGTCTCTATTCCTTAAGGTATCTTTGATGCTTATGCACCCATCACCCATTAGCTTGAACAGCTAGTCAGCAGTACTCAGTTCTTTGTCGTCTCGTTTCTCTGCTTTATAATTGTTTATTTTCTTTGTATGTATAGTCATGAGGTACTGTGATGTTTATATGATAGTGCTTAGTTATGAGGCATTGTACAGCTAAAGCACCAACTATTAGTACATTTTGACTAGTCTGATCTGTAAACTATTCTATCTCAAGATATAATGAAATCAAACTTGATCAACAATAACAGGATTCACTGCGGCCACTTTCGCAACATTTGAGGTGTCCACCTCCACTATATGGATAGGCAGATCAAATTCATCATTTATTTTTTTGGTTTCAGGAAGTTTATGAAGTTCAGTAGATTCAGGTGAAACAGGCTCTGAGCTTCTGTAAATGAGGTAAACAACGAGCTGAATTATTCCTAAAAGGAAACCAATGCCACTGGGCACCTGCAAAAATAGAATAATTTAATCAGAAAAAAGGTGCACTGTCCTTGCCAAAAATTACATGAAAACTATACTTGAAAATGGCACTAGGAAAAGAGAGAAGATTACAGCAATAAATATATCCTTGACCATTATAGAGTATGCAGACCAGACAAGTGCATTTAGCGTGCTGAATAGGGAAACTAAAAATGGCATGTACTTAACACTTTTGGTTCTGATAACATCTCCCTGTAAGAAAAAGCAGAAACTCATCAACATTCATGAAAAGATGAATTCATCTGCTAATTAACTTATAGTAGGCTTTTTGTTCTTTTAAATTTTTTTAAAGTTTGGGTAGAGTCTAGGTTTTAGATTTTTTAATTTTTTTGGTTAGAGATTATATGTATAGTTTCGTACAATTTTCATAGCAATCTAATTTAAGAACATAAGATTCAAAACTCACGACAGATAATGGGGAGGCATACATAACAATGGAAAGGATCACACCTAAAGTGCCAACCATTAATTGTCTGACACTGTATGTGTGCAGCCCATATATCGTAACTGCAACAACCATGACAAAAGCAACCACCATTGCAATCGCTAACCTCACTGTTTTTACCTGCAAGATAAATCGAAGGAATCCGTGTCAGAAAAATTACAACTCTATATTTAGCTTCTTGCACGGAATCTAGTCAAGCATTGACACTGTTCACAAGGATTATATAATCTAGCAGCCACCAAATGGCCTTCAATCATAAACTTAAGCTGGCATAATGAGTTACCTGCCGCTGCTTGGGGGCAAATGTCAGAAAGGACAGCAGATAAAATATCTCCAAAACAAAGCCTGCCCCATTGATCGTGAGAAGCAAAGTGCTGTGGGGTTTAACAAATGGGGCTCCGTAAAGTAGCCAAAGACAACAGTTGAACAAGGTACACACATATGGTAGTCCTGAATACTCTTGGGTAGACTTATTCTTGTATATCTCCCGGAATGTTGTCCTGCGATTTCCAAATACGAGAATATGTATATATAAGCTCGTTATCTTGATAAATAGTGAAAGCTTACATGTAAATCAAGTTCTTCTATATTAGACAAGTTTTCAGCGCCATGCAAAGTTGTTAACTCAGAGAAATCTGATGTACACAGTACTTACATAGGTGAGAGGAAAAGTGCCAGTGAAGTTATATTTCCTGCACCACAGACCGCCATGAAACATTAATCGTGATGTTTTATGTTTCACATCCTTTGCACTCTCATATAATCTAACTTAAAGCAAAGCTCTTGGTCCCGAAACAAATCTCAATCTACATACAAACGAGTACCAAATCCAAGAAAGCCGACCCAAATCTTGTTAATCAAAATGAGCAATAAAATCAACTAATACATAGTAAACCTGCACATTAAAATGAGCAACAATCCCACAAATACCCAACAAAACTTGCACATACAAATGAGCAGCAAACCTAGATAGAAACTTGTACATACAAATGAGAAAGAAATTTATAGCAAAATTTGTACCTGGAAATCAAAACGAAGATCAGATACATAATCCAGAGTCTTAGAATTCAAAGCAATCAAAATAATCCCTTGGCGGTTAAGAAGAGGGTATGCTTGTTATGATGCAACGCAATCTATGGAAGTCTTACAATATAAAGTTCAAAATACAAACTTGTGTCCTACCCATTGTCAACTGACCATTCTAAAAACCACATGCTCTCCCTTTAGAATGAAACTGTATTTATGCAAAATCCAATAGCATAAATCTATCATAGAGTACAAATCATATATGTCCAATATATCCAATCTAGCTATTTGCACCATACTTCATTCTAACCATGATCATCCCATTTGAGACCAGACAAAAAAAGTTACAAATTCTATTATGGCCGTACATAGGCCTATATCTCCTATTGTAGTCCCCTTTAGAAAGTCCTGAAATCGAATTAGCACAATAAAAACTTGAGAAATCTAGATGATCCAGATTATATTTATATTCCATAAAGTAGTAGTCTGGATGACATACCGATGATTCCCACTACAAGCTGCAGAGGAAAAGCCATTGAACAAGAGAAGAAACTGTCTTTGCAGTACTCAAAAGAAAAATATCTAATGCAAATTGAAATTAGCACAAGAAGATGATGAAGCTGTGAAGACCACGAAGATTTTTTGGTCCTTTTATAGGCATTCACCCTGCATAAACCAACTTTGATATCATCATAGACAGTGAAATGTAGGAAGGAATAACTAGCATTTTAAATTCATGACCAGCAAAGCACTAGAGAACAAATTGCATTTAGCTTTACACATCAGAGTTATTGGAAACCAGCTCAATACAATGCTCACAGTCAACTTGTGATATGGGTATGCTTTATCCTAAATTCTTGTAAGGTTATCATCTCTCTCGGTCCTTTTCTGTTTCTGCATATAGCAAAACACACTACACCAAGAGAAGTAATTCATAATATTTCAAGGATTCGTTGCCAACACGTACATATTCTTAGGAAGAACAGTACAAAACATTGTAGCACTTCTGGGTGAAGAGGGGCATATTCTATAGTAGATACAAAGTGTGGGATACAGATCACTCTGAATGATTGTGAAGAAATGCATTGAATTTTTGTTTTTTGAATTAACATAGAAAACATTTACATGTATGTGTATCATCCATACAAGTTTAATTACATCTACCATCTTTACTCTACCATTAGATCATTCACTTACACGTAGGTTCCATGGCATTCACAGTGTTTCTTACATAAACGTAGATATTTTGTATATATAAAAAATAAGGGATTTGCCACCAGAATTTGCATTTTTATGTAGACAAGTCAGCAGATTGTAGTTGAACTACCTTAATCACGCAAACCTTTGCCCAATAATCTCGACCATAACAGTCTTGCAGGTCTTAGCTGTAAGTTTTGTAGCCAATATCGTTATTTTCCTTTGGCAAGAAGCCTCGACACAAAGGTGGCCAACATGACCAACTTTCTTCTGAGTAGTTGAGTTTTCCCCTTCCCCTTTTCTTAATACCCTTTTTTTCTTTTTCGTCTTGATTACATGTATTTTTTTTTAAAAGTTTGTTTATCTCATTCTATGCTACTGTTCAAGGGCACCATTCAATCATAGCTATGTTTCTTTTAAGGAAAAAAAGTTGGTAAATATTTTTTACATCAAAAGCTTGGATGTAATAGCGTCACGTCATGTAAGGTGATTGTGTTTAGCTATGTATATTAGGTTCTATCTTCACAAGTCACCCATTCATTCCAGTTCAAGCACATTTGAAAGCTGTACAACACTCACCTACAACCAAATTGGTCACTGTATCTTGCAGTTATTGCTATGGAATTTTTTCAGGTTATATTTTTAATTATATGCTTTAGGTTACTAAGGTTGTGCAAGTTTTTTCAACCATACATTGTAATTGATTGCTTTTGGGCCTCTTTTTATAAGTCTTATATAATTTTTTATTAAAATTAGAAAATATAATAGTACTTTTTTAAAAAAGATATGTGATATGAAGGTATGTTCTCAAAAATAATGTAAGATAGAGCTTAAAATAAAGATGAAAAATCAAAGAACACTAATCAGTTTTGAAGCTTTAATCAATGATCATGTTGTTTTTCATTGAGGGAAGCACAAGTTTTGAAGAGGCTCCAAAATCATTTACATAGTCAAATTTCAATCAAACTACAACAAAACACAACAATAGATGTTTTGAAGGGACCTTGAAATCCTTTGCAACAAAAGACATCAAGCACACAATTAGAAAATAACTCAAAACATAGCCATAAAAGATAAGCTAATGCGAAACAACAACTAAACTATCACAAACTAAAAGCAAATTATACCACATATGCAATTGCAACCAAGCTGTCAAAAAACAACAAACAAAGATTGCCAACTAAGCCATCTTTGGATCCTACCTAATACTTTGGGCACCTAGTATTGGGTGTGGGAAGCACAACCATGTTTTGGATGACCTATTTTCCTTATTTGGATGATCTTCCATAAAATATAATCCTCCGAAAGACTCGTATCAAGGGGAGCATGGAGAGAAATCCTTTACTGCCCCAACAAGTTTAGTTTATGATCATGCTCTTATTTTATGATATTAGTTTTATTGAGTTGAAATTTTATGTAGAGAAGTGTCTTGTAGAATTGATTGTGTTGCCAATAGAACGTATTTGATTGAAGCAATCCTTGACACTTTTGGGGGTCATTTTTAATCAGCTAAGGCCTCAAATTGATTTCTTAAGAACTCTTTCAAATTTTTCCAAGATTGAATTTTTATTTAGTTTCAAACTTACAATTGTTTTTAGATTGGAGAGTTGACATTTAGTCTTACTTTTGTTAGCTTTAAATAAATGACAGCTTTCATGGCCATGTGAATAAGCATGCATACTTACTAAAAATAGTTAGTTTTTATTAGGGTCAATTTGAGAATTTTAGGAGTTAAAAAGGTTTCTTTTTGTTTTCTAGGGATAGAATTGAATGAGGAATGAAGGGAATTGATGAATTTCTCTATTTTTTATGTCTTGTTCTTAATAATAATGATGATTTTTATGATGTGAATCTTGGTTGCATCATATAGGCACACATTAAAAATTGTGTTGATTGAATATATCAACACTTACATATACATAGTGTATTGTTCATGAAGCATGTTTTTATCATATTTTATAAAATCTATAATTTATATTTGATAAGTAATAGTTTAATATATTATGGGTGACAAGTTAAGTGGGTTTAAGCTTGCAAGAAATATCATGGTTAAGTATGTTTGAGTTGGAGTAGTATTGAGATTGTGAGTTATTCATGAAATTTGATTTAATGAGTTTGAGTCAAAAATTGCACAATTGAATCTTTGTTTGAATATCATAACTATTAAAACTATCACAAGAAGGACAAAAAACAAATCCTTCAAGCATTGTTAAATAAAAAAAATTCAAGATTTACTATATGATTTACTATTTTTGATAATTATTAATGATAGATTTGAATACTATCAAACAATTTTCATTATAGTCAAGTTATCACTGTGTAGTACAAGGTCATCAAAAATATTATTGATAACTCTCTAAACTATCATTAAAAGGATAAAATCTAGAGAATGCAAGGATTGAAGAAGATGGAATAGTCAAGATTTTTTTAAAAATTCTACTGAAGAATCATGTGTTCCTCTATAATGTTTCGTGTAACTCTTTATTTATAATACCTTCAAGAGGGGTCATTGTAATGATTACACCTTAGTGTTTCCTATACAATTTTATTAAATTGATGTTATGGTGTTTCAACCTATAAGTTTTAGAGGAGTTTTAGTATGATGAACTAAAAGTGTGGTAGAAAATTGCAATGCTTATGTGGTGTTAGTACATTATTCTTTGTGCAAGATAATTCAATGAAGGCATCTACAATATAGTAAAACTATTATAATAGCACATGAGATGCAAATTGAGAAGGAAACCCCTCTTTTGTGAAAATTTCTTCCATTTTAGTTTATCTAGGTCAATTACCATTTTCTACATTTTATTTTTAGTTATTAAATTAGCTAATATAAAACATTTTTCTAGATTTTTAATCTAGAATATCAACTTAATTATACAATATATATTTGTAAATAAATAATTCACTTTACATAAATAGTTTATGTTAATAGATAAACATAAATAAATTAGCACAATTAATTTTATTAAAAGCTAGTTGAGTACATGAACAATAGTAAATGTAATAATTAAAATGAAAAGGATTAGGTGCCAGTGCTAGGAACAATAATGAAGTTATGCTAACATTGTATGCTAGAATTATTCACTAGGGTACAAATTCATAATGCCCATGAAATGCTTGCTCTCTAAAAATCTATGGAAACTAAAAAAAGTTGTATAAATAAATCTTAGGCACCATACGTTTTATGCTACTAATTATAATTTTGATCCTAATTGCCACCAAATTTATATCTTGATGCATAAATCTAATTTGCAAAAAGAATTTTGATAAATCTTTCCAAATTTGATCTCTAATATTTGATGATTTGTTAAGTATTCTAGTGTTTTAAAAAACATTATGGGAATATTTTGAGTTAATAGAGTTCAAGTTATCCTAGTTCAACCCCCTTGATTAATTATATTTACAACTCTGAGTAAAAATTTGATGACAACCCACAAGCATGCAAATGGCCCATATGCAAACAATGCAAGTTATGAATCTTTGTCCCTTAGAAAATTGAAACTTGTTCCCCAAAAACTTATACTCCCAAAATCTAACATATGAATTAATGACAACTATAATGTGTTCAAACATAGGGCATAACAATATATCGCACAAACATATACCAAGTTATCTTACAATGGCTAGTAAAAAAAGGCTAAAGAGTTGGAATTTAAATTTTAAATTTTGGGTCATTCTCACATGCTATATGATCAATTTCAAGTAACAAGAAAATGGACCTAGGTAAAGAAGCGATTATCTTGAGGGTAAGACTCAATGCATTGAGTTAAATATGAATGGAGTTTCATAAATGTGTGGGAATATGAGTATAAGTGGAAGAAAATAGTGATGGATAGAGATCAAGGTATGAGCCAAAATCTAGCACAAAAATGTGCCACTTGTCAATATATAATTGCATTAAGGACATTCCACCAAAGAAGAGATAAAGTAAATAAGAAATGACATGGGTATACAAATTTTACTAATATAATATTAAACTTGAATATGACTTGTACCAACAAATTATGCATAGAATATCTACATTAATTATGGATAATTAGATAATTTAATCACTTAATCTCAATTTACAAACTAAAATCCAACTTCTTAACATAATAGATCTTAAAAAATATTTTCTAAAATCAAATTTCTTAATATATAACAAAAATTACATTTATAACATCTCTTTTAAAAAACCAAATTCTTCATAGTATGTATTAAAAAACAAAAACCTCACCATCGAACCAACTCAAAAGTACATTCAACCAACTCAATAGAAATAGACATCTACCAAATTTAGTTGATAAACCAATTCTTTATTACATTTTATTTACTGCAGTGAGACGAACCACTAGAGAGACCAAATACATTTCAATCTCTAAGGAATCAAACTTTAGTGGATAAACGAATTATTTTATACATTTTATTTAGTGTATGTTGTGATTGTTTGTCACCCATTAAGCCATTACAAGACGGGACAACTAGTCAACGAATCAGATTTATTTTCTTATTAGATATTACTTTTTATTGCAACTGTACTTTTTTTTATCAGCCTTCCTTTTGAGATGGGAGTAATTATTGTCTTTCTTTCTATATATTACCTCATATATTTATTTATTTTTTATTTTTTATTTAGTGATATAATGTGGGGTTGGCCTCTTAATAAAGTTGTAGTTGTAGTCTTCTAAGGAAGCATGATTGTGGCCCACCTAGGAGAAGCATAAGATCCAATATTTCATAGCATGTTATAGTGGGTAGTAGTTTAATTGTCTTGTAATAGTGTATTTTGTATTATGATGTGGAAAGTTTATTTAAAATTGGGAATTTTATGGTGATTGATTTACAGTTAAGACAAATATTTTGGGAGGGTATCTAGTAGTTGCGGATCTTAATTTTTTTACATTTTTAAATAATAAGTCAATTTTCTATTAAAAAAATAGAATGTTTTTGTGAGTTAAGAGTTTGAGGTTATGTTTGGAGTTTTGGGCATCAATGTTATATGGATATCAATTACATCTTCATTAAATTATTCAAAAACACACACAAAAGTCTGATATAAAAATGTGCATAAAGATATACATATTATTGTTCACTTTATATATTACAATATGATCAATTGTTTATTTGATGTGACTAGAGAAAATAGATATTTTTAATTTATTTTCAAACATCAAGATAATTACTACTAATACTCAATTTTAAAAATAATAGATCAAACCCAAAAAAATCATTATTATACAATATCTAACAACTCTTAAAACAAACTCATATATTCATTCCTCTCATTTATATTATTTCATACAAATTGTAATTTGTAACAACATAATTTTATATTATTCTCTTAAACATTAATCCTTATCTAAAATTATCTATTATGAAATTATAATATAAAGACAAAAAGGAAAGTATTTGATGGAAGCTTTATAAATAATAGTTACAAATTTGATTTTAATATTCTAAAGAAACTAAAAAAAAAATAAAAAAATTATAAAGAATAATATTATATGTGAATAAAATTAAATTAATGATATTACTCAATAAAGTTCATAATAGTTTACAAAGATTTCTATTCATAAATTATTATATTTTAGAGTATATTTAATATGATTATCATTGAGTTGATTCAAGAGTATATCTTAATTCAATATATTATACTTAATTAGATAGGGTATATAGGAGAGTCTAACACTAGAAGATTATATATGAGGTGGTGTGTGAAGTAAAATAATATATCCTAAGATGGGTGTTCTAAGTACCCTAGTGTAGTATTATCATTCCACCCAATAGAAAATGTATTATCCTTCAATATATTTCAAAAATAAATAAATGATACAAATATATTGATGAAAAATCCATCTAGCCTAATGTTAAAACTAATTGACTTTGGAAATTACGTAAGAATTTATAGAATCATCAGATTAACACTAGACGGATGGCCTCTAAAACTAGAATCTATGTAAGCAATTACAAGGGTTATTAGTTGAGGGAAACTTTGAATTAATATTTATCCAACACTATAAAATTAGAGCTAACAAAGGAGTCCCTAATTATTTAATCTACATCTTTGTCTAAAATTTTAGTGATTTTCTAGATCCACTATACTTATTTTATCACCTTCTTGTGGACCAGCTACCTTCTCCACCCATATCTTTATTTTAAAATCTTCTTTATATACTAACCTTGAGCTTAAAATAACCTCAATCTATTTACAAGCTTAACTTGATTCATTTGAAGCTAGAAATCAATTTAATGACTACAATCATGATAGTCATTCTAACCTGTCAAGTGACTATTTTGGTGTTTTTTATTGTTGTTAGAGTTGATTGTTGAACCCCAAAAATCCTATAAATCACTTGGAACCAAAATTCCTATCATATGGAGATATTAAATCCTATAGTGTGTGAAACATAGAAAAAGGGATCCTAGGTACTAAATGCAAAGAACCTAGGATACAAAGTGGCATTTTTCCAAGTTACATTAAGATGTAGATCAACAAGGTGAATAGATTGACTTTCAACCTCAATGGTGATCCAATCAAACCTAGATCTATATCTAATGGGAGATTGGAATGGATTAAAAATATTTTGGAATGATTAACTTAATGATTATATATGCTCTAATATGAAAATTGCAAGATCTCAATAACTAATAAACATAAATAGTTAAGCTCTGACAGATCTGGAAGGTGCAGATGACTATGTACCTACCTAGAAAAATTGGTTTTTTTACAAATATTAGGTCGCCAAATGGTAGTTGAGTCCTTGTAGGGTTTTTTCTCAACTTTCAAGGTCCTTTGGTGGCAAGTCTGAGATCCCTATTTACATTTGCCTCACTATTAGAATGTCATAAATAAATTATGTAGGTAATTTTTTTTGTCTTGACAAGGCTAATGACAAAAAATGCAACAATGCAAAATAGATCTTCAATCCCTCTTCAATCCTCTTCAAACATATAACCTAGACACATTCACAAAGAGGGAAAATGTTGTGCCATATGGGGCCTTGTCTCAATCAAACCTTGTGTAAGTGTTCCCACTTCCATAATGGAAAAATATCAATCGATAAATGATAATGGAATGGAAGGAATGATGAAATCACAATGTGTTGTACAACTCGCCACCCTTCAATGGCTGCCTTGAAGGACTGAAGACATAAAAATCACCTCAAAGATTTGTATCTTTCTTTGGTTGAATGCTTGAATACTTGGGAGACCTAGAAAAAGATGTTAGCCTTCACAAAATAATGATATCATGGTAACATAAACTCACAAACACTTTGACATGATGCTTGGATCTTGAATTTTTGCAGTAAACTCTTAATATGTTACTCTTGAATGATGTTGAAGTTCACCTTTTGCTAGATAGATTTCAAATGATGTAATAGCTAAGTATTTATAGACATTTATTTAATTTATTGAAAATTAGATCCCGATAGCTAACACTTACAAGTTGATTTTTGAATGTTAAATTTCCTCCAAAAACATATTTTAAAATGGGTCTTGGCTAAGAAAGGGGACCCATTCACCCTTGGGTGAATGGTTCCTGGCCCAAATTTCCAAGATACTCATTATCGGGGGCAACATGTGAATTGAATGCATTTATTCAATGCTTGCAATTTATTGAAAATGGGTACAAATGGGCTCAAAAATACATAATTTTAGGTAATTATGGGGTAAATTAGGCTCAATAATTTAGGGGGACCAAAACTTAATATGAAAGTGTAAGTGTATACACTATTTTACAATTTTTAGCCCTCGCTTTAGTGAGAGTATGAACTTATGCTTAGACTCACACTAAAGTAGAGAAATATGTCAAGAGGGGTTCAATTGTTCAAATGTTGAAATGATAGGATGACTAAAGATTGAGGAGGTTGTGCAAGCCCCAAGGATCCAAGATCCCATGGAAAACCAACATAGGCACAAAGGAACACACACACACACATATATATGCAATAAGACAACATACACAAACATACAACATTCAAAGTAAATGCAAAAAAAAAGAAGAAAAAAGAAAGAAATAGACTAGTAGTATTATGCTATGTGTCCATAAAATACATTACTCACAAGGGCTAGTGAAGTTTGATATTCATTGAGTAAGATAATGATTAGAAACACACATGTAAGGTCTTCAAGGTGTTTACTCATAAAAATGTGGCAAAAATAGGAAGGATGCACTAGGTTTATAGTTGTGTACCCATGAAAAGGTGAAAAAACTGGGAAGGATGCACCAAGTCTATAGGTGTGTACCCATTTGTCAACCATACCAAGATTTATAGTCCCCAATAATCTTGATAAGGTGCACAAAATATAATAGGTCCCACAAGGCTAGCAAGCTATATTATGCTAAAAACTCATGAAACACATGGCCCAAGCAAGGCGTATTGTGTCAGGAGACCATGAATGTGATAAGGTTTAATGTCTCGGTGGACGAATGCGGCAAAGCTAAAAATGTAAACAATCAAGATAATCAAAGGGGATTTATGTAATGCATGAAAGGTCACACCTTAGGGAACATCAAACTTGACAACACCACCAAGATATGACTAGTCGATGAATAAAATATCACACCTTAGGGAACACTATCATAACATTACCACTAAGGAGAAAGTCATATGCCAAGAAATATCACTCTTATAGGATATCAAGTCTAATATTACCACAAAGGAGACACGTGACATGAATTAAGAAGATCATGCTTTGGTTGAGAAGGTCACACTTCTTAGGAGACATGTAGTATCATCACTAAGAAGAGACCATTTTTGATGCAAACAATGAGTGGGGGACTATATGCCCCCTCTTAAAATGTTAGTGTACTTGCTACACTAACGTTTTAAGGAGATAAATAGGTAACCCTTGCTAGAAGGAATGCAACAATGACAAGGCTACCTAACCCCTTGCCCCAAAGTGTAGAGACAAAAGGTGATCCAAATGGATGGTGATATACTTCTCCTTGGAAAAAAAAAATGATTGTATAAAGCCAAGTTTATACCCCCATGTATGGTAGTGAATATGTTATGATGCTACAACTATCACATGGCAAGGAGCAAAAACTAATACTATTGATTAAGTTATTTTTTTAATGTTTTTGAATTAAAATAACCAAGACCTCTTGTTGTTTCTTGTGTGTCAGGCTCTATGGGAATATGGATAATTTGTTCTCTTGCACCACACCCTTTCCCATTATAGTCATTGTAGTGTCAAAAAATGTACTCCTTTACATTTTCACATTATATTTGGATCCCTTAATTAATAGGCTTAATTAAACCTCTAATTGGCCCAATTATGCATCTACAAGCCTAATTAATTATAGTTTTTGAAAGGGGAATCAATATATAATTAATGCAATTATCATTTTTAACACCCTGAAATGAATAGGTCCTGGCAATTTAGGTCAAGACCCATTCACCTGAGTCCCCTTTAGTTGTAAATTTCTAATTTTTAATATGTTTTTAATGAAATATTTATGATCTCTAAATTCAAATTTTAAATGTCACCTTGTAATGTTTAATTTTTGAGAAATTAGAAAATTACCTATAAATACAAGGTCTTTTTATCAAATTCAAATCCTAAGATATCTAGAATTCATATGCAAGAATTTCTAAAGCTAATATTATTATCAAAGGTGTTCAAGAGTATATTTCTTAGTCATTTGTTGCAACATTCAAGATATCAAGCATCATGGCAAAATTATCTTCATTCATGCATGTTTTTGGAGCTAACATTGTGATGTAGGTTCAAAGCATTCAATTCAAGATTCAAGCATTGAGATCAACATCCAATCAAGCCATTTCATGCAAGATATAGACCTTGGAGAGATGTGTTATATTTCAGTCCTTCAAGGGTTTGGTGAGTTGCAACAAGCAAGTGCTCATTCATCATTCCTTTCTTTCATGTTTCATTTCATTTCAAGGTTTAATTACCAAAATGAGGTTTGACCACTTGGAAAACCCTCATTCACCAAAAAAAAACAATGTTTTCCTCTTATGTGTGTTGCAAATCTTATATTGAAGAAGGATTGAAGGTTCATCAAAGGTGCAATTTTGCAAAGTTGTCATTGAAGTTGTCAACATTGTTGTCAAGCCACAAAAACTCACTTGCAAAGTTTAATTCTGAATTTCTAACTATGAAACTTGGAAGAATTGAGAGTGTAGACCTAGGAGCAGAGGATTGTAAAAGCATATTTTGAACCCCTATAGTAAGACCCATTTGCCCTTGGGAAAATGAGTCCTAGGAGAACACTCAAAAAAGGATTTTTGTGATAGGTGCATAAAATCATATCTTTCTCAGATTTTTTGGAACTTTTAGGATTATATCATATCAAGGTTTAAAATTGATGTTTCAAGTGATACATTGCATAATTGGGTTTATTTACTATTTTTATTTTTTCTCCCAAAAGTGTACTTCAAGTTGATTTACCCCATCCTCAATCATAAGGAAAACATCAAGATCTCCATTAAGATTGACTCATCTTTAGGGATGAAAGTCAATCTTTCCCTAGGGGATCTCTTTTTCCTAATGAAATAAGGAAGATAGGTGCATCATACCCCGTGTTACCACTTCATATTGGTGAACTTATTTTTCTATGTTTCATTTTGGTGAACTAGACATTGTACATCAATTTTTTTGAAATTGGAGTCCATTCAAATCCTAGATATAGGATTTGCATTAGTGTGCATTGTATCACATTAGTTTGTTGCATTGTATTGCATTAGTTTTCATTTCATTTAGGGTTTTTAACATTGCATTAGTTTGCATCTCATTTAGGGTTTTATGTTTGTATTTTGGACATTTTAAAATTTTAAAAAATAAAAAATTGCATGCATATTACATTGATTTTGCATAATAGTATATTTTTAGTCATTCACATTCAAAAATTTGGTCAAAATTGCATTTCAAAAAGTGTCATATTTTTCATCATTTTTCATTCATTTCACTTGCATTTAGATAAAAAAATCTAGAATATTTAATCACTAAAACCACAGTTTGTAGTCTAAAACAGGAAACCCTAACATTGAACCTTAGACTCAGATTTTAATTTTTTCAATCACCATGCTAAGACCCATTCACCCTAGGGTGATAACTCCCTATACATGTGTTGTTTTAAAATTATGGGCAGTGATTTGTCTCTGTTTGAGCTTCATTTTGATTTGTTGTTAAATCCAGGTTTTAGTTTTAGAAATCAGAAAAAATTGTTATTATAATTTGCATTAGGTTCAGTTGGTCAAATTGAGTGCATTGTTTAAAAATCAAAATTGGGATTAAAAACATATCATTTTTTAGTATCTTTCATTTAAAAATTAGAATATATCAGAGCTAAAAATTTGCATAAAAATCCATCATGGACTATGTGTATGGGTAATATATGGAAAACCTTAAGATCTTTGGTAGATGTTTTAAGTTGTGTGTTTTATGACAACTAGGTAATGCGGTTACGGGACATAATAACCCAGCCGAAATAACCCTAGACAAAATAACCCGGTCACAATAACCCAGGGACAAAATAACCCGGGGTCATAATAACCCAAGACAAAATAACCCATGGTCAGAATAACCCATGGACAAAATATCCCCATAAGAATATAGAGAAAGTAAAACAAAATTTATAAATTACATGTATGTTGCTAAAAAAAAATTATTATTCAAATTTTCAATTAAAGTGTCAAATTATGAGCGATGCCTGTTATATAATCTAAAACGTTATGGTTGTCATAACCATCAACCAATCTTTTTAGTCTTTCTTTGAGTTCATGGTATTTTTTCCTACTTGGTTGTCCAATGTATCCAACCATATATTTCTCTATTCTATTATCTTGGAGACTCTATTCTTTTTTCACCACTTTGATGAATTTCTAGACTGAGCTATGTGATGCTTGAAGCAATTCACTAAATCCTTTGTGCCATCTCTCAATAGTATTATTGGTTATGGGAAGATCATCTTGAGTAGCTGAAGAGCAATTCCACATTGTGATTGGAAACTTGGGTGATTGTTTGTTGCCTCTTCTAGTTAGTCTTCCAATCCATGTGTCTTCAAAATAATCAACTTATTCCCATGAAATTGCCTTTATTTTTATAATTATTTACCATTTTATAGGCTATTTAAGCATATTAAAGGTGTTTTAAGGCTATTTTAGGGGTATATAATGGATATATGGTCTAAAAATGACCTAAATAGCCTCTATGGTGCCTCACAATCATATTTATAATTTATTTTATGTCATTTCTAGTTTACTAGCTTGATCTAAAATGACCATGGGTTATTCTGTCCATGGGTTATTTTGAACATGGGTTATTATGTCCATGGGTTATTTTGACCATGGGTTATTCTGTCCATGGGTTATTATGACCCTGGGTTATTTTTTCCTTGGGTTATTTTGTCCAAGGTTATTTTGGCCGGGTTATTATGTCTTGATACCAGGTAATGCAATTGATACTACTAATGAACCTTCACCTCCTAATGAATGTCCTTGCGAAGTGAAATCTTAGGTCAAGATGAATATAGCATGCAATAATTCATACAAGACTCCTTACACAACCTTAAGAATAATGTATCATTTTATCTATCCATGAAAACACCACCTATAATCCCATCACTTGATATGTTCAACCTATTACATCCTGAAATGGAAGCACAAAATGAGCCTCAACAATTAATCATTATTGAACTTGATCACAAGTACAATAATGATACTCTTCTATCCTATGTTCACAAAGTTACTAATACACCCATTTAAAATTAGAAGAGATTTATGGTCAAGGATTTAATATCTTAAGAAAACAAGGATGTGACATAACAAATGAGCATGGAATTCACAAACTATTAGAGAAAATACCATCTAAGGATACCAAGAGGTTAGAATATCAAGATCTTCTACCCCCTTGCACATCTCCCAAGGGAGAAGATGTTATCTTTCACAAGATCATATCAAGAGACCAATTAATGCCTCACAAGGATGATAGGATCACCATAGATCCTCCTCCCCTACCTCCACCTCAGCAAATATCCCAAAAAAGTAAGAAATATAAGCCATATAAGATCAAGGAATTGTCATTATTACATATTACAACAAGAACATCTCCTTCATCTTGGATTGATTTACTTGCCACCTATCAAAGAAAACAAAAAAGGAAGGAGTACAAACATGAACTACTATGCATTTCATAGAACTCTTGGGAATCTTACCGATGAGTGTCATCTTTTACAATGATTGATTTGTGAAAATGATGTTATTGATGTAATTAACTAAATATTTTCCCATCACAACATCTCTTCACATCACTTTTTCATTCTACAAGTGCAAAGAAAACCTGCAATGTGTGATATTCAAGATCAATGGTTGTAATGAAAAGGAAGAGATCTGACAGTCATCACAGTTGATTCACATCATTGTTGTGAATCATCCCAACAAGGTCATATTTGTGATATGTGACAATAGTGGAATATATCATCAAGATAATAGGTGGCAAGCATTGATTGCATCACATGACTTCTATACGTCATGTTTTACATTCTCTCAAGCACAAAGGAAAAAGAGATGAGAGATGGTTAGTGGAGTATGACGTAAGAATGGATAAATGACAAGGTTTATTTCCATTGCATAGGTAATTCACATTGTTGTTGTGAATTACACCATGTTGAGCAAAGTGTGATATGTTATGGAAAGCTTGGTGGGTACTTTGTTTCAAATTAGCAATGGAGAAATATGAGGATGTGTTTTCAAAGCAATAGGTGACATATTACTATTGCATTGATCACACATATCCTTCACATCATGAAAATGGTTTTTGAACCTTGAACAAAGTTACGATAGGCAATATGAAGTGATGGAGATCTATGATGCAAGTTTAAAGGAATATAAACAAATGGCCATGTTTTAAAGTTGAAGAGGTTAACCAACATCCATCAATTTGTTGTAAAAAGAAGAAAAATTTATGACCCAAGTTCAAAGTTGAATTTCTCCTACGGCTAGGCAGTGGAAATAGTTATGAACCAACTTAGAAGGAAAAATTAATTGTTGTAATAGCTTCAACTACTCACTTTGATTGATGATGATATGTGTAGACGGTGGAGAAAGGCATAAATGAAGTTATCTAATAATTTAAAAGGGAAACTAAAATGTGCACTACTAATAAGTCTAATTACCTAATAGCCCCTAGCCCCAAATTAATAGTTAGGGTCTTTGATTTAACCCCCATAAGCTCTTCATCATTCATTCTATAATTGGCATTCATAACTTGATAGTGTGAGAAATTTTTTTATTGTTACTAGATATTTCATGGTATCATTAAAAAATAAATTATGCATGAGTTGAAGACCCAAGGAATTTTTTTGTCACTTAAATCATAGAAATAGAGGATACACAAAAATATGAATCTTTGTTCTTCAACATTCATCAAACAAGGATTATGGATTTTATTGTCTTAATTTAGGCTGCACAAAATATAAAATTTTAATTTGAATTGTAAGTTTAAATTTTTAATCAAATATTTATGTAAATTTGTAAAATAAAATTATAAATTATTTAACAAATATATTTGAACACCTAAATATTGTTGTTATATTATAATATATTTTTAAAAAAAAATTAATCATTTGTAGAATTGCAATTTAAATTGTGACAATCTAAACCCCTAGGGCCTAAAATTGTTACTAAATTATTCAACTAGAATTACTAAATTGGAAGAAAATAATTTTAAAAAAGCTATCGTGAAGGTAAAAAGCTAACCTTGAAGCTTAAAGAATGTATTAATTCAATTTTTTATTAGCGATTACTTTAACCTTTTTCTTCCTCCTTCACATATTCTCACTCTCCTAATTCTCTCACTTGTTATATTTGCACTCTTGCAGGGTTGCAACTTCCAACCTTGCAATTGAAACTTGGGAGTGATTTAAAATCAAGTTTAAATGAATATTTATAATATTTTTTTGTGATTGCTTATGATGTGAGTAGGGCCTATAAACCATTAGGGTCAAGGTTTGTGGCACAAAGATCAACAAATATTTTTTATTTTTTAAATTATTTTTTAACTAATCCACTGCAAGGGACACCTAGGAATCATGAGTGTAATTGAGACATTCTTGTGAGTCCCTTGAGCATCTTAGGAATGTCTTAAAGTCTCAATAGCATCTCCAAAATAGGGGGATGTCCCTTAAATATTCCCTCTTTGAGGAAGAAATCTTGGAAACATCACCAAGTATATTGTGGTGGTGATGGAATTGTAAGAGGTGTTTCCCTAGAGTCCTAATGGCTTTGAAACATCCTCATCCCAAAAATGCCTAGTTTGAACGGGGACAAACATGTATTGGGAATTTTATGATTAAATGTGGACAATGAATCACTCAAAATTTGTACTTGATTATATAAGTGAGTATAAAAATAAATAAAAATTTGAAAAATAATCATCACTCAAACCATCATTTGATGGTTATAAATTATTGATAAATTTAAAATCATGATATGTGTGTGTGTCATGTGTGCCATGCGTGAGTGTGTGCATGCATGTGTGTATAATTTTAGACTATTTTTGGATTTCTTATTATGAGGATAGTGAGTCTAAATTGATAATTTTTTTACCAAAATTAAAGACCAAGGAATATTCATTCTACCAAAATCATGTGAAACACAATTCCAACATTATCTTTTATAATTAAACCTTCCAAAAACTCCATGAATAGCAACATTTAAAAAAAAAAAAAACATTCTATCATCATAGCTAAATTGTCTTGAGCAAATTAAAATTGCAATCCTTTAATATATTAATATTAATCATTAATTACTCATCCACATTAAAAAAATCTCTTTTAATAAAGTTACTAAAAGCTTTGAAAAACCTACAAGGAATCAATCTTTATTTGAGTGGTTAAGCCGGCACCATTAAAAAAATGAGAACAAAGCCCACCTGACTCAGAATAATAATATTTACTCTTCAGTCAAAGAAAGCAAACCACCTTATAAACAAGCACAGGGAATCTGTTTTTGGATTCAACAAGTTGCCAGCCGACAAAGTAAAAATAAAATAAAAAAATCTAAGGTCCCGCACAGAAGATTTAAGGTCTCGCAAAGAAGATTTATTGTCGTTGACTGATAAAACCCGGTATCAAAATGTGAGTAATTTTTTAATGGCACGTGAAGTTTTCAAAGAGAAATGCAGGATTCCAAACCGTTGAAAGAAAGACATCAGATCCTCTCTTCCACTATACTTAAAAATTAAATGTCAGCAATGACGAACAGCACAATTGAAGAAAGAGAACACTAATGAATTAGCAGTAATGGAGGTCGATCTCTTATTGTATTTGATAAATATATACAGTGAATGTGATTGTAAGGGTGGCAGAAGCATCTTGTTATTATTTTTTATATTAGGGGAGAGGGATAGTGGAGAGGGTTTCAATAGTGGGGATAGAAGTAGTCGTCAGTAGGTCTCATAGTGGAACATCTTAATATCCAATTGCAAAACACTTTTTATCCATAGAGTACACAAACTGACAAATCATGTGATGCCACATCGGCGCACCAATAAAACATGACTTAGTGCACCACTATCAGTCTCACTTTTTTTTGAGCATTTTTTAATACCTTAACAAAAAGCATGCTGATGTGGCATCATATTTGATGACGTGACCCTAAAATTAATTTTTTTAAGCAGGTGAGTTGTCAAATAAACTAAAATTGGGACTGATTTGAAATTCCATGTAAGATTTTGAGAAACACGAAGTTAGGGTGCTCCACTATGAGCTCCTCTCCCCTATATATGAAAAGAAAATAACTAAAAAATATTTAGAGATATTAGATTTTCACAGTCCATAATAATAAGAGAGTGTTTTTTCTAGATTTAACTGTGTTTCTTTTTGCATCAATATTTCGAAGCACATAATTAAATCTAAAACGCTGTGGTCTGAAACATTGATGCAAAAAATAACATACAATTCAATATTAAAAACGCTCTCTTAACTAAAAAAAACAAACTAAACAGAAAAAATAGATTACAAACTAAGAATAAATAATAACTCACATAAAATGCACACCGGAATATAGTTAAAAGATTATAATCTCACATACATTATGTACCTTAACATGGGCCGTCTTTTGATATATTTAAGACTAAATTCAAAGCTTCCTGTTACTTAATGGCATATCTGATTTTGTTTGAGACTACCTCGATGCGCATGGGGGAATTTTTGTAATGCTTTCTTTTCATTGGTTTGAATTTGCGGATCAATGAAAGTCTTGGCTGTCAGTGTTGATGTTGGATAATATCACTTAGTTTTTGAATTCCATTTTTCAACTGATACTTTTCATCCTTCCAATATCTATCATGCGCTCTTAATCATTACTTTTGCATCCTTTATTTGTTAATGCTGTTTGAATTCCTTAACACAATCTTCGTTGCTTATGAACCCATCGTGCAATAGCTTAGGCATCTAGTCAGCGTTGATTTTTGTTAAATGCTTTGATTTTATTCTTTCTTTTGTTTCATATTTTTCAATTGTCTTTGTTTATGAACCTACCGTGCATTACCTTAGGCATCTAGTCAGTGTTGAGTTTTGATAGATCTGTTTTGATTTTATTCTTTCTTTGCATCATATTTTTCAATTGTCTTTTGTTTGTATAGAAGGATACAAGATAGACTTAGATTTCAACAACCAAACCAATGTCAATGAAATTACATGTGTTTTCAAAGTTTTCAACAACCAAATCATGTCAATCAAATCACATATCTCTTCAAAAGCTTTAACAATCAAATCACGTTTCAATATATGAGATTCCTTGGTCTTGGTTCTATTATTGTGTTAAAAACTTTAAACTTTTATTTTAAAAGCAAATAATAATTTGATTTTCAAAAGGTTCTCTCTATCACTCCTTTTCTATTTTAGAAAACTTAAACCATCTAAAAGAAGACAAATATTGAATCTTTAAGTATAGGTTTTTCACAAAAAATTGTAGATGATAAAGGATGTCTCATGAATTGATGCAAAAGATGTTAATTCTCCATTCCTTTTTTTTTAGATATTTATTCCCAAGACTTTAGCAATCAAACACATATTGAAGAACACCTTGTACATACCTCTTCTTTTTCTAGATATCTCTTCATAAAGGTTTAACAACCAAACCACATGTCTTAACCAATGGGTTCCTTTGTCTTAGCACTATTGTTTGTGCTAAGAATCCTAAATGCACTTTATTTTGTTTTTTTAGAGAAGAATCGATAGCTTTGATTTTCAAAAAGGTTGCCTCTACAACTCCTCCATTACCTCGAAAACATAAACTTTATGGATGAGGACAATTTTTTTTAATTTTAATTGAGCCATTTGATTTTTATGTTTATTAGTAATAACTTTAAGAAACCCCCCTTTTAAAAAGATATAAAAACCTAGCAAATCTTTACTTTTTTTGAAAAAAATATTAGCTTTATTGGAATTTTTTTTAAAACCACTAGAAATCTATAGAAAATCTTGGAGAATCTTGATGAAAAATAGGAAAATGCATTAATTACCATGGTAAGCTTTTATTTAAAAAAAATCAAATTCCTATGGAAAAGCAAAGGCCTCATGGTGGTCATGATTGACTAGTTCTAAGCTTAAGGTGTAGTGCTCGTGTCTATAATTCCTTAATTCCTTAATGTTTTAAATCAAACATTGAATATTTTAAATCATCAAAAAAATTCACCATCATTGATCTTTTTTATAATCTAATGGTTTGGGTTCAAATGGTTCAAATTCAAGTTCCATGGGTGTTGGAGATTTGTAGGTATATTTTGAGCCATAAAATTTAACCCCAACCATTAGATTATAAGTAAACCCTGAAGGGAGAAATCATAATTGGTCAATCTATATTTTATGTAAATAGCAATAACATTCATATAATTTATAAGATGGTGTAAATTAATGATGAAACTGCATAATCGTTAACTAAACAATGTAATACACATATAAATGCTAGCATCCCCCCCTTATTATATTGTTCCTACAAATGTATCCCTAAAATCTTAGAATTCACCTTGTCAAGGGACCCCCCCTCAAGGCTTACATAACAAAGCAAGTTGATTACCAAATATATATACATTCTTGAGAATATCTTCCTTTGAAGAAACAAATCCCAAATCAAGTGAAACTCCATCAAGTTGCCTCATGATGCTCGAAAGGATGTAGCTTTTAGAGCTAAGTTCTTGGACTACCATTTTCTCGAACTATCAAATCATTAATTCTTGCCATATTGAGATCTACAAACATATGGCTCCATCAAGTTGTCTCGTAAGGGTATAATTATCAATCAAAATGTTGTAAACTTGTTCAACAACAATCCATATTGAGCTCAACACCAAATCTCTTACTTGTCTCCAAAAATAAAACTTTACAATATATGTATTCTTGAAATCCATTAGCATCAACAAGGAAAACAAGAAAGAAAAAAATATCTCATATAAGACACCATCTCAAAGTGAGACGCTGGCTTGAGATGATGGAAATTCCTTCATCCTCTTATGTGACCAACCTCTAGTGGATCCTATTACACTTTATCCCTTTAATATCTTAAACAATTCTTTGGAGGCCTCATCAAGTGTACAACAAAGATAGCACCAAAGTTCTAAGCATAACTATTTGAAGATTCATTGGTAACATTGATAAACTCATCTACAAGATACTCAACAATTGTTTTAATATTTTGGAATGCACTTTCCCCAGTATCATTTGTAAGAAGATAGATTATTTGATTGATACATCTATTTATAAATTTCCTAAAATCTTACAATACTCATAAACCTAATTGAGAGTCATCTTCTCTTGCAAATCCAATTACTTCCAAGTTACCACTAATAAAGGATGCATGCAAATGACTATGTATCCATTTATGAGTTTTGAAATATTGCAAATGAATAATTGTCTTCCTTGTTTCAAAAAATCCAACTATGAGCTTCTTTCTCATAAAAATGTTTGACTAAAATAAATGAAAAGTAAATCAAAGTTTTAACATTTACTTTAATTACTTCACCAAATCAAACTCTAACCTCTCCTACACCACTTTTACCATTTTCATTAAAATAATTATCTACAAACAAATAATATCTGATTTATTTTTCAATGCCATAGAAAGTAATCTCTCATATATTTAGTTCCATCCACTCTCATTCAATGTTCTCCATAAAGCTAATTAAATCTTCCCTTTCAAGCATGTCCATCAATCTATTCATCTTTCTTTTAAACTATGCAAAACCTTAAATTTATTCACAGTTCTTCGATATCCTCCAAATGAATAAATTCCAAATCATCAAAAACTCTTCAAATATACTCTACAGAACATCAAAATCTTCTTTTCCTCACATTTTATGAACTGTAAAGCTAGTCCTAAAAGTAAGAAAATAGATACATACCTCTAAACTTCATCCAAAAATGCAAGAAAAACAACTTACATGCACCCATCTACTGCATATAAGACCCAATGTTGGTCATGTGATTTTTCTCTTCTATCTGTCACATAGATATGTTGAAATTTGCAACTGCCTACAATACTCTCCACAACTATAAAAAAGGATTGTTGATATTATTGTCCTCAAAATAGAAAATCTTGACTGACGTAGATTCATCCACCTTTCTCATTGCCACTCTGATAACATGACCTGTGGATACCACTATCCATCGTAAATCTATCACACACCCAGATTAACTATCAGTGCTCTCATTCACTCCAAATGCATTCAATGCACGACTTTTGCAACATATCATGCTATACTACAATACACCCAGCATAACCAACAACTCTCATACCATATGAAGGGAGAAATCATAACTGATCGATCTATATTTTATGTAAATAGCACCAACATTAATACAAGCTATAGGATGGTGTAAACAGTTGATGAAATTGTATAACCGTTAAGTTTGACAATGTAATAAACATATCTATGTTAACAAATTTAATGTTGGTGATATAATTCTAAAGTAATCATTAATTATTTATTATTGTTGGAAAATTAATTTTATTTTCTACTATAACCTATAAAATTTAGGTGAAATTGGTCTAATTAGGTATTGAATATTGTAGCAAAATTTTGAGTTTAAAATTTTATAGAAAATTAATGTATTGATGATTTAATTAGGACTAAAATTTTAAATTTTATAAAAATGTGGCAATTCAAGTCAAGTCTTACTACTTGTAATATTAACCAAATTTTGAATCCTCAATTTCAACTATTCGTGAATTGATAAGTATTAGCCACTAAAAAAGTCACTAATGCTTATAGAGTCTTTGAGTGCGATTGTTTCATAAAAAATGTAAATGATGGATGTATCTTGAAATGATACATAAGACCTTAATTCTACATGTCCCTCCTCTTTTTCTAGATATATCTCTTCCTATGACCTGAGACATTGTCCCTTGGTCTAGTCCATTTTAATTATACTAAAAGATTACATACAACTTAAATATTTTTTTTACAAGAGAATAAGTAATTTTGATTTTTAAATTTTTGCCTCTATAACCCCTCCCCTACCTTAATAAAACAAAAAACCACTCTAGTCACATGGGAAGGAAAAATGGATCATTATCCCAACTTTAAAACAACTAGCCTCATCATTGACTAAAAGTCACTCAATAATCAAGGAACATCTATGTCACATGGGAATGATTTATTTTTATATTTTCTAGTACACATATGCATCACAGGACTCTACTTATATATAAATATTAAAAAATATTATCATTTTATTATGGTTAGGGTGGTGAACAGACACCTACTTCTTATTTTTCCACAGAAATTTAAGTACTCACGCATTGAAATTTCAAATTTTCACCAAATAGATTTTATTTATTTTTTAAATAAACCTAGTATTTTAGAAACTAAATTCAATTTTCTACAAATTCTATTCTTACATATTTTTGAAATAATATAGATAACTTATTCAAATATTTATGTCAAGTTGCCTAACACCGATTTTTTTTTTTTTTTTGCCACTTAAGGGCCTGTTTGGCATACCATGATCCTGCACATGCCCGATCCATTGACATGAGTTTATGGTCAAGAAAAATATTTTATGACTATTTAACAAAAAAAAACTTAGTTCATCTTTTTGTACAATGTGATCATGTCAATTTTATCATTAGAGCTTTTATTATGGATTGAAGCAGTTCTATTTCTAATTTTATTCAATTTAATAAAACCATCATGGTTGTCTATTCTTTTCAAAGGAAAGGAATAATTTACAAGCATCTAAATATGTATGATATTTTTCTTTTGTAACAAGAGCTATAGAAATTAGATTTTTTCCTTTAAAATTAATGGTATGACAACCCAGATATATTTTTTTCAAAATGTCTCAAAATCTTGTGTTCAAACCTATATGTATATATACATATACATCTACATCTACATATACATATATACATATACATATGTATATGTATGTGTATATTTATATGTATATACATATACATATACATATATATACATATATACATCTATATGTACATATACATATACATAGACACATACATATATACATATGTGTATGTATATGTATATATATGCATATGTAGATGTATATACATATACATATGTATACATATGTATAGATGTATATATGTAGATGTAGATGTATATATACATCTACATCTACATATATACATCTATACATATACATCTACATATATACATCTACATAGATATATATAGATATATATGTATATATATATGTAGATACATCTACATCTACATCTATACATCTATACATATGTATATGTAAAAGTATATACATATACATCTACATATGCATATATATACATATACATATATCTAAAACTATATTTTCTTTCAAAAAAAAATCAATTCTTCTTCAAAATATAGACTTAGTGCGACAAAAAAATATGTTCTTTGTTGATCTAAATATAGTCCCTATTGACTATCTCTAACTACCATTAAATAAGGTGTGAAATAATATTATATTTTTCCAACCTCTTTGTACTATGTGTTATTTTTAAATTTATTTATAATGTCTCACTTCCTCCTTGTGAACTACATCCAACTTCTCTCCTATATAATTTGTTTATCATGACATTAAAATTAGATTCTAATTTAAATGAGTTTTTTTAACTTTCTATGATTTAGTTTTTGAATGCTTCCCTATTAAATTCTCTCTATTATTTTTTATATGTTTTTAATCTTTCATCCATATTAAACAATTTTGTACTATGTTTCTTATTAACTTAACCCGCACTCAATGACCTCTACCTTTAATTCAAGGTGTTGAATCCAAATACTAAATCATAATTAAATGAATTCTTTGTATTTACAATTCATATAAACTCTTATCCAAATAGATTAATGGTATAACCCTGTTTTTATGAACACCTTTCCTTCATATATTTGCTATGAATTAAATATATATCATCCAACAAAAATATTTAATTCCTTGAACAATATGCTTATGACTTGTATATTGATTTTACTCTATTAATTTTCCTTCACATAATCAAATATCTAAAAATCTATATTCTACCACAAAGCTATTGGATCCATCCATGAATAAAAAATATTTTTTCTAATTATTTTTGTAATCTCTAAAAGTCACTTAAAATGGAATTAAATTTTCCTACTACAGTTTATTATAATTGTGGATAAAGCATCTTGAATGTCAAAGGAAATCAAATAATTGCACTCTTACCTTCAAAATATGGATGGGACATTTTTTTATCAAAGAAAATCAAATAATTGCACTCTTACCTTCAAAATATGGATGGACTTTTTTTTATTGTGGTGTTAATATTTTCTTATAAACTATACACTTTTATATTAATTTCATTCTATTTTTAAAAATATTATACCTTATTTTTCTTAGATCCTAGAGAATAGTTAACCATTAACAAGTCAATAATGCAATATTTTTCAAAATGTGTCCAAGCGGGAAGTCTCTCAGCATGCAACGATCTGATCCCTACATTGCGAGTGATTTGCTTCCGTCTAATCCCTTCGTAGCGTGCGGTCCTCAGGATGGTGTGTCATTGGTGGATGAGGTTGTGTGGGTTTGTGTGGGAGTTGCCCATGTTCCCTCTCCTCTTGTCATCTTTGCTTTCTTTCAAAAATCCTTTTCCAAGGCTACTCGTGCCCAATTTTCTCCTACTCCTTCGACTAAGGTTTGGCCTTTGTCATGCGCCTGTGCATCTCTTGTTGTGGTCTGTGGACCAGAGGTAGTTAAGAATGAGAATTTTATGTGCTTCAGGGGGTGGTCTGTAGGTTTAATGACTTGTGGCTCTCCCTTCTTGATCTCCATGAGTGGGTTTTCATTTCCTAGAAGCCTATTGTTTCTAGAAAAATTGACCTCTATCCCAGCACTAGAGGTTTTTTCTTTGCAACCTTTTCTTCCTCTGAGGACCGTGACAGAGTGTTGGACCAGGGGTGGATGTGGGGTCTTCATTCGTTGTTCATTCAGCCTTGGTCTCGCTCTTTCAATCCTCTTACAGAGCCACTGAATATTAGACTAGTTTGGGTCCATCTACTGAACATCCCTCTCCAGTTTTGGGAGGATTCTTGCTTCAAATGAAGCTATTGTCAATGCCATTGGTGGCTTTTTGAAGGTGGACTCTACATCTTGGGATCTTGGGCATACTACGGTGGCTCATATTTTAATCGACTTGGACATCTCCAAACCTCTCCATGGTGATGTGGTCTTGATGGTGGAGGACAAACCTTGGAAGTAGCTCCTGGACTATGAGGGGTGCCCTTTTTGGTGCAGGAGATGTTTCTCTATTGGTCATCTAGCCTCTAGTTGCCCTCTTGCCCTCTGCAAGGGTGCTGCTACCTGGTGGAAGGATGCTCTCCCTGACCATCTCACGGTGGGCTCTCCCCTTTCGGATGGTCCCTCTGGGGAGGACATCCTTTTTGTTAAAAATTGAGGTGTTTTCTTAGCTTAATACTTTGTAAAACTTTATTATTGCTGATCTAAATTATATTCTTTATTATAGATTCTTTGTGAGTGATTATCTGATTAATCCATTTTACCATTTGTAGAATGAAGATAGAGGGTTGTAGAAGAATTAGACAGGATATTAGAAGATACACAGCATATACCATGGAGAAACCCTTTTGGGAAAAAACTCCACCAAGAATCAATATATTATTTAATCTTTGAAGTAGATTATGTAAAATTACAATCCTTTCTTGAGAATGCTTCTTTTTCCTTCACCAAATCTTCTTCACAACCTGTAGTAAAACTAATAACTCTCTTCAACTTGCTTGAGATAAATAGGCAATAATCAACTTTGTAAACTCTAAAAAGTTACAATTACAAAGCTCAATCCCTATCTTACAAAAGGTACGCCTATCTCTTGCAAATAGAGTTCTACCATGAAGAACAATGCCAAAACATGTGCTTCATCCATTTGGGTGTGCCAAAATGGAGTCACAATTGAACATTGATTTTGTAGATATCTCCACGGCTTATCCTCAAAGTAGATGCCCAAGAATGGGCCCACTTAATTTAGCCTTCTAAAATATCTTAGCATGCAAAAGAGTTAACTCCAAGAAGCCAACTCGGGTGCCCAAGGTGGGTCCAAGTCATTCTTTGTTAACTAAAACATATATCTCCACCATTCATGCAAGAATGGTCATCCCCTATTAATTGAAGGTAGTCACCTGCTATATATCATGCAATCAAGTCATTAGTCATGCATTCCAAGTTAATTGAAGTCAACTAGCATTCAACTAAAACTAACTGAAGATAGCTAAACCATAACTTAACTAAACTAAACTAAACTGATTCTGAACTGAATTGAAGTGAACTGATCTGAACTAAACTAAACTGAACTTCATGCATATAAACATCAATCCCTAACTCCTAGGATCTTTACATCCATTTAGAAGTGTTATCTTTTACTCCAAATAGTTAACTTAACTCAAGGTCGGTGTCACCTTCCATGTGGGTGCCCCATGTGCCCCTATTATTTAGGAACTCGTATTGGACACCCTCACATGCTCCTAACATTTAGAATTAATTGCAAATGTCAATTAACATGATTATTTCATTCAATATTAATCTTTTTTTAATCCTATTGTTGGGGAACACTTTCCAAGGACTTAGGAGATACATGAAATAAATAATGTTTAGGATTGCAACTAAATGGCATCCTATTTCCAACATTCTCCCACTTGACATTATACATTGCAATTATTCTAAACAAGGAATAATAATTATAAATCAAGTACAGGACTCAAGGCCAATGGCCTTCCTACACCATGAGAACTTATCTATAAGAACTAGTTTAGTAAGATAATATGCAGCATTAATCAAAGTGTCAACTTTCTCAATTAATACCTTTCCACTTTCAACCATTTCACACACAAAGTGATACTTAACATTGACATGCTTAGTACGAGCATGATACATAGGATTTTTGGCTAAAGAAATAGCACTTTGACTATCGCATTCAAGTCTAACTTGCTTGCAATTAAAACCAATACCTTTCCCAAGTCTCTGTAACCAAATTGCCTCTTTAGAGGCATGTGTAGCTGCCATGTACTCTACTTCTATGATGGACAAAGCAATCGTGGGTTGCCTCTTACTCATCCTACTAACCACAACTCCAAACAAAGTAAACACATAGCCACTTTAGGCCTACCTCTTACAAACAAGGCATATTGGGAGCCAGTTTTAGACTTCATCCTCATCTCCTCTAATAGGAGAGTAGGAATAATATTGTCCATCTTTGGATCTACACCACTACCACTAATAGCAACAATTAGATTTTCCCAAGACTTTGGTAAAGAATAGAGTAACAAAATGCATTTATCTTCAACTTCTAGCTTTACATCTATAGATGCTAACTAACTGAGATCAAATTAAAAGAATTTAAATGATGTGCAATAGAATCATCATCTTTCATTTTTAAAGAATATAACTGCCTTTTCAAATACAACTTATTAGTCAAGCTTTTAGTTTGATAGATATCACCTATTCTCTTCCACAGTTTATATGCAGTATTTTCATCTAAAACATTCAAGAGAACAACATCAACAAGACATAATCTTATGGTTCCTCTTTCCTTCTTATCAAGCTTAGCCCAATCCTCATATGGCATAGTTGTAGGTTTTCCTTGTCTAATTATTAATAGCTAACCACTAATCTCTTTCTTCAAGAAGATCTTCCATTTTTAGTTTCCGCATTTCATAGTTAGGTTCATTGAACCTTTCAATATCTAAACGAGAATTCATTGTAACAAACTTATTTTCCAAAATCAGCAATAACAAAAATAATAAGATCTCCCACTAAGACAAAAAACCTTCAATATTTTAAGATAAAGGCATCCCAATACTCTACCCAACCTTGGTTCTGATACCAAATGTTGAAAATTGAGGTGTTTTCTTAGCTTAATACTTTGTAAAACTTTATGATTGCTGATCTAAATATGTATTCTTTGTTACAGATTCTTTGTGGGTGATTATTTGATTAATCCATTTTACCATTTGTAGAATGAAGACAAAAGGTTATAGAAGAATTAGATAGGATATTAGAAGATACACAGCATATACTATAGAGAAACTATTTCAAGAAAAAACTCCACCAAGAATCAATATATTATTTAATCTTTGAAGTAGATTACAATAATTCCAATCCTTGCTTGAGAATGCTTCTTTTTCCTTCACCAAATCTTCTTCACAACCTACAATAAAGTTGGTAATAACTCTCTTCAACTTTCTTGAGATAAATAGGCAATAATCAACTTTGTAAACTCCAAAGAGTTACAATTACAAAGCTCAATCCCTATCTCACAAAAGGTACGCCTATCTCTTGCAAGTAGAGTTCTACTATGAAGAACAATGCCAAAACATGTGCTTCATCCATTTGGGTGTCCCAAACTAAAGTCACAACTGAACCTTGATTCTGTAGATATCTTCAAGGCTTATCCTCAAAGTAGGTTCCCAAGAATGGGACCACTTAACTCTACCTTCTGAAATATCTTAGCATGCAAAAGAGTTAACTCCAAGAAGGCAACTTGGGCACCCAAGGTGGGTCCAAATCATTCTTTGTTTTAAACTGAAACATATCAAGAATGGTCATCCCCTATTAACTGAAGGTAGTAACCTGTTATCTTTCATGCAACTCAAGTCATTAGTCATGCATTCCAAGTTAACTAGATTCAACTAGCATTCAACTAAAACTAACTACAAATAACTGAACCATAACTGAATTGAACTGAACTAAACTAAACTAAACTAATTTTGAACTAAACTAAAATGAACTGAACTAATCTGGACTAAACTGAACTGAACTTCATGCATGTAAACATCAATCCCTAACTCCTAGGATCTTTGCATGCATTCAGAAGTGTTATCTTTTACTCCAAATAGTTAACTTAACTCAAGGTGAGTGTCACCTTCCATGTGGGTGCCCCATGTGCCCCTATTATTTAGGAACTCATATTGGATTCCCTCACATGCTCCTAACATTTAGAATTAATTACAAATTTCAATTAACATGATTATTTCATTCACTATTAATCTCTTTCTAATCCTAGTTTTGGGGAACACTTTCCAAGGACTTAGGAGATACATAAAATAAATAATGTTTAGGATTTTGATTAAATGGCATCCTATTTCCAACACCTTCTTTGACTAATTTATCTTTGGAGGTTGGGTCTCCCCAGGACTCTCCTCTAGCTATCCCTAAATGGTGGATCCATTGTTGCCTCGAATTGTTGTTGTTGTGCTGACAGATCCTTCTCGATCGTACCTCAATGAACACTTTTGTTGATCCTCTAAATGCTTCTGGCTCCTCTTTTCCACTGTCATATTTATTGTGTGGTGGTTCTTTGTCCTTGGTGTTTGTTGAGGAACCACTCATCTCGCCTCATTCAGGGGACTTCGATTCCAAGCCTTCCTAGTCTGTTGTGCAGAGAAAAAATAAGGGACTCCCCAAATCATGGCCTCGGGTTTTGGGAGTCAGATCTTCCTCTCTGATTTTGGGGTTGTCTAGGCCTTGTTCTTCTTTCAACAAGCTATTTGTCGGTTGTTCATGTTCTGTTTTTGTTTTGTGTGTGGCCTATTTGCCCTGTTTTTCTTTTCCTTCTAGTTCATGTCATGTTTTGAACTAGCTTCTTTTTGTCCCTATGGGCTCTCCATGTAAAGGGTACAACACCTTGTAAATGTTGCTTCTTAATCAAAAACAAGTTAATAATGCACTAACTACTTACATAAAATTCACTAATATAAATTTTCTTGTAAACAATAGACAATAGCACTAACACTTCATAATTCACAAATTCACTAATAATTTTTTTTGAAAATGATACGAGAACACATTTTGAAAGTTGTGAACTAGTTAGGTCGGAGTCTCTATAGATAGATTAGATAGAATTTTCTTCACTTCACTAGATACTTGGTAACAATTTTTTATATTTTTTCAAAAAAAATTATAATATTACAATATACTTTATCTATCTTATGATTTAAAAAAGGTTTAAAGATATTTTTCCTTTGGTCAAAAATGATAAATATATTAACTGAGAATAATTAAATAATTATGAGAAGGTTTTGAAACAAAAATAAATTTTACTAAATCATATGCAATAAAAATTCAAAGAGCTTTTCTACAAACCCACCACCTCCAAGAACCAAAATAATTGATGAAACCAACAAAATATAAAATCCTTGGGAAAAATAGACTAGAATTATCAAACCAAATTCATTATGAAGGATTTTAAGAAAATATGAAGATTGAGTAGAAAATAAGGACTCCTAATTCATGACCTTCTAGTTGTAATTAATATTAAAGGTGCATTTGGCCAAGAAAATTGCAATACTATTCAATGAACTCTAAGAATATGAATAAAGGAGATTGAATCAAATTTTCATGAAATACAAATAACTATCTCCACATAATATTTAGACCTCTAAGAAGACTCATGAAACCTCTCATTATTTAGAAGGGAGACGAAGATAATGGAATCTATCTCACAAATTATCTTCTTCCAACCCAACTCACAAGTTTTCTCCAAAGCCACAAGGATGATCCAAGTATCCATCTAAATATTAGTAGCATGCCTCATAGTAGATAAGAAAAAATTTGATCTAAGCCAACACTATCCCACCAAACTCCACTAATCCTTTTTACACCTAGATTGCCACAAGAAGAGCCAATAATTATAATTTTGAAAAAATGCAAAGGACAAGCAAACCATTATCTTCTATATTCATCTTATTAGAATATTTATTCCTAGAGCTATAATGTTCAAATAAAAAATGATCCAAATACAATTTCCCTCAAAATATGAATATCACAAGGAGCTAAGACTCGATCCACAAAAAAAATAGCCATCATAGTTTCATTTTTAAAGTATAAAATCATTGTGAAATATACCCAATAAGATTGATAATCTTGGGGGGATCACCTTGTGGTGTAGCAGTAAAGTGGTTGCACTAATAATGGTGCAACCAAGGTTCAATTCCCCACCTGGCCCAAACCGGTGTATACCAGTTTGAGCTCACCTTGATGGACGTGTTGGAGGTTGCGTACATAGGTGGTTGGTATGTGTAAGGCGGTGGAGGATGGTGGGAGGTGCTCAGGAGGAGCTAGTGGTCCCCAAGAAGGTGGTTGATTGTGCTTAATGTTGACTATGTTAGACCCTTGTTGGGCTGGGGTGTTCACGGACTTGTGCCAAACCCACAGTGGATAGTGTTGCTCGTGGATCTAGTTCCTTGGTGTGTGTTTCCTGCTAACTATGTGTCGGACCCACGTAGGTCTTTCATGCCTGGTGTATCTGTATCAAACCCACGTAGGTCTTTCTCTCCTCTGGGATCAATCCCTATTGGACCTTCATGCTCGCGGGTTTGGCTTCTTAGGATTCGAGGATGAGGTCCACCGTATGTGGCCTCATTGGTTCAAAACTCCAGTCAAAAGTCTTTACCTATCAAAAAAGAAAAGATTGATAATCTTGGAATATCTAATGATTTATTTCCAACCAAATTAGAAAAAATAAAGATACTACCAATATCTCATACCACCAAAAATAAAGAGATAGAAGTAATAGGACATCCTGAACTAGCCCAAAATTTAGATGGAGAAGTAGCATGAATTAGAGGCTAGTTGTAGATGTGTCATCACTACCTCTAAAGACCCTCAAAAAGAATAATTGAAATAAAATATACTTCTAATTAAAACAAAGAGAACACATTTAGAAGGACCTTGGAATCATCAATTTATTATGTTGTCCCAAGTAAAAACATTTATTTTGATAAAATAGCCAAAGAAATAAATAACAACTAGGCCAAAGATAAATATTCTAGATCTTTTTCCACTAGGATAAATCCTTGTGCTATCTTTACCATGTCATCAGATCTTGTACCCATGAGAAACCAAATAAAACCATTTAGAATCATATCCCCAAAAAGAGCAACAACCTTTAGAGAATTACATGGTTGATCTACCAAAATAGATGATAGCATTGTCTAAGCATCTATATCTCAGGTTCCAAATTCCAATTAGATCCCTCCAATGATAGATAAAAGATTCCACCATCAAGTGAGAAGCTTTAAAGTCTAACACTTTAGACTAGGAAACATCCAAAAATATTTTACTCAAAGGGAAAAGATGGGGAAAGGAGGTGAGAATTTGGAATGCAACTCCTATGAATCCATCCAAAATATATTTTGAGAAAAATTATAATCTGGAAGAGGCACTAATTAACATGTGATTCCCCCTTCTTGATAGTATTCCAAATTATAGATCTCTTCTCAGTCATACCCATTCTTAGAACCTTTGTAGTGGAAACATCTCATAAATACTTATAGTTTAGAATTTTAGCCTACAATTAATCCTAGTGCATACAAGATCTCCAATAAATTTTATCAACCAAGACTTGATTATTAAACTCAAAATTCCTAAGCTCAAGACTACCATATTGTTGAGGCATACCAACCAAGTTCAAAATAATAAGACTCCATTTTTGAAATACTAGACTTCTTGCACAAATAAATTTCTTAGATAAATAGTAAAATTCCATTAGAAAAGTTTTAGCAATAGAAACTACCAAAAGTATATAAATACAAAGAGTTTGCAACACCAATTTTAAAATGATAACACATGTGGAGAAAGGAAACCATGAGAATGTATAGTGGTCAAAAACTTTATTCTAAAATTATGAAGAATAATCTTCCACTAAAGTTAATTAAGAAGACCAAGTAGAATGGGAATGCCAAGATAATCCAAGAGAAGTTGCTCTATTTGAACCACAAAATAAGAGAAAATTTATATTTAATTATAAAAATGAATATTAATAAATTTACTTTGACTTATCCTCGTTAATATACTAATGAAAAGCAAAAAAAAAAAAAAAAACATATCCAAAGTCTTCATAAAACTTATAGCCTCAGATAATGGAAAATCATAATTAAAAAAAAGACATTGAACTTTGACACCACATGTTACCTTTTCTTATGTATTCAAAAGCCTCATGTGAATTGTCAAAAATAAATAATTAAAAAATCATCAAATTGTGGAGTTTGTTAATAAGAAATAGTATTTCCTAAGAGTGGGGAATGTGGAGCATTAAAGGAGATATTATTTAAGTAGTGGAGGGAAAAGATATTTTAGTATTTAATTTTTTATAATTTGCAAGTATTAAGATTTTTTTATTTTTTATTTATTTTATCAAAACTTATTAATAATAATCATTTCACAACTTAAATAAATAATTTATTAATAATAATCATTTCACAACTTAAATAAATAATTTTTTGTGTGATTTTTGGTAGTTTGTTTGGGATTTTACAAGTCATTAAGGGGAAAAGAAACTATTATAGCTTCAAGGTGAATAAATAGCCTAACAATAAATTATGTAGTTGTTTATTTAACTATCACCATTTATAAGGAGATGAACAACCCATCATAAAGAAAAATGTTCCATCACTCTAGTTGATTCCATCTAATAATGATGATAAAATGTGGAAAGATAAATTAATATTGTCACCTCAAAAAGAGACATAATTCTCCCTTTGTGTTCTTCTACCCTAATAGATTTATAGATTCCACTATCACTTAAAAATAACCTACAATAGGTATAGACATGGATAACTAACTCCATAGGGGTAAAATTTAAGAACTATTCCACATTTTTAAAAAGGAACTGACCAACACAAGTATATTTTTTCAGCCTTGAATGTCTAAAGTGACATTTATGTTTTGCATTTTAAAATGATATAAATAATGAAATAATGATATAAATTTAAGAGAAATGAGGTCAATGGGAAATCAAAATAAATAGAGAAAATTTAAATTTTTCTTTGATTTTTTTCACTTAGATAACTTCAAAATATAGTACGTGGAGAAAAAAGATTGATGAATATTTTTTTCATAATTTTTTAAAGTCAAATTTATTCAAAATGACATATTATTGATGGGATGTCAAATTTTGCCTAAATTTTTATAATTAAGAAATTGTATCCTCTTGGAGAGGATTCTCTCCTCTATGCACAATATATTTTTGAGATTTTTGAAATATTTTTAATTTTTAATCAGCCTCATATTTTATTAAAATTACCTACTTGTCATAAATTTAAAAAATAAAACACTAATCAAAATATTTTTTAAAAGTAGATTTTAAACTTGGAGATCTACGAAAGGGTATTTTTTATATTTTCATGAAAATATTCTTGGTTGGATATGTATAGAGTTCAAATCATTTTTTTTAATTTACCCCAAAAAAGGGGTAAGTTTACCATATGGGCTACAACATAAACAATCTCAATTAAAACCTTTCATACAAAATTACATTAATTTGAATACTAAAATTAGATTATAAATTTAATAGTTTGGATGAAAGGGTTTTGCTTGAAACTCTTTGTACCACATAGGTGACAAATAGTTTCAAGAAAAATAGTTTTTCTTGAAACTATTTTGTTGACTCAAAGTATGACACAAATCTATACTTTCACCCATGTGCATTGTGATGATTTTCTAGACTACCATTAAGATGCCTATATAATTAATCTCTACCTAAATAAGTTGAACATATTGATGGGTTAATTGAGTCTACAAGTGATTCTCATGGGCAATGGAAGTCTAGAAATATCTTGAAACCCCTAAATTTGATTACCAAATGAATCCTAGCTATAGTCCATATGGGGAGACTATAACCCTTAAATGTGTTATTAATTTTTTGAATATGATACATGGATGATGTTGAATTATTGAAGTGAATTAGGTTTTGTGTAGGTCAAGTGGTTGAACAATATGGTTATCATAATTGTTAATTTCAAAAAAAAAATTTAAGGGTTTAAAAGTGGTCATAAATTTTTATTTTTTAGTTTATTTAATTTTTAAATTATTAAGTCATGGGGCTAGGGGTTAGGAATATTTTGGGGTATGTATTTTAATTTAAAAGCAATTTTTGAAACTTTTACATGTCATTTTCGATATGTGACAAAATTTTGAAACTTAAGAGCTAGATGGGTGATGTGTCATCATCTCATTCCACCCTCCAATGTTTGGTTGAGGTTGTTTGATATTTGGTTAACATCCATGAATAATCTATTAGGGTGGACATATGGAATCCCCTTGGGGGAAAAAATCTTTTAACCTCCATGACTCACTCAAAGGAGATGACACATGGGAGTTCCTTCAAAAGGAGGGTGTCCATGTGTTTAGCTAACAAATGTGTGAGAAAAAGTATAGAGTTATACATGAGGATTCAATGTGGAGGTGAAGAGTGTCACCTTCACATTCAAGGATTCTATGAATAGGCTCTTTATTTATACCCCTCTTGCGAACTTGGAAATATTTTTTATTCATTTTTATCTTTTCTCTTAAATTAGAGAAAAGAGATGAACTTTGGTGATTATTTCATCTTGTTGTGATTGAGAGAGAGTTAAATATAATTCAAAGAGTTGGTTTTTGAAGAGGAGGCTTAGAGGAAGTGCTTGGAAATCTTCTTCAATAATCTACACAAATTTCCCTAAAAGTTTGATAGGTAGCTTTCTATACCTTTAGATGTAGTTTTATGTGTATGTTGAATAAATCAGTGTTAATCTAAATCTTTGTGTATAAATTTTTGTGTGTTATTTCCATTTGAAGGTGTTTTGAGTTATGTTGGTATGGATTGTGATGGGAGAGAGAGGTTATGATGAGGGATATGTACTACCTGAAACCCACACAAAACACAACAATAGATACCAACACAGAAGATGTGAGATAGAAAATAACTCACTTTCAGTAATTTTCAAAAAATGAAATTACATATTTAGAAATTACAATGCTATAGCCTCACAGGCTTGATTCATTACAACAAAATCAACTCTAAAAGAAAATCTATTATTTGGAGCCACAATCTGCACTAATGGAGCCGCCTTCTACAACCCCCACTTAACCCTTTTATTTTACCCAATAACTACCCTATAATGTTCTAGAAAGTGTAACTTTCCATTTTGTTTTGGCACCAAAAGTCTCACCATTTTGATTTTTTTCCTAGGAAGATATTTTAATGAAATTCACTTTTTAGTGGGGAAATTTTGTAGGCCCATAACTTTTGATCCAACCACCAAATTTTCAATTGATATATATTGTTGGAAAGCTTGTGAAGAGATATACAACTATCTTTTGCTAGATCTAAAAGATCAGAAATTGTGCACCCTATTTTAGGGCTCCGAAGGGCCTCAATTTTCAATTTTAAACTTCATTAGAGAAATTCCCCATGATGAAAATTTAATATCTTCTAAACAGTATAGGATTTTGAGATATATCTTTCGCCAAAAATCTTATTTTTTGATTTCACTCCTTGGGGTCAATTTTCATGTCCATACGACCAAAATAGGTTGACTTACTAAAAATACCAGGCGACTATTTTTTGGTTGTTTCAAACTTCTAACTATCCCAAAGATTGCATGAGTCACCATGGGCCCTAAGACAACTAAGGAAACTACAAAAAAATGAAAATACAATATTTTTGGGTGATGCAAGATTTCCCTTGCACCACTAGATGTTCATGCATCAGACACCCAGGGTAATTTGAAAAGTGATCTTGTCAATTCTCAAGTGTTAGAGGGAAACCAAGATGGTTAACTTCAGCTTCAAATAAACATGGTGAATCTTCAACAAGCCTTCCTCTCCATTTCACCAAGTACTCTACATTTCATGTTTCTTGTGCTTTTCCCACATGACTATCAAATTTTCTTTTATCTCCTCCTTTTTGGTAGATGTTGGAATATTCCACTTGCTTCTATTATTTCTTCATCAATTCCTCCTTCATGATATTCTATTAAATCTGAAATTTTAAACATGGGTGAAATATGAATTTCATCAAACAACTCTACCTCATATGCATTTCTTGAATCATGCTTCTTTAGGATCTTGCATGGTCCAAACTTCTTCATCTTTAACGTAATAACACAATTGGAAACCTCTCCTTTCACAAATGAACCATGACTTCATCTCCTACCTGAAACTCCTTATACGTCCTTTTATGATCTTCATTAGCCTTATATTGCGAGTTCATCTTATTGATAAGTTTCTTTACCTCTTCATGCAAATTCTCCAGGTGCTCAGCAAAATCTTCAGCCTTAGCGCTACTCTTCTCTCCTTTGTCCATCTTCCTCAACTCATAAAAATTCCTCAGACTACTCCCACTGGAATGGTGATTTACAAGTGCTCATGTTGAAAAAATTGTTGTAAGGAAATTATACTTTTGGTATAATCAAATCCCATCCCTTGGGCTTATCTCCTACTAAGTATCTTAGCAAGTTACCCAAATTCATATCACCACCTTCGTTTGTCCATAAATTTGTGGATGGTGTGTAGAACTAAACTTCAAATCTATCTTCAACTTCTTCCATAATTTCCTCTAAAAATAACCAACAAATTTGGTATCTTTGCCTGAAACTATACTCTTTGGTAGACAATGTAGTCTCACCACCTCTCTGAAAAACAACTCTACAACATGAACAACATCATTGGTCTTATGACACGGAATGAAATGTGTCATCTTTGAAAATCTATCCACCACCACAAATATGGAATCATTCCCTCTCTGTGTCCTTGGAAAGCCAAGAACAAAATCCATGCTAATATCCTCCCATGGCCTCTCAGGTACAAGTAATGGCTGATACAATCCATTATTCTGACTTGTTCCTTTTTCCATCTGACATACTCTACAACTCTTCACAAACTTCTTCATCTTGTTGTAACTATGGCTAGTAATAATTCTCACTAACAAGAGCAACAGTCTTAGCTCAACTAAAATATCCATCCAATCCTCCACTATTCTTCTCCTTGATAAGATTCTCTCTCATAGAACTCCTTGGAATGCACGATTGGCTTCCTCTAAACAACATCCCTTCTTGGATTAGGAAATCCAACCATCTTGTCTTATCCAATGTAACAGGTTCCAAACAAGCCTTCCAATCTTCTACAAAGTTTGGATCTTCGGGATACAAACTCTTGAGTTCATTGAATCCAGCAACCTCTATATTCATCTCTATCAAAAAAATTCACCTTCTACTCAAGGAATCTACAACTATGTTTGACCTTCCACTCCTATGCTTCAAAACAAAATTATAACTCTGCAAAAACTCAAACCATTTTAAGTTCCTTTGATTCAACTTTCCTTGACTATTAAGATACTACAAAGCCTGATGATTAGTATATAAAACAAATTATTTTTGAAACAAATAGTGTCTCCATTCCTTCAATGCCTAAACTATAGCATAAAACTCCTAATCATATACAAAATATTTCTTCTTAGCATCATTCAACTTCTCACTAAAATAGGCAACAAGCTTACCTTCTTGACTCAAAACAACTCCTTTGGCACTGCCACTAGCATCACAATCTACTTGAAAGACCTTATTGAAATCTGTGTTGAAAAATGAGGTGTTTTCTTAGCTTAATACTTTGTAAAACTTTAATATTGTTGATCTAAGTAAGCTTTTTCTTTGTTACATATATTCTTTCTGGGTGATTATCTTGATTAATCCATTTTACTGTTGTAGAATGTAGATAGAAGTTGATAAAAGAACTAGACAGGATATTAGAAAGATTATACAAGATGTAACGTGGAGAAACCCTTTCGGGAAATAACTCCACCAAGAATTATTCTATTATTCAATCCTTGAAATACAATAGCTCCAATTCTTGCTTGAGAATGCTTCTTTTGTCTTTGCTATCTTCTTCACTCCTGCAAATAACAATTATGAAAACTCTCTTCAACTTGAATGAGATATAGAGGCAATAAGCAATCTTGTAATCTCCAAAAGATGACAATTACAATGCCCAAGCTTAAGCCCTAGAAAAGGTACACCATATTGCTTCAAGATGAGTTATTTTGTGAAGATTAAAGCTTACAACATGTGCTTCATGCATTTGGGTGTCCCAAACTAAAGCTACAACTCATCCTTCACTTTGGTGATAAATCCAAAGCTCCTCCTCAAAGATGGCGCAAAAAGTAATCCTACTTAACTAAGCCTTCAAAAATATGTTATAATGAGAGAGAGGTAAATCCAAGAAAGAATCTTGGGTGCCCAAGTTGGCTCCAAGTGATTTCTAGTTAACTGAAACATTTACTCAACACCATTCATGCAAGAATGGTCATCCCCTGTTAACTGGAGGTAGTCCCTATTATCTGTCATACAACTCAAGTTATTAGCCATGCATTCCAAGTTAATTGAAGTTAACTAGCATACAACTGAAACTAACTGAATACAACTGAACCATAACTAAATTGAGCTGAACTAAACTAAACTAATTCTGATTTGAACTGAACTTCATACATGCAAACATCAAACCCTAACTCCTAGGATCTTTACATGCATTCAGAAGTGTTATCTCTTACTCTGAAAAGTTAACTGAACTTAAGGTGAGTGTCACCTTACCATGTGGGTGCCCCATGTGCCCCTATTATTTAGGAACTCACAATGGATACCCTCACATACTCTTTACATTTAGAATTAATTAAAAATGTCAATAATCATGATTATTTCATCAAATATTAAACTCATCCTAATCTTAGTGTTGTTGAACACATTCCAAGAATCTAGGAGATACATGAAATCATTAATGTTTAGGATTTTCAATTAAATGGCATCCTATTTCCAACATCCTCCCACTTGACACTATACATTGCAATTATTCTAAACGAGGAAAAATAAATTTAAATCAAGTACATGACTCAAGGCCAATGGCCTTCCTGCACCATGAGAACTTATCTATAGGAACTAGCTTCGTAAGATAATCTGCAACATTAATCAAAGTGTCAACTTTTTCAATTAATACTTTCCCACTCTCATCCATTTCTCATACAAAGTGATACTGAACATCTACATGTTTAGTACGAGCATGATACATAGGATTTTTGGCTAAACAAATAGCACTCTGACTATCACATTCAAGCCTAACTTGCTTGCAATTAAAAACAATACCTAACCCAATTCTCTATAACCAAACTACCTCTTTAGAGGCATGTGTGGCAGCCATGTACTCTACTTCTATGGTGGACAAAGCAATTGTGGGCTGCCTCTTACTCATCCAACTAACCGCAGCTCTAAACAAAGTGTACACATAACCAATTGTCGACCTCCGACTGTCCAGATCTCTAGCCCAATCTGAATCAACAAACCCTTGTATGTCCAATGGTCTATTCATAATGTCAATATTATTAGAACTATGATAAACTAAACAATAATCTGAAGTCCCTCATAAATATCTAAACACCCTTTTAACATAATTCCAATGTTCTTTACCAGGGTTAGACATAAACCTACTAAGAACTCCCATTGCTTGTGCTATATCTGGTCTTGTATAGAACATTGCATACATTAAACTACTAATTGCACTAGCATACGGAATTTCAGAAATTTCCTCAAGATCAAAATAAAATTTAGGATTCATATCTAAACTTAACTTTGTGCCAATTGGTAAAGGAATATTAACGAGTATATTGTCTTGCATGTTAAATCTTTTCAAAATAGTATCAACATAATTGCTCTGACTTAAGCAAAGATTTATGTTACCTCTATCTCTACTGATCTCCATACCGAGGATATATCTTGCAACCCGTAAATATTTCATTTCAAATGTGCTCGAGATTTGTGCTTTCAATTCTCTGATCATTACCTTGTTGTTACCAATAAACAACATGTCATCAATATACAAAATAATTAAAAGTTGATCATCAATAATTTTTATATAAACACAATGATCTTCCTCACTCCTAACATAACCAATTTTTAATGTGAAAGCATAAAACTTCTGGTACCACATTCTGGGTGAATGTTGAAATCCATATAAAGATCTCTTTAACCTGCAAACTAATTATTCTTTTCCTTTTACAAAAAAACCTTCAGGTTGCTTCATATAAATCTGCTCATCAAGATTCCCATGTAAAAAAGCAGTTTTCACATCCATTTGCTCAATTTCAAAATCATAAGCAATAGCAATAGATAAGAAGAATCTAATCAAAATTAATTTAGCAACAGGAGAGAAGATTTCATTAAAGTCAACTCCCTCTCTCTGTGAGTAGCCCTTGGCTACTAATCTAGCCTTGTACCTTTTGAGATTACCATATGCACCAATCTTCTTTTTAAAGATCCATTTACAACCAATGGCCTTTATATCTTTGGGAAAACTCTCAAGATCCCATGTGTCACAAGTATCCAAGGATTCCATTTCCTCATGCATAGCTTGTGACCAAATCTTGTTCTTGTCTAAGGATAAATCTTCCTTGTAAGAACTAGGTTCATCATTAGTACTCATTAAAGCAAAAATACAACAAAAATTAGGTGGGCTATACCTATCGACGGGATTTCGTTGTCTTGTGGATCTCCTCAAAGGAGTTTCTACTTGTTCCTCAATATGCTCATCTTGAGCATCTATTTCAGAAGAACTCTCTAAACTCTCCTCTTCTAATCCATCCAATTGTTCTTCAACATGTGCATCTTGTTGCTTCTCAGTATTTGTCTCAAAATGCAATGTTTGAGAAGTATCCTTCTCCTTTGGTTGTTCTTCTTTTGAATAAGCTCTAAATTCCCTAAAAATAACATCTCTAGATAAATAAACTTTTCTTGTTAGTGGATTCCAAAGCTTGTAACCTTTTGCATTTTCACCATAACCTATGAATATGCATTTATGTGCTTTAGGATCCAATTTAGATCGCTTTTCTTGAGGCACATGAACAAAAGCTGCACAACCAAAGATCCTTAAATGTGCAACACTAGGTTTCTTACCTAACCACATCTCATAAGGAGTTTTATCTTCAATAGATGAACTAGGGGATCTATTGATTAAATAACAATAAGTACATACCGCTTCAGCCCATAAGGACCGTTCAAGCTTAGCACTACTTAACATACTCCTAGCTCTTTCCATTAAGGTTCGGTTCATCCTTTATGCTACTCCATTTTGTTGAGGTGTATATGGAGTAGTTTTCTATCTCACTATTCTTGCATGCTTACAATAATCATCAAATTCCTTAGAACAATACTCACCACCATTATCTGATCTCAACATTTTTATCTTATGATCTGATTGTATCTCAACGAAAGCCTTAAATTCCTTAAACTTATTAAACACATCAGATTTTTTATGCATAAAATATATCCAAGTGTATCTTGAGACATCATCAATAAATGTGACATAATATCTAGATTTTGCAATAGATTCAATATCCACAGGACCCATTACATTTGAGTGAATAATCTCTAATAATATTTTAGCTCTATTTGTACCACTAGGAAATTTAGATCTAGATTGCTTTCCAAACACATAGTTCTCACAAAAGTCATTTTTTCCAATATTATAATTAGGAATACCATCAACCAAATTTTTATTAAGAATGTTCCTAAGACCTTTTTCACCTATATGGCCCAATCTATGGTGCTATAGCATACATGTATCTTCAGCTTCAAATACATTTCATAAAATATTTACATTGGAGGTATTCAACTTAAACAAAGTCCCAATCTGAGATCCTTTAGCAACCACCATATTCACTTTCACCAATCTGCAACCACCTTTTTCAAATGTCACATGCATTCCAGAATCATTAAACTTAGAGATAGAAAGTAGATTCCTTGCAAGTCCTAGAATATGTAAAACATCATTAAGGGTTTTAACACTACCATCACTGAAACACAATTTTACCTCTCCTTTTCCAACAACTTTTTTTGTGTCGTTGTCTCCAAAGAAGACATCTCCTCCATCATATGCAATATACTTAGAGAACCACTCCTTTCTAGGATTCATATGATAGGAGCAACCTGAATCAATAAGCCAAGAGTTATCAACAACAATATTAGAAGAAATGACTAATGCATCATTACTGTCATCAAATTTTTCTATAGAAGCATCAGTACTCTTCTTCTTTCTCTTACAATCCTTTTTAATATGTCTAGGTTTTCCACAATTCCAACACTTTACCTTACTCTTACCAAGGGTTTTTGACTGTCCTTTAGACTTACCCTTTCCTTTCTTGTCTACCTTAGATTCCTTCTCTTTAGTCCTACCTCTTACAAACAAGGCATCTTGGGAGGCATTTTTAGATTTCCTCATCTCCTCTGATATGAGAGTAGGAATAATATTTTCCATCTTTGGATCTACACCATTACCACTAATTGCAAAAAATATATTTTCCCAAGAATCTGGTAAAGAGCAAAGCATAAAATGTATTTATCCTCATCTTCAAGCTTTACATCTACAGATACTAACTGACTAAGAATTAAATTGAAAGAATTTAAATGTTGTGCTACTAAATCACCATCTTTCATTTTCAATGAATATAACTCCATTTTCAGATAAAACTTATTTGTTAGACTCTTTGTTTGATAAATATCTCCTATTCTTTTCCACAATTTATATACACTAGTTTCCACTGAAACATTTAAAAGAACAACATCAGCAAGACATAATCTAATTGTTCATCTTGCCTTTTTATCTAACTTAGCCCAATCTTCATCTGAAATAATTGTAGGTGTCTATGTCTCATTATTAACTGCTAACCACTCATCTCTTTCTTCAAGAAGATCTTCCATTTTTAATTTCCACATTTCATAGTTAGAACCATTGAACCTTTCAATATCTAACCTTGAATTCATTGTAACAAAAACTTAATTCCAAAATCAGAAAATTACTAAAATAATAAAAGCTCCCACTAAGCCAATAAATCCTTCAAACTTTAAGAGAAAGGTGTCCCAATACTCTACCCAACCTCAGCTCTGATACCAAATGTTGAAAAATGAGGTGTTTTCTTAGCTTAATACTCTGTGAAACTTTAATATTGCTGATCTAAGTAAGCTTTTTCTTTGTTACATATATTGGTTCTAGGTGATTATCTTGATTAATCCATTTTACTGTTGTAGAATGTAGACAAAAGTTGATAGAAGAACTAGACAGGATATTAGAAAGATTACACAAGATGTAACATGGAGAAACCCTTTCGGGAAAAAACTCCACCAAGAATTATTCTATTATTCAATATTTGAAATACAACAGCTCCAATTCTTGCTTGAGAATACTTATTTTGTCTTTACCAATCTTCTTCACACCTGCAAATAACAATTATGAAAACTCTCTTCAACTTGAATGAGATATAGAGGCAATAAGAAATCTTGTAATCTCCAAAAGATGACAATTACAATGCCCAAGCTCAAGCCCTAGAAAAGGTAAGCCATATTGCTTCAAGTTGAGTTATTTTGTGAAGACTAAAGCTTACAACATGTGCTTCATGCATTTGGGCATCCCAAACTAAAGCTACAACTCATCCTTCACTTTGGTGATAAATCCAAAGCTCCTCCTCAAAGATGGTGCCCAAAAGTAATCCTACTTAACTGAGCCTTCAAAAATATCTTATCATACCAGAGAGGTAAATCCAAGAAAGCATCTTGACTGCCCAAGTTGGCTCCAAGTGATTTCTAGTTAACTGAAATATTTACTCAACACCATTCATGCAAGAATGGTCATCCCCTGTAAACTGGAGGTAGTCCCTATTATCTATCATACAACTCAAGTTATTAGCCATGCATTCCAAGTTAACTAAAGTTAACTAACATACAACTGAAACTAACTGAAGACAATTGAACCATAACTGAACTAAACTGAACTGAACTAAACTAAACTAAACTAAACTGATTCTGAACTAAACTTCACTAATCTAAACTAAACTGAACTGAACTTCATGCATGCAAACATCAAACCCTAACTCCTAGGATCTTTACATGCATTTAGAAGTGTTATCTCTTACTCCGAATAGTTAATTGAACTTAAGGTGAGTGTCAACTTACCATGTGGGTGCCCAATGTGCCCCTATTATTTAGGAACTCACAATGGACGCCTTCACATACTCCTTACATTTATAATTAATTACAAATGTCAATAATCATGATTATTTCATCAAATATTAATATCATGAATCCTAATCTTAGTGTTGTTGAACACGTTCCAAGAATCTAGGATATACATGAAATAATTAATGTTTAGGATTTGCAATTAAATGGCATCCTATTTCCAACAATCTGAAAGTTCCAAAATAGTTTTCTCTGTGGATTTCTTCTTCAACATATCAAAACTCTTTGTTTCTCCTATAGTCCATTTAAAATCATTTCTATCCCCTCTCATTTATTTAGTTAGAGATGCAAAAATACTACTAAAATTATTAATAAACTTTATGTAAAAACTTGTTAGACCATGAAATGATCTTACCTTTGTAACACTCCTCATGTTAGGCCATTCAATGATAACTCTCACCTTCTCTAGATAAATTTTAAGACCCTTTGTTGAGACAACAAATCCCAGATACACCAACTCCCTCTTCACAAAACTACATTTCTTCAAATTAATCAACTTCTCCTCCCTTAGCTTCTCAAAAACTCTTCGGATATGCATCAAGTGCTCCTCCAATGTCTTACTGAAAATCAAAATATCATCCAAATAAACAATAACAAATTTTCCTTAAAATTCTTTCAATACCTCATTCATAAGCTGCATAAATGTACTTAGTGCATTGGTTAGCCCAAAAGGCATGACTAACCACTCATATAAGCCCTCCTTGGCTTTGAAATTTTTCTTCCATTCATCTCCTTCTCTAATCTAGATCTGGTGATATCCACTCTTCAAATCTATCTTTGTGAAGTACTCAGCTCCACTCAAATAATCCATAATTTCATCTATCATCGGTAAGGGAAATCTATGCTTGATAGTAATCTTGTTAATAGCTCGGGAGTCTATACACATCATTCTCCATCCTTCTTTGGTGCTAGTACTATAGATACTACACATGGACTCAAACTCTCTCAAACCAATCCCTTCCACAACAACTCCATTCTCCATCCTCCACCCTCCATCCTCCATCCTCCATTGTATCTTTAGGTCTATAGAATTATTTGATATTAGGAGGCATCAAAGGAGTTGTATTGTTATCTCTTGGTCTTTTGTAGGAAATGGGTGGATGAATTGTGTTGGACTTGTCTTGGTTAGTTGGAAGGGATTTTGGTTCAAGAATTGGTTCATCAATAATAGGTTGGGGAGGAGAAACACTCATGGGCTTAGGAATATTACTAAGAGATAATTCTAATGTGAACTTTGCCTTTAATTTTTGATAGAATTTGAAAAAGAAGTCTCCACGATGCTTTATAGGTTCCATAGGTTTAGGCCAAAATAAATCCAATGGAAAGTTTCCATGGGAAGACAAGGGATTAAAACCACTATGATGCATATTAAAAATTTCATTTCCAAATGGAAAGTTCAAGCATTTATGAACTATCGATGGGACAACATCCATGGATCATAGCTATGGATAGCCTAAATTCACATGGAATTGATTTGGTGTCGAGATGATGGAGAATGAGACATCTAATTGCTTCAGTCTAACTTTTATGGGAGAGTGATTGAACCTATCATAGGGCGATAAAAACCATCATGTGTTTTGATCCATGCTTTTGTTTATTCATAATAATCTTGATAAAGTTCATGCACAAATAGGAATTCATCAATGATTACATTCGATACACACACGAGATCAATTAATATCCCATTTGTATGCTTGTTGTTGATTCTTTATGTAAAGAGGGCCATTGGGTGCATGTTTAAGTATATCACTATGTGAGAAAGCAATGTCCATAGACAAGTTGGTTTGTCCCTTATGAGGTTTAATGTCAATGAATCCAATCATGGTATATAGATCATCCTCATTATCACTCTTGTCATCATCAATTATGTCTTGCATGTTATCAACATTCATCACATCATTCTTGGTATTACTAGCTTTAACAAATGAGATGGAGTGGTTTTTCATTGGATTGGTAAAGATTTGAAAATTTGGATTGGATGGGGTAATAGATTTATTTCCTTTATAATTAACACCGCCTAACTAGATGTGATTAGAATTAATGAGTTCTTGTACTAAATTTTTAAGAAGTATACATCATTCCATATCATGTCCATTTTTTTTGTGATACTAGAAAAATTAATTTGGATTATAGTTCAAGTAGCAGGGTGAATTGCCTATTATTTTCTCTAAATTGGTATGGAGTTGTTTTTATGGTAGCCAATTGAGGTTCAACATGATGGGTTGGTTGAGGTTGACTTATCTATATAAATATTTTGTTTGGTTTCTTGAATGTTGAAAATTGTTATGATGCATAGTTTCATATTTTTAGGATGGGTTGAAGGAGCTTTGTTTACACGTTGATTGAGTTCTGATAATCATGAAGAGTTGTGCATAAGTGTGTAAAAGAGGGAAATTTCATCATCCCAAGCTTTTCTTGAATATTTTTTTGTAAGTTATCAACAAACAGCCTTTGAAGATTAGCATTGGGAAGCTTAATGTTTATTTGTGACTAAATTAGTTGATAACAAGCTATAAAATCAATGACCTTTTATCTGCTTTTTGTTTACATTGGATGAGATTAGGTAAATCCATATTAGGACCAATGTGCACTTGGAAATGGTTTAGAAAGGAATCAACAAGATCACTGAATGAGTTGATTGAGTTATTCAGTAAGGAACAAAACCATTCCAAGGTTGTATCTTTCAAGGATCTAGGAAAAAGTTTAGCCAAGAGTTTATCTTCAAAAATGAAGTCACTACATAAGGTTGTGTATGTTGAAACTTGGTTGCTAGGATCTCCTTTACCACCATATTGCTCAAATCTAGGAATATCTATACCTTGTGGAATTTGAGACTTTCTCAATATCTCCAATGAAAATGGGTTTCTTTTGACATATTGTGAAGGTTGGCCATTTTGATTTTGGTTCAATGTTGTTATTTATTGTTGGAGGGATGTGATAGTTTTCAAATTTTGATTTATGACAGGATCATTGGTTTTGTTTTGAGGTGGAAGGGAATATGGTGGAGGTGTATATATGTTGGGAGGACCAGTGAATTTCAATTTTGTGACAGGTGGGGGGTTTGGAGGTATGATATTTGATTTCATAAAGCTAAAAGGATTCCCAGTGGACATACCTAAAGTTGGAGTGACATTGTTGGTTGGTTGCATTGTTGTAGTGATAGTTAAATGAGTGTATGTAGGAATAGAGGCTATGGTTGAAGGGGGATGAATTTGATTTCCTCCTTGACTTTGGGTGTAACCCAAATTTTTAGCACAACTAGCCACTATAGGAATATGATATGTGAGCTAGGCTACGCACAATCTCTATTCCATATTCATTATCAATCATTCTTCTCATGTTATCTATAATAGGAACCAGAGTTCCAATAATATAGTTTGTACACAAAATATTGAATATTTTCTAAGGCTTTATCCATTTTTTTGAGTTTCCCTTGAGGGACATGACCAACCGTGTTTTCAACATTAGTAGAAGTAGAGGTCATAGGACATGTGGCATCAAGGATGGAGTCCAAGATGGGTTGACTAGTGTCAACACTATAAGTGAAAGAGTTGGAAACCCCAAAATCCACAGCATATGTACTAGAACAAGATGCCATGAGCCTTGAACTATGTCTCACTGAAGTATTGGCAATATGACACCATGTTGTAATACTCATACAAGTTTGACCAAACCAAATTTGTACTCAAAATGGGGAAAAAGAACTAAATAAAGATAATAAACACTTAGAACTAGGAAGCATGGTGCAAGTATTGAAGAAGATATTTGCAATTTTCAAACATGGAAATGATAATTGACTAATTTTAAATGCAAGGACTTGAAAAGGATTATTTTTAAATGTTGATTTTGATTTTAAACAATGCACTTTTTCTCACTAATTGAATTAGATGCAAAAAATTACAAAAAAATATAATTTTTGGAACTAAAACAAAGATATGTAGGTACAAGAAAGTACAGCAGACAGATACTGATAAATGTCCATAATTTTTTAATAATTACCTGTACAAGGACAAGTTCACCGTAGGGTGAATGAGTCCTTGGGCAAGAGTCTAAAAAATTAAATTTAGAATGTTTACTTTGATATTTAAGCTCACTGTTCCTAACTGCAAACAGATTCTTCAGTAACAAATTTTCTAGAAATTGATATAAAATAAAAATACAATTTTATAATAATGTATGAACAAAATGACAACTTTTTTTAATGCAATTTTTGATGTATTTTTTATCTAAATGACTGAAATTCACTTTTATACAATCTACTATGTAGAATGTATGCAATTTTTTGGATATTTTTATGAATTTGAATGATGAAATCGTCCAATTTATAACCCTAAATGCAATGCAAAACTATATAATGCAAAATCTAGATGTAGGGTTTCAATCATCTCCAAATTAGAAAAGATGATATACAATGTTTGGTTCACCAAAATAAAATGTGGTGAACAAGACACCTTAACAATATCGGGTTCACCAAAATGAAATGTGGGAAAAGGGGGAATGATTAAAATGGGGTGTCCTAGGTCCTTTATACAAAGAAATTAGGAACTAGTGGTGTCCCTCTTCCCAAATTTCATTGAACTAAAATATTGCAAGTTGTAGTGATTGAATTTCAACCCTAAGGTGAGCCAATCAAACTTGAATCCCTGGTTTCTTAAGACAATAGGTAGATTTGGGATTAAGTGGAAATTATTTTATGCAACTAAACCTAATGAACAATAAGACCTATATGATAAAATGCAAGATCTTGAAGATATAGAAACTAAAAACATAGTTTGCAAGTACATCTAAGAAGGGTCTAGATACATTTACTTGGCATTAAAATTTGGTTTTGAGCATTGTTGAAGGATAGGTTCACCCTAGGAAAAATGGGTCCTAGTTAGGGTGTCCAGAATAAGTTTTGGCAATCCTCTAGTGTTGGATCTTGGCTTCTATTTAACACAAGTCCCACTATCGAAAGGTCAAAAATAAAATCTACAATTGAGTTTTTGTGGCTTGAAAATAATGGTGACAACTTATGCAATGTTGAAAAATTTATCCTTGAGATCCTTTCAGTCCTTCTTCAACCTGTAATTTGCACATACAAAGAGCTCAAAAAAATTTGTTTGTTTTGAATGGGGATTTGCCTTAGTCAAATCCCATGTTTGGTAATTAATCCTTGATAGAATGATTAGTATTAAATGGAAGTAATGATGAATGATCACTTTCTTGCTACAACTCACCAAATATTTAATGTATTCCCTTAGAGGAGTGAAGTCAAACACATCACTCCAAGGAATCAAATATTTCTTTGCTTGATTTTTTGGATACTTGAATGCTTGGATGCTTTAGGATCAACAATGCATATTAGCCTTCACAAGATGACATGAACACACATAAGCTTGAACATGATGATAGGATCTTGAATGCTACAACAAATGACTAGAAAATATTCTCTTGAATTCTCTTGACAATAATATTTTCTCATAGGATGCTCTCATAAAGTGTGTTAGATTTGAATTGATAAAGAGACTATGTATTTATAGGTCTTTATCTAAGTTCCCAAAAAATAGATTTCAAAAACTGACAATTGCATATGAAATTTGAATCATTAGAAGGCCCCAAAAACATATTAAAATTTGGGACCTAGGACTTAAGGAGGACCCATTCACCCTTATAAAAATGGGTCCTGGACCAAAATTCTAGGACACATTCATTTCGGGGTGATTAAAATATTAATTGCATTAACTAAATATAGGTTTCCCTTTCAAAAAATGAGAAAAATAAGGCTTTGGAATGCATAATTTGGAAAATTAGAAGCTTAATTAAGTCCAAATAATTAAGGGGCCCAAACATAGTGTGAAATTGTAAAGGTATACAATTTCCAAAAATACAAACATAAATATCATTCATACCACAACACAATGAAAATATCATTCATACCAATACACAATGATTTACATGGGGAAAACCCTTTCAGAAGAAAAATATCACACTCCAAAAGTCGCCCAATATATTATTTTGAAATCAACAAGATTACAATATACTTTCAAATCAAGCTCTCTCAAGAGTATCACCAACCAAATATCTAAAGACAACTAAACATCTATAAGACTCTCACACACAACCTTCATCTCAAGCACCTAATATATAAGAGATACAATACATGAAACTGTTAAACAGTATTACAAAACTATGAGCTAAAACTACCTAAAAAGTGGTGCCTGACTTATCTCTAATAAAAGATACACTATGATGTGTCCAAACACACACCAACACATGTATCTCCCCCTTATATCTCTTTTATGTGTCCAAAACATGTTCACATTTCCCAATTTGAGAGACCCAGATTTTGGATGCCATAATTTTTTATCGGAGAGTCCAATTGATGAACTATTTGAACCATTGGAAATCTCATGAAGTTCTTTATCAAGATACATCTATGATTTTTAGACCCAAAAATTTCCTCTAAAGGCATCAAATTTGAATTTGAAACTTTCAAAAATGGAAACTTTAATATCTCCAAATATAGACATGATCTTGTGACAAAAAATTATCAACATGTTTATTTAGCCATTTTGTAGATTTGGAGAAATTTTTAGACCAATCCATGCTCAAATGTGAACTTAATATAAATAGTAACCTTTTGTAGTTGTAAGGTTAATACACATTATTTTTAATAGGAGAGATATAGAGAGATTTCTAGAGGGTTAAAGAGAGAGACAGAGGTGAGATAGAAACAAATAGAGAGGGAAGGAGGGAGGGAGAGGTAGAGAGATAGGTCTAGAGAGATGGGGAGTGAGATGGAGGGGTAGAGGGATAGATATAGATGGAGGGGTATATCGAGAGATAAAAAGGGATAGGTATAGATATAAAGACATAGGGAGAAATATGATAGAGAGGAACACAGGGACAGTGGTGGATAGAGAAGGAATGGTGGAGATGGAGAAGATAGAGATGGAGAAGGAAGGAAGGAGGGGAAATGATAGGAATGGTGAAAGGGAGGGAGAAAGGATGATATGAAATATCATATAGAGAGAGGAGGGAGAGAGGGGGAGATACATATATAGAAAGAGGTATAGAGGGATAGGGAGGGAGGAGAGGAAGAGATGATGGGGAGATATAGGACAAATATGGAAAGGGGAGATAGAGATATATGGAAATGGATAGAGATGGACATAGATGAAGAGGTAGGATGGAACATGGAGTATAAAGAAATGGACGATGGAAAGGAGGAAAGAATGGATGGACACAAAGATGGAATGCAATCCCCGGCGCCTCCACGTTTGGTATGTCTTCAATGTTGAGCACAGCGGCGACGTGGAGAAACCAGCACCCTGGTAGCACAACCTGGCACCAGTGAACAATGACCACCAAAAATACAACAAAAATTGGAAATTGACCACTGGACAACTTCTCATAAACCCATTCAAATGATTGCATTCTAGGATCATATGGAAATGGAAGGACACAATGCAACGAAATGTCATTAATAACTTTCACAAAAAAAATAATGAAGTATATCTCTTCATTGATATTGAATATAATATAATTACATATTTTTCCTCCATTTTTTATGAAGATCCAACAGTGGAAAAGAAAGTTATTGCATTTTTCCCAAAACTGCAAACCCTAGGTAGGGTTCAGACTTGCCCTCACAAAATGGTCATAACTTATTCAAATATTAATTAAATTTGATGAGACTTGAAGAAAATTAAAGTAGATTCATATAGAAAAAAAAATCCAATTGGTTTTACATCAAAATATGGACTGTACAATCAATACCATCATATTTTTTAGACTGCAAATTCTACACAATATTGTTAGAATAGGGCAGTCTCACCAAAATAGTCATATCTCCCACAAAACTCAATAAAATTCAATAAGACAAAAATATTTGTAAAATAGAAACAAATATGTTTCCATCCATATATGAAAATCCATGATATGAGTCCATACCAGGCCATACAATGCACAACTTCTTGAAAACAATGTAAGAATCGGAAAATGCACACAAAATTTGAGGTTTCCATTCATCAAACTTCAAAAATAATGTATCCAACCCCCAATTCGAGTTTTGGATGGTTTATTTATACATTTCCAACTAAAACCAGCTATTTTCAACTACCTTTTGATTATTTTGTTGACAAAACACCTTAATGACACTTTTTGACAAGTTGTTTGACAACTTTCTTGAGCAACTTTTACAATTTTTACAATATTTGCCTAAATTTCACCAAATGACCAAAAATGGTCCTAAACACTTAGGGTGGTCTCAAATGACCTTATTTACATAAATAAATCCAAAACAAAGCAAAAACCAAAGTTTCACAATATAACTTAAAATTGCATCAAGGGTGCTCCTGCACCAAAATACCATAGTAATATTGAGCTTTCTCTTAGCTTTCTAACCATGTATTTTTTTCTACATTTCAAATATGTTAAGGTTTTGATCTTTAATTTATTTTTCTAGTGTCTCCATTTTTTGTCAAAAACCTATATTTGGTATTTTTGGTTTCATTTTCTACCCATTCATAAAAATTTAAAACAAATTAATTTTTTTACAAACTAGACTTTATTATATACGCATTCAAAGAAAATTAGTTCCGATTAGTTTCCAAAAAAATAAGGGGGAGAATGCTCAATTTTTTGTTTTTCAAGACGTGTCCACTTTGAAAATTATTAAAAACTCATATATTCATTAAAAAATTAGTTTAAAATTCAAGCATAAACTACATGGTGTTAGCTAATTTTTCATGAAAGAAATTTTTGAAATACTAAAAAAAGTTAACATTTTAGGGGGAGCACACCAAATTATATGTTATGCTTTTTGAAAAAAATAGGATTACTTTGTGTACTCCCCCTATTTTAAACCCCTAATATCCACCATTTTCAAAAAAAATAGTAATTTAGAAAGTAGATTCAAAGCAATACAACTCTTGTTCTTGTTCTGTTTTCAAATTTTAAGCATTGCTATCTTCAATTTCTCATCCAATATTTTTTTTCTTGATTTTAAAAAAAATCCACTTAGGACCTTTTGGTCAGGCTCATTTCCATGCAATTACCCATCCAATTTTTACAACCATTCCCTAGTATAACATTTTTTTGTCTTATCAAATGAAGGTAAGTTTATCTTACCCACACAGTGGTGTATGTCTCTTTGAGGTTGATATTGATGATACCATCTTCCCATTCTAGGTTCATTCCTTTTCCTTGAGTTATAGTATTCATTAAAGGCTAGACCATTATAAATTCCTTAGCTGAGAAAATTATACTCCTCATCATAACTAGCCATGTCATTTTATGTGTGGGGTTAAAATTATTGTTCCTCTTCTAGAGAATCTTCTCTTTGTATGAATTTTCTCAAAATTTCTTAATGGGTGGGTTGGTTGAAACCCTTACATTGGCTAAATTATGACCTTTCCCAACATTCTAGTGTGGCTTAGAATCACTGAAATATTTTTTCATTTCCCTCAAGGAACTAGTTATTTTGACATGGATTCTCTCATTTCCTTGACTAACGTCTTATTACCATGGTATACAACCTCTTAGAGGTTGGTTTCTTCTCCCTTGTCCCACTCACCCATGGGTTCCTCTCTCCTCTCCCTTTTACCATGTTATCAAGGTTTTATGTCTTTGAGAGCTCCAAATAAAATTTGAATTCATGAAAATAATAATAATCCAAATACAAAATGAAGGCATTTGATTTTATTTTATAAGCATTAAATTTTGAGTCCTTAATATTCTTCCCTTGTAACATTAAAATAATATAAAAGTAACTTAATGTTATTTAAGTATAAAATAGAAAATTACTTTATCTAAGCACCAAATAAAATAATAATTGGACATAAAAATTAGAAAAGGGACATGACACTTCTACCAAAAAATTATTGAATCTATTCATGAAATAAATTTTATATTTTTTAATTATTTAGTAATATTTCATAATCTTTAATAAAAATTACTACAAATTATTGTAACTGTGAATATAATATCTTGAAGTGTAAAAATCTATCCAAAAGTTAAACTTTTACCTTTTAAATATAGATGACCATTTATTATTAGAATAATAATATTTTCTTATAAATCATAAGCCTTTATATTAATTTCACTTTAATTTTATTTAAATTATTATAAATTATCTTGATTTTCCTCTATCATATTTCTGGACGGGAGGATGCTAAGTGCAGGTGTGGGCATGATGCAGACTCGTGGCTAGTGATGTCGCAGCTTGCATGTGCCTTCTTTCTTCTACAAGTGGCCGATTCTACTTGGTATAGGGTTTTTCTTCTTTTTTGGGTGTTCTCTTTACTTTTAGGGGGCGTATGAAGTGTTTGGGGGGAGGGGTTTTTTTTCTTTTTCTGTAGATCTCATTTTTCTATCTATGTGGAGGTTTATTTGGAGTTGTTGGTGAAGGTGCTTGCGGTTTTATCTGCTTTCTACGTTCTCTTTGTTTGTTGTCTTTTGTTTGGATTTTGGTAGAGCATCAGGTTTCTACCAGTCTGGTGGTGGTTGATCATGGTGTTTTTCACAACGGATCTTCATCAAGTTTGAAATCTTAGTAGTCTGAGTCATTTTATGTGGGGGAGGGCCCTAAACTGAAGAAAGTGAATGTTTGTTTGCCCAAAAGTTAGGATCGTTCGGTCTCAGTCCTTTCTCCTCATTATGTGGCTCATGAGGTTTCTTATTGGAGTAGACATGCTTTAATCTATAAATTTCTTGGGATCTATATTCCTCTACCAACTTTGGATGCTTGGATCAGGCATACGTGGCAGGTTGAGGGTGACATGGAGCTAATGGTGATTGTAAACATTTATTTTGTGGCTTTCTTTTCCAATATGGTGGATAGGAATCATTTTTTTCAGGGAGGACCATACTTTTATAATCATGTTGGATTGTTTATCAAACCTTGGCATATGGGTTTTAATTCAGTTGAAGAATTTTCATCGAGGGGTCCTATCTATGTCCGTCTGTCATAGCTTCCCCTAGAGTTTTGGAGAGAAGATATTTTACAATAGATTGTTGCTCTTCTTAGTAAGATTGTTGCAGCTGCTCAACAAACCCTTGAAAAAAAGGTTATTTATTTTTCTCAAATTTGTGTGGAGGTTGATTTGAATAATGATCCCTTGTCGGATTCTCTGGAAATTTGTCTTGGTTCTTTGTCTTGGATTCAACAACTTGATTATGAATCCCTTACTTTTCGTTGCCAAATTTTTCATGAGTATGGACATCTTCAGACGCAATGTCCTAGGATTAATAAGGCTTCTCCTTCTAATTCCTCCCCTTCATATTCAGTTCAAAAATTTGTTAAGGAGGATAAAGGGAAATCTTCCATAATGGAAGGTGAATCGAATAAAGATGGCTTTGTGCCGGTTAAGTCTTGGGCTAAGGGTCATGGTCAAAAGAGATCATTCAAGGACATGTAGTATGAAGAGGACTTTAATCGGTTTGAGGTGTTGAACAATTCAACCTTGGAGGAAGGAATCCCATCAGATGTGCCTTCTAATGATATTGGTATGGGTTGTGTTGTGGGGTAAGGACAAGGATCCGGTTAGGATATTCATTTATCATAGGGTATACAGGATCATCTAGTATCTCTGAATGGTTCTATGGAGGATGATGATATTGTTTTGGCTAATTTGGAAAAGGAGGGGCTAGTTTCTGGAAAGTGCAAGGGGTCTTCTCTAGCCTTTGGGGTGCAACAATGCACGCTTATGAAGGGATTGTCTGAGCACTCTTCCAAAAGTGGTCGTAAGAAGGATCTTGAGAAGATCAAATGTAGTGGAGATTTTTTGGTGGGATTTGGGTCTGTTAAACCCATTAATGCTCACTTTTCTCCATCTCCCCCATGATTTTTCTCTCATGGAATGTAAGGGGGTTGAATAGCACCTCCTGTCAAAAGGCTATTCATGATTTGGTTGTTGTCCATTCTCCAAAAAAAAAAAAATTGTTCAGGAGAATAAACTTTCAGTTGATTTCATGCTTCAGTGTGCTTCTAGTATCTAGTATTTTGGTTAGTGTCAGTGCATTAGTTCTCAGGGGAGCTCTGGGGGTTTGGCTCTTTTTTGGGATCCAAGAAAGATTGCTCCACTTTGGTAGATTTGCATTCATTCTATTATTTCCATGGCTTCCTCTTCTTTGGAAATAGGTGAGACCATTTTGGTTACTAATGTTTATGCCCCGATTGATATTCATGGAAAAATCTGGTTTTGGGCTCATATAAGGTATGTTAGATCATGTGCTCCATATCTTCCTTGGATCTTAGCTGGTGATTTTAATTATGTGTTGAGCTTGGAGGAGAAAAGAGGTGGGTTGCTTCGGCTTGGGCCTGCTTCTGATCTTTTTCGAGAGAATGTGGATTTGCTTGCTTTAATTGATGTTAAGCCTTCCAATGGGGTTTTCACTTGGAATAATAGATGGAGTGGAGAGGAAGCAATCTCTAAAAGGTTGGATAGATTTCTTGTTTCCTATTTTTGGGTGGGAGGTAGATTGGTTACTAGTTATGAGATTCTTGATTCGACGGGTTCTAATCATTGGCCAATTAAAATTTCAATAATCTATTTTATAGCTCCCAAGTTTCCTCCCTTTAAGTTTTAGTGTATGTGGCTTCGGGAGCCTTCTTTGCATGATCTTATGGCCCAGTGGTGGCATGATAGCAGCCCTGCTTATGGTACTACTATGTACACCTTTGTTAAGAAACTTTTCTATGTTAAATTTCACCTTAAGAGATGGAATAAGATGAGTTTTGGAAATCTTAAGGTTATGAAGAGGAATGCACAGGAACGCCTTGATGTGATTACTTGCCAAATTTTGGCTTTTGGTTTCTCGGATGCTTTGCATCAAGCAAAATCCCAAGCTATGAGAGTAGTGGAGGAGTGTGAGCTCCAGGAAGATATTTTCTAGAAACAAAAGGCTCGAATTGATTGGCTTTAGGAAGGAGACAGGAATACTGCTTTCTTCCATCATTCTATGCAAGCTCATCGCAATAGAAGTTGTATCTCTTCTTTGGTCGATGCATATAGGATCCACATTTCTTCTTTGCATGCTTTGTCTCGTGAGGCTAGACAGTTTTATTCTGCTCTTTTTTCAGAGGATTCACCCATTGCAGAAGATGAGGATAATTTGATCCTTTCTTGCATTCCCTCGCTAATCTCCAAGGAAATGAATGATTTCCTCATCCACTCAATTTCTTTTCCTGAACTGGAAGAGGTTTTTGGGATGAATAAAGGAAAAGCTCCAGGTCTGCATGGTTTTCCTATTGAATTTTTTCATGAATTTTGGGATATTATAAGTTTGGACTTGTTGGAGGTTGCCCGGGAATCTCTTCACAGTAAGCAGATGCTTCATGCCTTGATCTCTACTTTTTTGGCTCTCATTCATAAAAATGAAGGTGTAGATTAGCTTGAAATCTTTAGACCTATTGCTCTCTATAATGTGGTGTACCAAATTATTACTAAATTGATTGCAAAAAGGCTCAAAATTTTTCTTCCTTTTGTAATCTCTAAGGAACAAGGAGGTTTTTTGGCTGGTAGACAAATCCTGGATAGGGTGGTGGTTGCCTCTGATGTCATTCACTCTATGGAAAATTCTAAGGAGAAGTATATGTTCATCAAGTTGGATATGACCAAAGCTTATGATAGAGTTAAGTGGCATTTTTTGCAAAGAATTCTCTTAGGCTTTGGTTTTAGTCTAGAGTGGGTCAGTTGGACTATGAGTTGTGTTACCTCTTCCTCTTTTTTTGTTCTTATGAATGGGGAGCCTTCTGAGCTTTTTGAGGCTTCGAGGGGCCTTTGTCAAGGATATCCTCTCTCTCCTTATCTATTTATTATTATGGCTAAGGGTTTGGGTAGATTTCTTAAGTTTTGGGTTTCCCAAGGTAGGATTCAAGGTTGGTGTTGGGGCAATGGGCTTCTGCAACTCTCTCATCTTTAGTTTATGGATGACACTTCTCTTATGGGGAGGGCTCTCCTTCAAGAGGTTTTTTCTTTTAGGTGGGCTTTGGTTATTTAGCTTACTATTTCCGATCAGAAATTCAATGAGCACAAGTCTTATATCTTCTTTTTTATACTCCTCAAGCTATTCAATAGTAGATTGCTAATATTTTTAGGTTTTAGATTGGGTATCTTCCCTTTGTCTATCTGGGAATACCTCTTGTTGTTGGTAAGCAGCCCAAGTCTTCTTGGAAAAAAATTCTTGATAAGTTGTGCAGTAAAGTCAATCATTGGACTCATCATTGGCTTTCTAATGTTGCAAAAGTGACTCTTCTAAAGTTTTTTATCCAAGCTCTCCCTATTTACAGGTATTTTGTTCAAGCAGCTCCTTTGTATTTCTTGAGGGAATTTGATGCTCTCTCACAACAATTTTTTTGGAGTGGTAACTTGCAGTCAACTAAGTGGAGAATTGTTAAGTGGGAAACGGTGTGTAGGCCATAGAAAGAGGGGGGCCTTGGATTGCGTTCTGTTGTTTTGAATGGGAAAGCTCTTGTAGCCAAGTTATATTGGTGTTGGTGTACTAGTCAACATCATCTTTGGGCCCATATTCTTACACACAAGTATCTTAAAGATGTTAACACTTTTGATGTTCCTTGTTTCCCTTTAGAAGGAAGTGGATCTATTATTTGAAATACCCTCAAATTGTGGGCTCAATTGGTTAAGAAGGGGCTTTTTTGGATATGTCATACGGGTTCTCAGGCTCTTTTTTGGTGGGATTCTTGGGATGGTCATCCTATTATTCTTTCTTCTTACCCTCACCTCCAATCTCTTTGTGATTATTTTAGTGTTGCAAGTTAGAATACAGTTGAGCATTATAAGTTTGTTTGGAATATTGGATTAGCTGCTAGCCTTAGATGGAAGCACTCTTTGGATTGGTTTCCAAGAGGATCAAAGGAGGATAGGAAAGAGTTGGATCAGATTCTTCAATCACATGAATGCAATTCCATGGCAAGGTAGGATGTCTAGGATTGGAGTAACAGTGATTTATCTAGTAAGTACTTTGTTTCAGCAGGTTATGGTGAGTTGGTTAGGTAGGTGTTTGGGGACATTGAGGTTCCTTGGTGGAAGCAAGTGTGGAAAAAAAATTCTTGGACCAAGTGCAATTTTTTTATGTGGCTAGTGGTCCAGAACTGATGTCTTACTTGGGATAACTTGTGTAAGAGAGGGTTCTAGGGTCCTTCGATGTGTGTTTTGTGTTGTAAAAGTGAGGAGAGTGTCTCTCATCTCTTCTTCCAATGTTCATTTTCTAGGAGGCTTTGAAACCTTTGGTGGGTTGTGTGGAACCAAGCTTGTTGGCATGTCTCTTCTTTGGTAGAGTTCTTTGCCCAGTGGGGGAAGGCCGCTATTAAGAGCTATTTTCTTCAAGTTATTTGGGCTCTTGGACCAACTTTTATTATCTAGCATATCTAGCTAGAGAGGAATCGTAGGATTTTTCAAGATGTGAAGTTGGTTATCCAACATTTGTGATGGAAGATTTTTCATTCTTTAGGAGAAACTATTTCAGCTAAGTGTGACTTGATTGAGGGTGTGGATCCAGGAGAGGTTGCCTGTTGCACTCATCTCAATCTTCCTCTTCAAAGGGGTGTTGCTTGGAGTGTTGGTCAAATCATGAGAAATAGATGTTGAAACCCTCTTCAGAAGATAAATAGGGAGGGGCGTCGGTGTCCTCCACCTCAGGGTGTATTGAAAATCAACATAGATGGTTCTTCTTGTGGACATATTGGTCATGCTGGTATTGGAGGTGTTGGGTAGACTAGTTTTGGGATCGTTGAGTTTATCTTTTCTATTTACAAGGGTTGGTATACTAACAATGTGATGGAGGATCTTTCCATTTTATGTGTTGTGGAGCATGGTTGTGCCCTTGGGTGGAGACAGATCATTTGTGAATCTGATTCTCAGGTGGTGGTGGATTTGTTGAAGAGGTAGCAGTTGGAGGATGTTAGTTGGCATTTGGAGGTTATTATAAAACAAATTCTTAATCTATGTGCTTCCTTGGATTCTATTTCTTTTTGTCATATTCCTCGAGAATAGAATGGGGTTGCAAATTGTTTGGCTAAATGGGCTTCCGATCATTTGTAAGATTGGAATATTGTGGAAAGGGGTCAATTACCCTCAGATTTGTCACAAAATTTGGACCAATTAATGGAGATAGACAGGGGTGTGTAATGTCCTTGCTTTGTATTTCTCTATTTTGGATTGAATAATTTTTTACCCCTCGTTTAGTCAAATTATAAATTATCTTCCTTTAATCCAAGACACTTATGAACCATTCATTAATTTATAGTGCACTAATTATTCATGTTTAATTATTTTCCATAATTTAATTTAAAAAAATTTACCAACCATATTTGTGAAAAACTTTTTATTGTGAAAAATAAATATATATTCTAACCCTACATGACTTAATTTTTACCCCTCCCTTACTTTCTCCATATTTTTTGTCTTTGAACCCTATCTTCATCTTCTCTTCATTGTCTAGATATACTCCTAAAATTCTTTGTTTTCATTTCTCTCAATCAAACTAAATTTTAGCTATAATAACAAAACTAATGTTAACTTTAGTTTTAACATCTTAGATTATAAGTTATGGAGCAGCGCAGGTTTGGGTGCACAAAGGGGTTTTTGAATTAAGAAGAGGTTTGTGAGAGTGAAGATACAGATTTGGACGATGATGGAGCTTTGGTGTTTATGGTTGGTGGGCCTCCCCCTCTGGTGTGATGAAAGCTTGAGTGGTTGGGTTTCGTGGCTAGAGGTGGACTACATCTGGAGCCTTTTGTGGCTCGTTGGATTGTTGAGGATAGATGCGGGCCTAGATTTGGCTTTGTGACAGTTGTTGAAGATACTGGGCTTCCTTTGTTGGATTTCCTTTGTGGTGTTGTTTTAGCTAAGGACAGGCCTCCTGTGAGTACCATTTCTCTACTTCTTCTTCCTTCATGTGTTATTTTCCCTGACGTTGGTGGCTCTCTCCCTCTAGTGCGGTTTGGGTTGTGGTGTTTGGGCTATGCATTTTGGGATGCACCTTGTTGGGTGGTATCGGTGGCTTGTTGGCCTACTGGTTCTTTGCAGAGCCCTATTTTTGTCCATGAAAGTGATGTGTCTTCTATTGTGGTGGGGGTTGTTGCTTTGCTGCAATGGGTTTCTCCCCTTCTCTATTATGGTCCTCTGGCCTATTATGTTGGAAATAAGGTGTTGGGTGTGGAGTCGGGGGAGGATATTCTCATCCTCTTTTCCTAGAAGTCTAGGGAAGCTGCTTGTCTCCTCTTGTGTCATGTTCTTCTCCCTCCATACTGGTGGTATGTTGAGGAGTTTGTGGTGAAGGTGGTGCGGTTTTGGCTTTTTTTCTTACACTGGAGGTTGGGTTGTGGCACTATCCTTTCCTTCCTTTGGCTGATGTGTTGTGTTTGTTGCCAATGTGCCATGGTTTTGGGTTCCATTTTGGCACTCCTTTGTGTTGTTGGCTTGGCTTTTGGATCTGGGTCCTCTTGTGCAACATTGGTGTTGTTGTGGGTTGTTATTATGCTCAGTGAAGGTGAAGGTGATGTTTTAGACCTCTTGTACACTCTTTTGTGTAGGTCCCCTACTAGTGATATGGTTTCGTTCGATGGCCCTCTTCGTGTCGTGTGGTGTGGTTGGGGCAGGGTGTTTCTATTTGTGTGCTCTGCTAGGTGTTTGGGAGCTTTATGGTTTCTGTTGTTGACCTCTGATTCTTCCCCTTTCATAGGGATTGGTGGGGACTTGTGGTCTCCTAAGGATGTGCTCTGGTTAAATCTTGTTGGCTTCACTTGGGTGGTTGCCTTGGGCCTTATCTATGTGGCCCAGATGGGTGGCATTTTTAAGTTGTTGGATGGGATGCCTTCTCTGCTACCTGTGTTGTTGACGGATGTGATGGCCTTCCTTTCTTTTGTCACCATTCTCTACCATGTTCTTCAGTTGGCTTCTTTTGAGTGAATTTTTCTTCTATTGAGGGGGAGCCCTCTCCTTTTGAGGTGGAGTTGGTTGTTGTTAAGATGGTGGAGAGTTATTTCCCTTCTTATGAGTTCCCATTGAGGTGGAACCTGTTTGAGTAGGTGAGTGGTGGCCCTGGTCTAGATGGTTTTCATCTTGTATGCTCCTTTAGAGGGGAGCCATCTCCTATTGAGGTGGATTTTGTGTTGGTTCTCCAGGTGGGTTGGTGTTGCATGTTGGTTGTTACTTCTCTTGTTTCATCTGTTTTCTTTATCTATGGCCTGGAGACTGGAGTGGGGTGGGTGTGCTTTGGTTCAACTACTGCTATGCTTGGGTTGGTGCATTTTGAAGTTCATTTATGTGTTGCTATGGGTGATTCTTGCCCCTCCTTTGGTGGGAATCTGGTTAGCTCAGTATTGAGCAGTAGTTCTATTGTAATCTAGCTGCTATAGGTGGTTTGTGGCTTGGTTAGTTTCTGGAAAGACCTTAGGGCTTGTTTTGTTGTAGGTTGCTTAGGGTTGTTGTTTTCCCTAAGTTTTAGTTGATCCCAGTTCAGGTGCCGGGTTTGGGTTGTTTTTTCTATCTTTTTCTTGGGACTACTATTGATTCTGAGTGTCATTCCTTGTCTGGTTATCTGGTGACTAGGTGTTGTTGGTGTTTTTGTTCTATGTTGCAATGTTTCTATTGGTGTTGGTTTTTGGTTGTGTCGGCAATTTCTTAGCTCTATAAAAGGTTCTTGGTCCTTTCAAAACCATACTTGTCCTTTTTGTGGCTCATTTTGTAAAGGGTACAACACCTTGTAAATGTTGCTTACCTTATCAAAAACATCTTAGATTTTTTAAGATAATAACTTGATGTATTATTAATATCAATCTTCTCTCTTTTTATTTAATTTTTAAATAAATATTACAATTATCAAATTTTAAATTAGTTTAATTTGAATTAATTCATATTATTATTATTTTGTTTAATTAACTTAGTTTTGATAAGTAGGAGGTATTTTCCACAACGTGTCAAATTGTGATATTGCTATCAGAATTTTACCATGTAGTTTTATGAGTCAAACTCATTGACCCATGTTTCATGAGTAGTGGTTTACAAGAACCCATCTCTCATGATAGTGAATGGTCCACTTAGCACTCATCGCATCTAGGTGAAGCACTTAATTTTATTTATGCAATATAATTATTTTTATACAATAATTTATATAAAATAAATGAAATTTTGTTAAAAAACATACAAATAAATAGTAGATGTATCTTTATAAATTAAAATATTAAAAAAGTTATAATCATTTATCTAATGAATCACACAAAATTTATAGTTCGCAATTATAAACAACTTAAAAATAATATTAAAAATAAATGTTATTCAAATATTATTTAAATTATAAATAATTATTAAATTTTAAATTTTAAATTTAATTGAAAAATAACTTTTTATTATTTTCATATGTATAGATAAAGTAATTTTTTTATTAATAACTAACCCAAAAAAAATATCTAATAAAATAATGAACTCTTCAAACCCTATCAGAAATCAATCTTTTTTAATACATCAACCCAAAGAACAAATTTTACCTCATTAATAAATAAATAAAAGATAGTAGCACACAAGGAGTCTTCAAGTTTACAAAAAAAGGTAGTAGCACACATTGAAGTCACAAAGTTCACAAAAAACATCCTAATCAAACATCGATAGATCTGATTAAGAAGTGATGTGTCCTTGGGTATCAACTGACTCAACATCAACTGGAGAATATGTTAATGACTGCAGATTGTTTTGCATGGCACTTGCTATACAAGCAAGCAATGCCTAATTTGCCTCTAGACTGAGCTACAACTGTTGAGAGTAGCCTGTAGAAGACCTATTTTGTAGGTTGCTAAGAGCAACAAAGGCTGGAGACAAAATGTTAATCATGTCTCTTAAAATTGGATGTTGCAGTGGAAGAGGAGTTGTAGGAGTACTCTTTTGTTTCTTTCTACCCTATTCGATTTCTTTTGGGTTTCCTTCAACTGTGAGAAATCTTTTCTTGCTCCCTTCCAATCTCCCTCTTTTATCATTGCATAAGCTTCTCCTCTGCCATTTGCTTTTTTCATAGCATGCTCCAATCTCTTTGCCTCCCTCTCTACCAGGTTTGCTTCTCTTTCTACCTTATTTTCTCTCATTTTCTCCCTTTTCCTTTGTTGCAATTATTGGTTTCTTCATTTTTTTGTGTCTTGTTCATTCAACAAATTGAAAATTTTATCTAATGTCAAAATTGAGATTTCCTACTTAGGCGTAGCACCCCATTGCGACCTCTATTTAATGATCGGTGCACCCTTTTGTTGGGAGTTGCAAAAAAATGCTTCTCTTGCCTGTTGATTGTTGTTCTTCGACTTGTGTGCATGGCACATAGTCAGCTTCTTGGTCGTTGCAGTCATTACCTTCCACTCCCTCTGCTTCATCATTTATATCCCAATTTCTCTCAGTCGTGAAGTAATGGATGACCTCTTTAGGATCAACATGAGGTGGTGATGGCATGGATAGTCCTTCATCCCCTTGACTGGAATTCAAATGCACCCCTAGGTTTAAAGCTACATCTTGAAACCAAGTTGACTACCATGTATTTGATGGAAGATCGAGACTTTCTTCATTTTTTCTTCCTCATTGCATGTTGTTTGAACTATAGGGATTTCTTCAATTTTTGTTGCCTTAATGTTCTCTATGAAATTTCCTTCTACTACATTTGTTGGAATTGAGGGATTGCTTGCACTGAAGGTTTCCACAAACTATCCAATCTATTCCTCATTCTAGCTTTTCATCCTCAAACAATTCTCTATTGCCATGAATTGTGTCTCATCCTTAGTTGTTGTGGCCTTTATTTCTACTCCTATAGTGGTTCCTTCATCTTCAACTACGAAAGCTTCACTTGGCCCCATATCCAAGTCAAGTGCATGTCGATCTAATGGCCAAATTCTCGTTCTTCTAAAACCACTTGCAATATTATTAGAAGTCAAAGCCTATGCAAAAGCTTTGCTGGCAAGTGTTGACAACTCTTCCCTTCTAATGTCAAGTTGAGGATGTGTAGTGATCCATACACTCCTATGTTGTTTTAAGTAGTTTTTGAATGGTGAGAATATACTAACATCAAGGGGTTGCAATTTGTGGCTGGTATGTGTTGGAAGCGTGAGAAAATCTATTCCCATATTATTTTCTTCTTTGATCATCTTGAATGCCACATGGTTGCCATGATCGTCGAATATGAGAAGTTGTCTATTTTTTGGTGACACCCCTCCTGGGACATTTCTAGCAAATTTTTTTAACCATTCAACAAATAATTCTTTGGTCATCCAAGCATGCTCTTGGATTTCCATGCATGCCCTTGGCTCATAGTTAATAATATAGTTCTTAATGTGCCTCTTTGACTTGAACAAATAATAACCTGGTATAGCTTGACCTGCTACACTAACACAAGCTAGAATAGTGATATATTCTCTACTATTTGAGATTAATTGTGGAATGCATTTGGTCCCCATCTTTTGAACAACTCTCATTGCACAATTTTTTCTAGCCTACACACCTGTTTCATTGTAGTTCCATATTCTATTAGGCCCATAATTGTGTTTGTTTTACAACTCCTCCAAGTTGTCATAAAAGGAAGAAACTATTTTAGGGCATAGCATAATTATAGCTCTACTTGTGTCCATTGCTTTTGGTGTTTGAATTTTTAGATTGGGATTCATTTGTCGAAAGCCAACCCACCATGGCCTCCCTAGTATCCTATTTGTGAATGGGTTAGGCCTTGCTCCAACCATTTGGGCCACCGTTGACTTAAGTTGTGAGACTTGAAGATCATGGAAAATATTAGCCATGTCCCTACACCACTGTACTATTTCAGCTTCTTCTTCGTCATATAGGATTGTTCATGGCCCCTTCCCTTTTTTGGTTATCACACTATTAAGCCATTCCCTCGAACTACTAGGGGGATTCCCCACTTGATCGTTGCACCTCTAATTGGCATTCAATTATCCTCAACATCTGCAATTACTTTTTCCATGTGTTGCATAGTCCAATTTTTTGTGGATAGATCTAGGGATGTCACATGGTCAACAGTTGACTCTAGAACATGCATAGGTGGTTCCAAGCCTACTTTAGTATTATGAACAGTATGTTTGAAACCAGAATTTTCACTGGTCTGGTCTACTTTTTCAACAATAACGTCTTCATTGATGTTGACTGTTGGCTCTTCCTTAGCAACATCTAGAACATTGAACATCACTCCACGAGGTACTCTAATTAAGTGCCTCCCACTC
>VDFB02058242.1:456342809-456357856 GCA_007258455.2 Sequoia sempervirens
TTTTTACGGAAATTATTTTAAAGAAAAACGAAAAGCTTCTACAGTAATGAATTTTTTTTTCTAAACTATTCCAATTTGTATTACAATAATATAAAAAACTCATTAAATTCAAAATTCACAAAAACAATAAAGGAACCTGTTCCAGAAGAATCGTTGCCTCGAGAATTGTTGTTGAGCTTCTTTGTAACTTCAAATTGCCAATGTTGCCAAAACTTCCTCTAGTAAAATTTTCACTTTCCAGAACACACAATAAATCACACCAAAAATTCTACAACAAGATTCTAAAATAAAACTCAGACAGATCCACAATTTCCTCACAATTTTTCCCACAAAGCCAAATCCTTCCCGTGAAAACAACTTCATTTCCTTTCCTCAATTTTTTTTCTCTGAGAATAAAATTCTAACCATTAGATAACCAACTTCTAACTTACAATTAACCACAAAATATCTTTTTCCCTCAATCACCATAGATATTCTCCAACCACATGCATTTAAAAATTAACAACTTATATATTTCAACAAATTTAAATAATCTTATTTATTTAATTCCCATTAATTAAATAATTAAAATTACTTAATAAAATAACTAAATTAAATTAATTAATTAATTTATTCTAAAGTTTTCACATCAATAATACTATAAATTAAATACTTAATCAAACACACATTTTAATCTACAAAATTAAACTTGCACAATAATAAAATACCCAGAACAACAAGGGTAAGGAATACGACCAAGACTCAAACTGACGACACACTGTACTAGGGTAAAAGTATGACCAAGTAGCCCATTACTATCTCCCAATCATTACAGTTGAGTAGTGGACACACTCAGACCTATGAAACCAGGTGAAGCTGTTGTCTTGTACCTGCAAACCTACAACACAAGAGTCGTACATGTATACAAATAGTAATTCATACACACCGTGAAAAGAGAATCACATAAATCATAGGGCACTCGCAAGCGAGTGATGCAATACCGTTCTCTTCACCAATAAAATGTCACATCAACTGACAAGATAAAATATCAATTAAACAATAAATGAACATACATCAATATTAACTCAAATAACAACTATGCTAATTTGAAAGCATGTTATAAACAAATAACCAGTCACAACATCAATTCATCAAAATATCACCATGTCCAAGTAACATCCAACAGTGTCATAAAGTTTATCAAACAGTAACATAAAGTCAAGATAAACAACCTCATCAAGTCTAGTTGAAATCCAAGAAGTTGTCTAGACAAGGAAAACAGAGGGGCATTACATCCTCCCCACAAGGACTCGACTTACTCCTGGAAGTCACAAGATCAGGTAAACATACACAGTTATGAACCACATCATAAGGAAATAGCTACTCATTAGCATAACAAACACATTCATCAACCAAGAGATACACGTAATCAAATTATCCAACACAGTACTGATTCCATAAATCCAATGCATCATAATCATTAATCCATAATTGTACGATCATCAAGATCAATGAAATGTCATCTAACACCATCTAGAATGGGGAAACAACCAACTATAAGGTCTCAAGCATAAAACATAATATAATTAGTATCAAAGTTTAATAATCATAACATAATATAAAGTATCAAACTAGCTAAGCAACAGAGAAAGTTCAACAACCCTCTGACAACTATCGAGCTACTCACTGCCCGAAAGAGGACATTTCTCCGGGTCCTCATCAGAATCCACTACCACAATAATGGAAGCACACGACTGAGCATGAAGGCTCTCCTTCTCTTTCTTGGATAGTAGGGGAGCGTTAGGTCTTGGAAGTCTTTCCTACCTTTCCTTTCTTCTTTACAGACTTTGACCCTCCCATCCCTGCACACATCCAGGGGTAAACAATAGACTCAAAGAAAATTTAAATCACAACAATTTACACTACACCAATGTCCATAATGCATTCCCCAATAGGAAGGATATCGATGCATTGTGCACTACATCAAGGGTCCTATCATTTCCACTAGTTTTCTGCACCATTGGACCAACTCCACCTAATGAAAACTTCTGGGTAGACAAGCGAGAACAACCCGAAAAAGAAAAACATAAACTAAAGAGGACAACACCTTGGTGCTCGGTCTGGCGGTTATCCACCATGGTAAACACCCTATGCGATCTACCTGTGTCACCTATTGTCAGCTCTGAAGCCACTGCCCTCTAAGTATATCCTGATGTGTCCTTATTGGGAAACTGTTGCGCTATGTGACCCTATTAGCCACAAGCAAAACACCAAATACCTCTACCAAAACCTCTACCTCCAGAAGTTGCACTGGACTACAGAACGCTACCCCTAAAGATAGATTGAGTACTCTGTGCTAGCATCTGCTGTGTCCTGGGCGGTCCAGCTTCCTGAGTCTGGCCACTGCATACACTTGGTCCTGCAACTGAAGTACTGTCTATCCGCACTCCAACATGACCACCAAATGCCATCACCAAGTTCTCCTCTACAAATCTAGCATTTTCTAGTGCTGTCTTCATAGTGTTGAGTTCGAAAACCCGCGCACCTCCACTAATTACAGACTGAGAACTCTGTGTTGGTTGATAGAAACGATTACGATGAGCTCATAGCCAATTTTGATAACTCTTCTTTTGAAACCAAATACCACCATGTTGGGACTGAATATTCTTATGCTCTGACTGTGAGGACTGCTACTGCTCACCCTTAATGGGTGCCTGAAGTCCCTTGGGAATGCCCACAGTATGAGATTGACCACCCTAAGATCCAACACCAATGGAAGGTGCACTGCCAATCTGAACCCTCGTCTGTCCACTTATGACCATAGATAGATTCTCTTTAACCATCTGAGCCTTGTCCATGGTTACCACCATACTCCTCGGCTCATGGACGACATGGGAAGGTGAATCCCACTGACTACCTCCACGACTGCCTCCATGGCCATGACCACAACCTCTATCGCGACCTCGCCTAGGTGACATAATCCTACATAGACGCACCAAGGTATAAGACAAGGTACACAAACTTAAACCTACACACTAACACGTAATAGGTTCAACATTACCCTAGAGCTCCCAGTGCTTAAACCTAGGTTCTAATACCAAGTGTAAAACCCTATCCTCTAGGTTACAGGACGGGGTTTTACACTCTCAAGCCCTCTTAGCAACACTCTTTGTAGATCTCTTGGCTCTTGCAACCCTCTCTTTTGTTCTTAATCTCCCTCTTTGGCTTGCTTAAGCCTTATAACTCTATCTCCCTTATTTTGTGCTTGTGAGCATCTTGGGATTTCACACATCCCCTATCTATTGCATCTCTACTTTGTGATACAAGTTCTCCTCGTTAAGCGGGGATTGCTTTTATCACTTAAATTTTGTGATACAAGTTCTCCTCCTCGAGAGGGGTTTTATTTTATCACATCGCATTTACTTACTTCTCTCACTCTCTCTATATTTTTGGATGTCCGTGGAGGTGGGAATACCAAAACAGGGGTTTGACTAAGGAAAACCCCTATACAACCCTAACACTTTCCCTAGATCTTACATATACAGGTATTGAAGACATTCACATGCTGAATGTCTCGTCACTTGCATGGTTGTGAGCATTTCCTTTCTATGTATTAATCTCTTTACCATTCCCATTTCACTTTATTTCAGTTTTATTACATTTTGTTATTTTCCTATGTTTTATAAGTTCTTAGTAATCCGATTGTTGATGGTTACTTTGCTATTTTTCTGTGATAAACTTAGTTCCTGGTCTATATGAGATGCCAACACACTACATTGTCATCCATATTCTACGCTAACGTCCTTTGGCCAAGAGCTTGTCAGTTTGTCTAGAGAATCTTTGTGACCTACTCTTTCTAATTCTAGAACTCTTGCGTTGTTCCTTGAGGTAGTTTAGGGAAGTTCACCCCATGGGGCTCTCTAAACAAAGAGAGCTTGTGAGTAGCGAATCCCCCTTCTCTACAATATATAGATCTCTTTATATGTTTGTCTCCCTCTCTATCTCTATGTTTCTCATTCTTTCAATCTCTCTTCTTCTCTCTCCCCTATTTCTCTCTATATTTGTCTTACCTTCTATCTTTATCTAGGTTGTTTTGTTTTCCTCTATGTCCCTCCTTATTAATCTCTTTTGATATCCCTATTTAACTCCCCCTCATTCTCTCCCCATCTCTCTCTCTCTCTATATATATATATATATGTCTCCTACTCTTTGTATTTTCATCTCTTTATCTTTATCTCTTTGTGACTTTATATATCTATATTTTTCCTCTTCTCTCTTTTCTTCTATCTCTCTTTCTTTTTTTCTCTTACTATGTCTATATATTTCCTCTCTCCCTATTAATTCTTGAATATCTATATCTCCATATCTGTATATTTACTTTAAAACCAATCATTTGTCCAAACCAAAAAAAGAATTATTCAATATTTTTTCTTTCACTTATATAAATTATTCTATATAAATTAATATTTTCTCTTTAAAATTGATTTTAATGTATTATTATGTGTAAAAAAATTAAATGAAAATAAATTTATTTAATTATTTTTTGATCAAAGATAAAATTTCAAAATAAATCATTATCATTTTTTTTTAATGTATTGCTTTCTTGCAAGCACATAAACTGATATGTTTGAACAATCAGTCTTTTACTCTTTCATTTTCTTCTAGTTGTTCTTACATTTGAATAAATTAAAGTGCAAATGCAAAACATTTGAATCCCCTAAAACTCTATGGCAAATGAGTAGCTGAAATTGGCCCTTCATAACAAACAAAAGAGTGTAGTATTTTGTATTGTAAATATTTATTTCAAAACAAAAGGTTTAAATTTGCAAGATTTCTAGATTAACTATGTCCAAAATTATTTAGCCACATTGTGTTATTATAAGAAATATTTTCTAGACAAGTATTTGGAATTCTAAGAGACAAATCAGTAAGTACATAGGTGTACATCTAAGTTTTAATTGAGCAAGGAGATGGTTCAGAGAATGAGATAGTTCATCATTAAATTGAATGGTAGAAAATCAACACTTCACAAAGAAAAAATAGTAGGGCCTATTGTCCTATAGGCTATCTTTGGCCTTATGGATGTTAAAAATCTTCTACTCTATCAACCAACAAAAAACTGAAAAAGCAAGAGTCTAGAATATCAATGGGTATGCCAAAGACGTGTGGAAGGTCAATTAGGAAAAAGGTCTATTTTTTGCAAACATCTTGTAGTATGTGAGGTCATTTGGGAGGCCATTTAGGAGTACATGATGTTGTTTGTGAAACAAAGGTGTCAACACAGAAGTGATAGCTTCAAATCAACTATGCATTCTTTTATAGGGATCCAAGCACAACTGAAATAAAACCTTTGAATGAGGAAGATAATTAGGCTCCATTACCAACAGGTTCATATTATGTTTGCAATAGAGAGAGGGAGAGATAGGGATAGAAAGAGGGAGAGATAGAGAGGGAAGAGCGAGAGAGAGAGGGGGACAAGGAGATAGAGGAAAAAATAGAGTGAGACTTAAAGAATAAAGAGAGAGGACTTGAGAAAGAGAGGGATATATAAAGTGGTAAGAGGGAGTTAGAGAGACCAAGAGGTAGAGGGAGAGAGATATAAGAGAGATAAAAGGAAATAGATATTGAGATCTAAGAGAGATTAATAGTTAAAAAGAACCTTCCATTATGTTGTGATAGATGCCATACCCTATTATAGAGCTCCTATACCAACCTTTGCAACCACAAAATTTGACATGTCACTCATAGTTGTACTAATTGAGAAGGTGGAATTTCTATAGAAGAGAGGGCTAAGGAAGGAGACCACTTGTAAATTTCATAGGAAATGTCATTTTTCATTGAATATGTACTAGGTTATAACATGTTTTTTGGTTTGAACCCATTGTGATTGACCCAATATATATTTGTTCTCACTTCTCTTGTTTAAACTTTTATATACACTTTTGGGAGTCTTAAATTATATTATAGCATTGTTTTCCTTATACCCATTCTTTACCATGCAGTGTTAGAGAAAGGTTGCAAGACAATGAGAGCATTCTCATCTATTCATAAAATTTACACAAAGCAGACAATAGATTTGTTGAAGCGTAGATGGAAAGCACAATGCGAAGATCAAGCTTAAAGTCTACTTGAATGAATCCTTTCACTTCCACACATGCTTGAAAGGATATATCAATTATTATTGAGGAAGTAGGAGAAAAGGTGCCTGTTAGGGCTATATAAATTATCATCATTTTCATTGTGAAAGTTGGAAAAAATTCCTCTAGATGGCATTATGATATCTTGTACAAGTTTTGTACATGAGAGTAGATTGGAAGGTGAATCTATGCCTATGGAAAAAGAAGTAGGTAAGACATTGTGGGGTGGGACTATGATTATTTTCCTAATTCAAAGGTTTTGTTTCATTTGTGTTTGGATCCTTGTAAATGGATGCATATTTTTCTTTTGGGGTGGCACTTCTCCATTGAGAACTTTATTGCATAAATATACCTAAAAAATAGACATTTTTTTTCAAAATGACCTTCCACATGTCTCTTCAACATACCAACTACACACGAAGGTGTGATTGCTAGTATCATATTATTGTACAAATAAAATTGATAATATAGAAAAATGTGGGGTGAAAATAATTAAATTGATGTGTTAACATCCTTTCTTTCTTATTAAGAAAAAAAAGCTATGTACTTTGTTCTTAATATCATATTTGTACACATGCTCTAGAAGTTCACATGTATAAGTTTATTTGGATATCAATCAAAGAAGAATTTAGGACCAAATTTTCACATAATCCTTTCAAGCCCTAAAGTACATTATAACTTCAATATGTATGTGTTGTATCAATGAGAATATAGACATGTATATGTTCATATAAGCCTATGTTATATGCCTATCAATAAAATGTGTATTTAGAAACCAAACTTACAATGATTTCTACCAAAATAATTATTCTAAACTAACCATAGGAACCAATGTGTGTGCACATCCATGTAGATGCAGATTGAAATTTTAAATCAAATGGGTATTCAAAAAGTTGAAACAACGTTCTATCAAGCCTACTAAACTATGCGTTCTCTCCCTAGCTAAGTGAGATTCACAATGTACACAAGGGAATTATTTTCCACTTACATTACATATTGTTCAACAACATGTATCACCCCCTCCACATTCGAACAAGTGCCTCTTTTTTGAAATATCAAGGAAATCAATAATAAGGAATCATTCTTGCAGATATCCTATCCTGCCCTGAAGCATATAGTCTTATGTGTATACAAATTGTATATGTAGAAATGTACATGATGTGTTTGTATATTTCAATCTTCAAAAACAAGACTAACAAGGATTCCATCAAAGATGCTATGTGTACAATCGAATTACAAGTCCCAATGTGCATACACATTATTCACACACAAATCTAGATATATCAATGAAATGGTTATTTTAGAATAAGACTTTGTAAGAAATTCTATCCAGTACTCAATAAAATTATAAACCATACAAGGATTGCATAAAAGCCTTGAATCATACCATATGTACTCTAAGGGCCCAATTTTTATACATATTATACATATAAATATAAATAGGTAGAGACATACATACACATGCTTATATGGATATGCAATGAAACATATATTTAACAATAAGACTTGTTGAAAATTCTATCCAACATTGAAGAAAACAAAAAAATAGACTTACAAGGATTCTATCAAAGTCTTGAATATACTATGTATGCTAATAAAAACATGTCCAATATATATATATATATATTCACACACACATACATACACACAAACATAGACTTAAAGGCTTGTGCCCATATGTATATCAATGAAATGAATATTCTTTTGATGCCTTGTGAGGCTTTCCTTTTGTGGGTGCAACAAAACTTCATTACCATCCTTCTATTGGTGTAGCACCTAGAAAAGATCTTGTTGCTTGCACTAGGTATTTTAATCACAAAATATTTTAGAATTTTTGCTAAATGTTCTAAATTTGCTCAATAATATCATTGATTTCTTAGCTTCTTTCTCAATAGAGGAAGATTTTTTTGCTAAAGGAACAATATAAGCTATGCTAAACTATAGTAAAAAAAGTTGAAAAAAATTTCATCCTTAAGCAATATGCCAAGTTTAGTTGTAGTTGTGCTGAAAGACAAAAAGGTTTCAAATGTAGATCCAAAGTAGATGCACCATCAATTTTTTTACAATTTCCATTTGACTGTCAGTCTAAGGATTGATAATGATTGATGTGGTTAGGTTGTATCCATCATATATTAAAAAAAATCTATTTTGTGCATATCCTATAATCATTGCGTTCCATGAGATAACCTCTCTTTGAGTCATTCTGTCAAACAACTCACGTGCCTTTTCTATGCTTCCACATTTTGGATACATGTCTACTAGAGAATTTCCAACTATAATATCTAATTTTTTTTCCTTTAATGATGTTGAACAAGATGGATGTCCATACCCTTTTCTAAAGCTCCCATTCTAGCACACGTAGGGAGGAAACTGGCGATGGTTGTGGAATTGGGCACAAACAGGGAGGAAACTAGCGAAAGTTGTGGAATTTGGATTTATACCTACCAATTGCATATGCCTGAAAGTTTGTAAATCCTTTTCAAAAAATCCATTTTGTAAATATCTTGCAATCATTGCACTCCATGAGATGAAATCTTTTTCAAGTATTTTGTCAAATAGTTCATGTGCCTTATTAATGCTTCCACTTTTTACATGCATGTCTACTAGGGTAGTTGTGACTATAATATATGAAAAGTTTCCTCTATCCTTTATCCTTTGATGGATGTACATATTGTTCCAAAGCTCTCATTTTGGCATGGACAAGGAGGATGCTAGCAAAGGTTGTAGAATTTGTCTTTAAACTCGACAATTGCATTTTTCTTGGAAAATTTTAAAGCCTTTTTAGCAAATCCATTTTGTGCATATTCAAGACCATATCTCTTTGAGGAACCTTGTCAAACACCTCACGTGCCTTGTCTATGCTTCCATATTTTGCATACATGTCTACCTAGGAAGTTGCAACTACAACATCTGAAAAAACCTCCTCTGTCCTTTATGATTTGATGGATGTCTATACCCTATTCCAAAGCCCCCATTTTTGCATAGGCAAGGAGAATGGTAGCAAAGGTTAGAGTCTATATTTACACATGCCAATCAAATTTTCTTGAAATTTTCTAAAGCTTTGGGAATATTTTTGATTTAGAATAACATTTATCTAAGCACAAAACCTATAAGCTTGATGAATGAGACATGAATGACCTGTTCGGTATACACCACCTACAAATACTAGTTCCACTCCACTAGAATTTTAGAATTGGGATAGGGGAAAGTGCCTCTTAATTGTAAATGGATCTCAAACCAAATACATTCATGTCATCATGATTGAAGGAATCTCTCTTCATTTTTTTACCCAGTAAACGAAATGGAAAGATTTTCCCTCATATATGAGAAAATCCCTTGTTATAAAACCATTTAGAAATTTAGAAAATCTTTTACTGAGAATGAGAACAATTCCGATAAACATATGCTTGCTTTACTACATTGAAAAACCCTATTTTTTCTCTAACCCTATTTCCTTGCTTCTCAAAGCAATCTCATCCATTGATCTTCATCATTTGATCTTGGCCTTTCATTCAAATTTGATTTTCTATAAAAGACCTATCCGTTTTATTCCAACACTACAACCACTATCTTTGATATTTTGTTGTCACTGTCACTACTCTTATTCTTGCATACTAAAAATTTGAGGGAAGGCTAGTGTACAAAGAAAAATGGAGAAGAGTAATGGAGGTGATTCAACCATGATATAGGATTTATGGTAATATTGCTTCATTATTTTATGTTTCTATGTTCATTTGTGCTTCATTGTTGGATTAGGGTCTTTAGGGCTTGAATTTTAGGCAGTTGGTGGTTGATACTATTGATTCATGTGTTGTACCTTTATTTTACCCTATTCTATAGAAGTAAAGAAAGTAGAGGGAGAGGAACCTTCTCTATCCCCATCCTCCAACCAGAGAGTTCAATCAAGCAAGAGTTCTATATTGTAGTAGAGAAACAAGCAACATTGGATTCAATCATGAAAGCCAACCCAAAAAAGGTGAGAATGAAGGTTCTTTCTTGGAATATAAGTGGTCTAGCAAACAAAAAAAGAGAATTTGCTTGAAAGACCTTTTGAAAAACAAGAAATTTGACTTCTTGCTAATACACGAAATTAAGCTTCATAGTTGGATTAGAATTTCTTTGAGATATAATTCTTCCAACCTTTTGGTTGTAGTCTGTAATGTTTAATCTCCCAATGGCACTGGCGAGAAGAAAACCTACTAGAGTGTTATCAAAGAAAAATATAAAACTTACAAAGTCCAATAATTGGATTCTATGGGGAAGGGATTTAAATTTGGTTCTTAATTAGAGTGAGAAAAGAGGTGGGCTACATATGAGGGATAAATAAAAATAAGAGGCGAAAGATATTATGAGTCTCTTTGATCTTAAATGAATTAATACTAGTAAAGGAAAATATAGTTGGTCAACAAAAGAGTTGGCTCAACTTATATAGTGGAAAAACATGATAGATTCCTTATTTTTTGGTGATTAGTTGGAGGATGACTTAAGCATTTGTTTTGATTAGAGATTCAATTGAAGCCCCATCTCGTTTAAATGTTCTTTTCTTTGGCTTAGCCAAGAAGGCTTTGAATAGATCTTAAAATAGGCTTGGATTACATCCATTTACTCATCTTTCTTGGGTTAGTAATGGGTTAACAAAATTCAGAATGTGCAATCTAGTATCATAAATTGGATTCATAAACACAACAAAATTTAGAGCTTAGTGGCCTTAAAAAATAGTTAGAGGAACTTTAGGAAATGATTTTTTTTGAGGGTCTTGTGGATGACCTTATCAAGCAACAACATAGCCACTCTTTCTTTATACAATATAGCAACAATCCCCTTAGTGCAAGCGAGGGATTTGAACTCGTGACCCAGGATTTGATACCAATTGTTGCACAGATGGTTGTTGTTGCACCAAAAGATCAACTTGTTAATGCTCGATACAACTGCCAGAGTTAATGAATCCATTGGAGGTGGTTAAGCCATGTCATGAACCCGAGTGCTACATTGCACAACACAAGGAGACCAAGGGTGCACACCTTACAACATTAGTATATTCTCACTAAATTTAATATCTTGTTTAGATGACCATTAGTTATATTTTTTGATAAGTAAAGTGCCATACAAATTTCATGGAATTTGGTCCATTGTTAATGGACCAAGAATATAAAGGTTAACGTGCACTATATTCAAGAGCTTATCCATGGATAGGTCATTGGTCTCTAATATTGTTTTAGTTTTGAGTAGATTGTTGAAAATTTTCACCAAACTCTTCATAGAGAGTAAGTTTTTTAATTAATGACCTTTGTTAGGAGTGTGGGGGGCTACTCCTTCAAGGGGCTTCTTAGTCCTTCCTTTCTTTCTCTACTTTTAGGGGTTATTTTATCTCTTCTTGGGATAATTTTTTTTTCCTTGGGGGGATATATTTGTACACAAGTACCTCATCGAGATTCATTTGTTAAGACATCTTTTCACCAACCTAAGTTATAGTTGAAGGGGACATTAGCATATATTTTTTATCTTCCTTAGTTGGATATTATATATTTTCTACACATTCAATTTATTTTACATAGTTATATAGAGTGGGTCATAGTAAGGGTAGAAAAAAATTATGAGTGTAATTATTTATTATTTTTAGATAATAGGAGTTACTTTTCTCATTGGTTGGTCTTGCCTACAATTTTTCTTGTATATGTATTCACTCTAGATTTTTGTTAATTCTTGCTAGTGTGAACTCTTGTAATGCTATTTTACTTCTTGAGCATTTGCATTCTCTTGTGGGAACTTAACTCTATTGTACTACTTTGATTTCATATCAATGTTATAATAATTTTATTTATTTTATTTCTTGAATCAAGCTTTGGTAGTTTTAGTTTATTTAGTTTTAGTTAGAGTAGTATTAGGATGTATGTCCTTTTGGGAATTCATAATGTTTGATTCTTATGAGCATCATGTAGACACAATAAGCACTAAGAGGACCATTCATGCTCATTAAAGATAGGTACACATGAACTAGTATCATGAGATATGGGTCAATGAGTTTGCTTAAGAAATTATGTAGTTGAATTTTTGATAAAATACATTTTTTTGACATTGTGAAGAATACCTCCTACTTGTCAATGGATAAGTTAAATGAACTATATAATGATTAATTTTTAAGATACGACACTTGCTATAGATTTTACAAATGAGATAACAAGATAAATTACCTTGATCTTGAAGGAAGCTTCATAATTAAATGCACTTCAATGAAAATAATACTGTAATAATTAACCTTTCCAAAAAATCTTTATATTACCTTTCTAAATAACATTGAAATGTAATAAATATTATATAAATTGTTTACACTTATACAAAATAAATTTATATAAAATAGACATCAACCAATATCTAACTTACAAAATACATTGTAAAACATCATAATATACTAAAAGAATAACCAGACTGTCCTTTTAAAAAAAATAGGTCTGTTGCCAAACCTCCTTAGAGTCACTCTCCTAAAAAATGTTAAAAAAGTCTCATGTATGTCTAAAACAAATGTATCTTATCTACAAACAAAATACAGTTGAAAAAATAATGAAGTAGAGAAGGAATAAAATAAAAAAATGATAATAAACAACTAATGTACGATGGCTGAAAAGCTAAAAATCAAAAGAAAAAAACAAGATGTTGAGGAAGACAAAGAGCATTAATGAATAAAATGTAGAGAAATAATGAATAAGATAGCTATTGGAAGAATGAAGTGCATTACTTAGAAAATGGAATGAAAAAATAAATATTCCATCATTGTGAAAGACATTTTGTTTTTAGTGTATTAGAAACTAGTTCACTATTCAAAGAAAAAAACTGCACAAATCCTCCATGCGCATGGAGTAGTCTGAAGGAAAAATAGAGATGCCACAACTTCATGTGGCATAAAGAAAGTATTCCTATTTTGGTACCTGGTTTTATCAGTCAATGCCAATAAATCTTTAGTGTGGGACCTTCAAATAATTTTCTTTTTGGGTTATTAGGCTGGCAACTTATTGAATCCAAAATTTGGTTCCATATTCTTTTCTTTTAAGGGTGCTTTTCTCAAAAGAGTAGGGAAGATGTCCCAGTTACCACTCCCCATATAATTACCACTCACTCTATGCTCACTTAACCTCCCAAAAAAATCACTTTGATCCATTAAAAAACTTTATTTTCAAATAAAAAATTGCAAAAACACTAATGGCTACTCATAACACAATGTGTCACTGACTAGTGTAAGTAGTCAACTACACATGCATTTGTATTTATAATTCAAGTCTACTTGCAAACAAAAAATATCATTTACAATTTATTTAAATTTTTTATTGTTACAAATACCCCCACTTGCAAAAGGTGCCACCCTCAATATACATATTATATTAATAAATACTCATGCACACTCAATGGTGCTTTACATGACATAATCACAATCTCCTATCAACTCTATGGGATATGAAATGCACATTCTTCTACACTCTCCCTGTCAGGTACACGTATTAACTTCATTCCTTATAGGTACCTGCACAATTAAATACCGGTGTAAGGCTCCCCAAATAAACATCAAATCCAAATATAATGCAAAATTCAGTCAATTCACCTTTAAAAACCTACGTAATTGACAACTACAAATTCAAATTTGAAACACAACAACCAAATTGAATGCATTCAATTGTCAGATTTGAATTCCTAAATAAGAGGGGGAAAACAACCAATGACATTCACAATTGTTGGAGTGAAGAATTATTCTCTGCAAACTATAGAGCATCAACAAACATCCTCTACACATTCCTCCAATATCCCCAATTTTTTAGGTTGGTACATTCTACATTCTACTTATAGTTGTTTTCATGAACTGTACATTTATATTTATGCAGTGTCTTTTTATATGTTATTAGTAAATGAGGGTATTTTTTGGTAACAGGTTTTTCCTTACAAACACCCTTTACAAATTCAATAATCTGTGTGTTCATTTACTATTTTTGGTTATTTCTTAGGGTTTATATTTGTCATTTATTTCATAAAAGACTCCTTTATATTTTGTGTCTCATGTTCATTTTGCAAATTGACAAAAGCATGCTGAATCATCCATTAGACTCATTTATATTCTAAATAAGTGTACACATAAGTTTGCATTTTCATTATATATATATATATATATATATATATATATATATATATATATATATATAAACTATTTGTTCATTTACTATTTTTCGTTTATTTCTCAGGGTTTATATTTTCCATTTATTTCATAAACGACTCCTTATATTATGTGTCTCTTGTTCATTCAAAAAATTGATATAAGCATGTTGAATCATCCGTTAGACTCCTTTATATTCAATATAAGTGTACATATCAGCTGACATTTTCATTATATATGTATATATGTGTGTATATATATATATTTGTTTCTGTATATACATGTATATATATCTATATCTATATGGCTGTATGTATATATTTATATTATTATATATGTGTATTATGTACTTAAAATCATATACAAAGATATCCATACATATGCATACGTATATGCATACACACACATATAACTATATAAATATATTCATACATACATTTGAATGCCACTATCTTCTTTGGTGTGATTAAGGAATTATTCTCATGAAACCCTTGCTTGGTTTTTTGGCATATATCTGAAAACCCATGTCTATTTTCATGTGACTAAGGAATTATTATCATTAAATCCTTGGTTACTTTTTTGGGCATATATCTGAAAAACCCAATTCTATATTTGTTTTGCCTTTGTTTAAATCTCTATCATTTGGTTGTCCAATACAACAGAGTAGCATTTGTTTACTGTAAAATGTGTTACTAATTTTCTACTTTCCATTGCACATATAGTAGGCCAACATATATATATTTGTCATTTATTTCATAAAAGGCTCCTTTATATTCTATGTTTCTTGTTCATTCAGC